>BRZM01000020.1:9341405-9769138 GCA_033238685.1 Lates japonicus | reverse complement strand
CTGATCTACAGTCACTGGCGCCTTTTAACCTTTTAAAATAAACTGTTGAGCTGCCTCAACTCAATTGGTTTATTTTCGTCACTTGGGTGGAGATATGAAAGCAATCTTTCTATCGGCAGTATTATTGGTGGTGGTTATGACCTCATACACTCAGCCGTGCCTCTACATGCTCTTCTCATCATCTGCCAGCTTGTAGTAGATTAGACATGAGACTCTGGCTGCATTTATCAAAACAGCCTGTGATGTCTGTGTGGTAACAGCCATGAATGGAGTACGTGTGTGCGTCTCACGCACTCGTGTTTTATTATAAATCTGCCATGGGTGTTATAATCATATTAAGCATGTATTACCCATGATGTTGGCATACACGTTATATTCCTTTAGCTCTTTTCTTGATTAACTCTTGCAGTGTTTAGTGTTTTTTGGGCAATGGGAGTAAGGAGTGAAATAGCTCAGGAGAAATAGCCTTGGGTGGGTCGATGAATCGCTAATTTTCCTGGAGTGTAGTTTGTGAGAATCTACATGCTGGCATAACAATTTACGTCTCTTCTGAATATGTTGAAGGTCCTCCTAGAATATTTATTTGTACTGCCTCTGAGCATTTGGCAGATTTCAGCCTGCTTCTTTTCTGAGCAGATGCATCCCTAATGAGTTAGGATGGTAGAAACCGTTGTTCTGTAGCCTGAGGCCAGCCTTGCCTGTCTGGTGTGATGGTAGAAAGAGATGATGCTGGTCTTCCAGTGTGTATTATAGAGAAGCTCTTTGGGCTGGCTCAGAGGCTGTGATAGAGGTGCCCAGCAAGACTGCAGGGATTGTACTGCTGTTCAAAATCCCTGAGGGTTATATAGATAGGTTTTTGTTTATACTACAAATTAAAACCACTGAGCGTGGTTGTTGTATTCAGAAAAATTCAATTTTGTCAGACATTCTCGCTTTTGATTTAAACTATGTGTTTGTGTATGAGTAACTAGGGTGCTACAGATATAATACATCGCCTTATTTGCAAGTCGTTTTCTCGACGTCCACCTCATTAATCTTAGTCTATAAATCCTCTATTTGTCACTACAGCTGCTTCCCAGCTTTCAGATAATCTATTGATGAGCTTTTTGAGAAGCATAGAGAAAAATTGTAGGTTTGTTGACAGGAAGGGAGGACTGCAAGACAAATGTAACAACATTACTGATCCATGGTTCTGAAACGTAAGGAAAACAGTGCTTTGATCAAATTTAAAACGACCTGTCTAGCTACATTTACTCTACTCTATTTAGCTAAACTAATACGCGCAATTGGTATAATACAGGTCTTGAACAAACTTTTATGGTCTTAAGTGCTTGAGAGAATTACTTTTAAATGGTGGTGCAGATAGAGGGTGTGGTATTACAAAATGTTTTAATTTGTCACCCAAATAATTCCATTATTTCCCAGATATCAAACATTATGAAAGTCAAGCTTTGCCTAGCTTTGTGCTGACTTTTTTTTTTTCTCTCATAAAAAATGAGCAGTATATGAGCTAAAAACAGATGACACCCAACAAACAAATCTAGCAACATACATCCATCTACCCATCCAACCTTCCATACATTGCTCCGTTCGCTCTGCCAAACTGTCAGGGAGGCTGTGTTTCCTTTGCATTCATATTCTATCCAGAGGACACAAAGTGCTGCCAACCAGCTGCAGTCTGCTCTGTTTCCCATCTTCTCTCTCAGTTTCCATCTCGCCCTCTCTTCCTCTCTCTGTCTGTCTGTCTCCCACACCTCTGGAAAGACAGCAGACAGGTGTGGCAGGAGAAGACACAGATGGCAAGGATGACAGGAGAAACTTTTGGGGTGGAAATGAAAATCAGAAGATGTGAAGAAAGGGAGGAATGGAGCACAAACGCGCAGGAACACACATTTTTGCTTTTCTGCCGCTTTATTTGCTGGCATGTCAGTCAGCCACATAAACTACAATTATGTTGGTGCACACACATACACACACACAGTGCATATGCCCTCTATAATAAGCCACTTTGATGCTTTGGCCTTGAGGCTGATAGGCATGCTAGAGAGTGTGACAGCTTATAACATCACAATGATGGAGGTGTCATTGAGCGGCAGTGTTTTATGAGTGACCTGTGTGCTTGTGGCAAAGATCGAATTCCAGCCTCTTATCTCCCATATCCGACAGTGCATGTACACTGTAATAACACCCCCAGATGTACATACGCGTACTGTATACAGTACACTCAGGTGCCTAGAATACACACACACACCTACACTATATCCATGGATATCAGTGCAAAAGAGTTATCACACACACTCACAGTCACCATATGCACACAGTTTTGTCCTAGCCTTGTCCCCATTTCAGTCAAGGCCCAGTGCTACCCCTGGATGGGCTATTGACTCTTGTATCTCATAAAGGTACTGTATATAGTAAAACCTATATGTCCTCTAGTCTATTGCGGCCTTATTACCAGTATTAAGGCTAATGGGCCTTGTGGATAAGCTCTAAAACAAGAGGACTGATGAAGGTTCATGGCTATAAAAAGTGACAATAACCCAGCACTGGGCAAGTCTGTTGTTCCTCGTCAAGGATGATGTTGTTGTTAAGTTTGATGTCTACTTCTATAGAGGGTCTTCTTTTCATGATGTGTTTTAAATTGAGGATCAAAAGAAGCCATCTTTCCTTGTTTATTGTCTTTTTCCCACACACTTTTTCTTCTTTAACTCCACAAGCTGCTGTGCATCCCTTTGTTTCTGTTCATTCTCAAAGTCTGTTCAGTATTCAGTTTATTCATCTCCAAATCTCTGCAATTTGTAATAGTAAACATATATTCCTATATATGTATGTATGATAAAATTTCATTTTGTGCATCTGTTTGTTTCTTGTGTTTGTTTCAGGGTATTTTCTGCAGACCCTGTTCCCGCCTTCCCGGCGTTCTTTCCAGGGCTGTATGCAAGCAATCCTGGTGGATGATCAACCTGCTGATTTGCATGCAGTGGAAAAAGGAACTGTGGGAGCTTTTGAGAATGTCAGCCTGGACATGTGTGCAATCATAGACAGGTAAGAGTGATAATTCCTGCATGCACACACATCCACACAATCATTCAGAAATGAAAATACTTGTTCAAGTCATATGCAGAGCACAAAAACAATGAGTGTCATAAATCAACTGGTTTTAAATTGGAAGAGTCATAAAGTAAACAAGACTGTTATGTAGAGTCTCTGAATCCTTATCCAGAGATGTATGACTCAGGGCTCTGGTAGTTGAATATGTTTATGTGTGGCTTGTTTTTGTGAGCTTGTCAGACTGATAAATGGATATAATTGATGTGGTGGATTCACACTGTAAGGGGGTGTGTGTAAACATTTATTTATTTTTATTTTTTTTTTTTTTTTATTTCTCAAATAGGCAAATATTAAAAAAAACTTCATGTACAAGTGAAGTCTCTAAAAAATAATCTGTAAATTTACCCATAGTTTGACAAATGAGGTTAACAGACATTAGCCATATGGTCATAGATGCTCTAAAACAGGGTTTAGGGCGTCAGGTAGACAGGTAACCTGTCTCAGAACAGCGAAGCCATTTTAAGCCATTGCGGCTTGCGTGCCTGATTGGTAAAGCTTCTGTGTTCAGGCATGCACAAGGGTTATGATTATCTGCAGGAATGAGTTTAAGAAGGGGGGTAAGGGAAAGACGAAAGCAAGACTT
This sequence comes from Lates japonicus, assembly GCA_033238685.1. NCBI lineage: Eukaryota > Metazoa > Chordata > Actinopteri > Centropomidae > Lates > Lates japonicus. Next base: position 9,765,444 of record BRZM01000020.1, on the reverse strand, counting down.
TCCAGTGCTTCTAGTAACAATTGTGTTATGGAGAGTAATTTCCTTCCTTGTTTTTTCTAGGGTTCCACTGTGGCAAGAGAGGCCAGCGACAAGGAGAAGGTACAGACACCTGTCGTGAGCCAGTATTCGCTGTTACATACCCACACACAACTTTCAAACTTCAGCACAGCCAGGACCGCGTTAAACAGACAATAAGAGAAAGAATAATGATAATAATAATAATAATGATAATGGTGATACACACTTTTCAAAAAAGAAACAAGAGTGCTACTATTTAAAAGTGCATCAAACTAACACAGCAGCAGTTAGAAATGTAATAAATTTTAAAAAAAATCAAAAGAAACAAGACAGTCCACACTGCAAGCATGTTCGTTACTCATCTGTCTCTCAGAACTGATGCGCCACAAGGAGATTGTATTACTCCTCACAAAGCTTACTTGAAAACTATTTTTATCCATTGAACAGACTGCTGTCCTTTCAGCACATCAGGAGGCATGTTGCTGAAAGGACAGCTGCTTCTGATGACAGTAGAGGTCGGAGTCGTGTGTGGATTGAACAGATGGACACTTGCGCACCGCTGACGTCTCGATTGTGATGTCGTTTTCATGTATGGGACAAAGACATTTAAAAAGTGTTCAGGAACTGGGGAACATTGTTTTACAAGTACACTCAACACTAATTTATCCTGAGAGTGAGTCAGTTATTATATTCTATGTCCATTAAAAGCCATGTGGACAGTTAGAGAATGAGAGAGAGAACAAACTGTGTTTCCAGTGGTTTCAATAACCAACACAGCTTCAAACAATTCCAGGCTTACTGTCATCACCCAAATGGCCCAACTAACACAACTCTGGTGTCTGCCCTTGTTTCCCCTTTGGGTGGGGATGACAGTAGCAAATATCCATCTCCTTACGTTAGTACCTACTTCATCACCCCATTCCCTTCTAGCCCCTGCACGCTATTTGTGTTTCTTTAATTTGCCTCATCCCCTCTAACCTGGCTTCTGCTGTTCCATCAGTTCCCCTGCTTGCTGTCTGTGTGTGAAAGATTGAGAGTTATGTGTGTGTATGTGTCTGGGGATGTGTCGGGTTTAGAGTTTTATTTAATCAGATGTCTTCTCACAATTTTGAGTAGTCCTGAGTATGACGTGTTTTCTGTGTGTGTATGTGTGTATATTTGTATGTGAGCGGTATATATGAGATTTTGTGTGTTTGATAGTGATGGAAATGTTGCTGTTTGTTGTGAGAGACTGGCTGTCGTGAGTTTGTGGCTCTGCTCGGACAGGGTCACCTGTCAAAAATGAATTATGTTAATTATAAGGGTCTGATGGTTATATTTTAGCAGGTATAAGCAATATATTTTTGTGTGATGAAAGTTGCTGACAGTGTCCTTGAACACTGTGCCTCTGGAATACTTTTCTTTTGACCTGTTAGCTCTGCATTATTGGAAGGAAATGGTTGTCCAAAGTGATGTTTTTTTTCATTGCATGTCTCCACGTGTCGCTCTGCAAAGTTTTCTCAGACCATGAAAAAGATTTTTTTTATGAGGTTTCCACAGTTTTGACCCAGAGCGGTTTGAACTTTCCATCGGCTTTTTCAGGGGCTTAATCTTGGGGCACCATGCAGTGAGGCATGGCAGACTTCAGGGAATCCCCAAACTAAATATAGCCTACTGTAAATGGAAGGAGAAACAAAACATTATTGGGGTTAAAACAGAGGAGTGGAAAAACAAAGCAGCTGAGGATTTAACACACATGTGAGCTCACTGTGTGACCTGTTTTTGACTGCAGCTTAGCTGCGCGTGTGAAATACCATTTACAGTCTAGTAGCAGATGTCGAGAAGCAACAAGGTGAATTTTACCAAGCTAACATGAATGAAGATGTTATTTTCCAACACTGACTACCACTGACTCTTAACTCACACATTAATACAAGTTGATGCTGTTAGTCTATGATGATTTTTGTGGTTGTTTTACCTTTTAATGAAATGCAGCTAATAAGCATTATACAGTAATTGCCACCATAGGTGAAGCCTTTACTGTTTTTATTTACATGCAGACTGCGAAATACAGTAGGTGGTCACACGCAAACTTCTGTATGTGCACACATGTTCACACCCGACTTACAACAGGTCTCAGAGACACAACTAAGGCTCAGACATCAAAGACAAGGATCTGACAAGAGACATGCTGGTCTCTCCACATGAAACACCTTTGTACATACAAACAGGCTTAAATTAACCTGCAGTTACCCTCTACAAGTGCTCGGTGGCTATGAATAAATGTGTTACTTTGAAATAATTTTTCTGTTCAGTTTGTGTACATTACACTAACGCTAGGTCACGCCAGTGTGAATACTCAAATACACTGCAGTTGGCCAGTATAATAAAGAAGTAGGTCCATCATGCCAAATGAAAGAGGAAAATGATATGTTTTGTTCAGAAGGTACAGTGTGTGTGTATAAAAATTGCTTCACACACACACACAAACAACAAGCATGGCAGGGTTCTCTCCTGACTGCATGACCGTCTCCCTTTCATGCATGCATCTGCATGGTATATAATATTTTTCTGCATCTTTTTTGAAGTTACATTATTTCTAACACATTCCGATGTGTATGAGCACCAGCCCCCATTCTGTTGCACATTGTGGACATGTTCTGTTCTACCCACATATACATGTATTTTTCTCTTAATAAGATAAATAATGCAGTTCTTGTAGCAGCTGTCTCTGGGTTTTGGCAATTAAACTGCAGAAATTGGCTCTGTGACATATGTTATTGTAAAGCATTTACCCATTAAATCATACTAGTTTATTTGTAGTTAACCACAAAAACTTGTCCATGACCCACTTAGGACACTGACCCACAATTTAGCAAAGACTGGTGTAGGTGATTTGTGCGTTCGCAGTCATTATTTTTTTTCTCTTTCCTTTTTTCTTTTTTTTTTTGTGACCTGGAAAATGTAGAGGTTGTGTTTGTATGTTATGAAATAGCTACTGATCCTTTGTTTGTGGAATACCACCTGTGTTTCCACTTGGTCTCTGCTCAGTAGCGTTCTACTACAGTTGTTTGTTGTTTTTGTTTACTCTCCTCTGTCCTCACACCAGCACCGGCTGGTATCTCCGTTGGGGGGCACATGGCTTTAATGTGTCGGTATGACTGAGTGTGAAGCGCCTTGGTATTTCATTAGTAGCCCCTTAACCAGTATTGTAAGTTTGTAGAAATAGTACCACTCCTGAATAGATGGTCGGCAGAATACAAGGCCATAAATACAAAGTTTACAGTTGTTTCCTTGCTCTGCTTATCTCCTAGTAACCTTAGAGTAGTGCTGCCAGGCTGTTTCCTCTCTCTGCCAGTTATAATACCAGTGTAGACAAACCAGAGTCAAGCACATAGAATTAGGGACAGACTTTAAAATCCTGTTGATATATGAAACTAAAAGCATGGAAATTGCTATTGCTGATTTCTAAAATCATAACATTATATCATAGCATTGGATGAACCTGTTGGAAGCGAATATACACTTTCTTTACCCAGCCATTGTTAAGATATCGAAGAATCATAAACATCTATACTGGTCATACGGATCTTTCGCGTTGATGCCCTTTCCAGCCCTCAACCAATTTGAAAAAACAATTGTGTTGTGTTACATTTTAAACACTTTGCCTTTACTTCCAACTTCCTTCCTCTCTCCTTTCTTCTCTCCTCTCCTCTACCCCTACCGTCCCTCCCTCGCCCCCCCCCCCTTTCTAGCAGCCGCCCCCACCAGAGGATGTGCCCCCACGGCCCAAATCTGGTAACGTTCAGCAAAGGCTGCAAACACTGCGGATTGCCACGCGCTTTTACTGCGCCATGAAACACGTAAGAGATGTAAGAAAACCAGGGCTCATATACCAGGCATGATCTATTAAACCAATCTTATTTTATTGTTATTTTTTGTACGGCCGAGCATTTTCGTTTCCTCGTCTTCTCCAGGCTGATACACGTTTATTTAAAGGCCATATTTTGCACACTTTTCATCCATTTACAGTCACCTTTTGCTCAACTTGTCAGCAAGTTCAGTTTTAGTTTTGCCAGACGGTTTATTTTTGTTCCCACCATTCACTCAACGACACCTACATGTATCTGAAACACTGGAGAGCAACAAGTGGAAGAGGAAGGTGGAGGCAATAACGGGAAGGACACACGGCTTGGTCAGAAAAGAAAAAAAAAATCAGGAACCAGGGATGGAAAGAGAAAATACCTTCTTGTTACAATGCTAGAGAGATGAGATGAGAGAAAGAACGTCTTGCTTTTTCCGTAAGAGTTACACAAAACATAATATGTTCCAGTACAAACTGATAAGCCGATGACAGTAACCGAACTGTGCAAACTACAGCAGCAATAAAGAGAGTGTACACTCCTGTTGTAAGGCGGAACAGTATGCATGGGTAGTCTGACCCAAAGGCAATGGTTTTTAAAAAAATTATATATATACACTGATCAGCCATAACATCATGACCACAATGTTCTGCTGAGGAACCTTTGGTCCTGACATTCATTTGGATGTTACTTTGTCACATACCACCCACGTAAATATTGTCACAAACCAAGCGCACACCCCTCCAATGGCAACAACACTCCCCAATGTCAGGGGCCTCCACCAGCAGGATACTGTTCCCACCACACCACAAAAACTGCTCAGAAATGTCTCAAGGAACACGACAAAGAGCCAAAGCTGTTGAGCTGGGCTCCAAACTCCCCAGATATGATGTCAGTCTGCTGATTTGCTAGAAACTGATCAGAGTAATTCATATGAATAAAGTTTTAACAAACAGTGAGGGCTTGTAACTTATGAACTGCATGTCACTGATGTGAAACCTGATGTTGGATCTTTATCTGCGCCTGACGACATCAGTAGGAATATACAGTAACAGGATACAAAGGTCTTGGAACATCTCAGTGTTAGCGTTCTACAAAGCCTACACAAACTGGAGAGGAATTCACCTGTCACTCAGCTTTGTAAGGCTCATCAACAACCCACTCTTTCTTCCTGCCTCTAACATATATTTCTGTTCTTCTACTCACTACCTAAATATAGCACACCACTCAAGATTCAGACACAGTCAGTCATTGCAGTCACTGTAATAGAGAAAATCAATAACAGGCCCACAAATAGAATCCTATGCATGACTGGAAGAAAGCGTGAGATGTAATGAACCAGTTAGAACGACTCTTGCATGGTAATAAAGGACAGCTGAAAATGGATGCGTAGAAAGATGGATGAATGTGTGAGGTGAGGTGTTGGTTTAGGTGACAGGCCTGTTAAATGTTTTCAGGTTATGTTCACTCTTTGCAGTCAGCCTTAAGTTGCGTGCTCATTTACTTTTTATGTGTATTCAACCTTGCAAGTTGTTCATCCCATATTTATTGCAAATTGGAGGTCCATGTCTGTATATATATGTGCTCAAATGTCCTAATTTTGTGAGATGTGTTCCTGTGTTTATCTGTGTAAAGGTGTATTCTGTATGTGTATGTATGTGTGTCAGTGTGTGCTGTCCGAGCTCATTCTAATGCTACAAAGTGCTGTTATGTGTTGCTGCTCTTCTCCTGCTGCCATAGAAACACTGTAGTAGCTAAACTGCTGCTGCTACCCCGTTACCTCATTTCCTGCTCTCTTTTTCCTCAGTGACTCAGAACTAGGCCCCGTCCCCCACCACCCCCCTCACATAACACCTCTTCCCCCTACAGGCTGCTTGCAGTTTTGCAGCTGCCTGGTATAGAAGACGACCGTAAATCCCAGTAGATAGACACTTAAATAGGAAACTGCTTCGTTCTGGTTGTAGGCTGAATAGTGGGAACCCGTCAGAGAAGATACGCCGGCTTAGTTTATACTAGCTGCAAACCACAGTCTGGTTTCTGAAAAGCATCTTAGATGAACAGTGTTCATATGTTTTGTCTCAGGGAGAAAATACTCTATTACCAAACTGATAAAAATGGATGCTTTTCGGTGTCCAGCCCAATGCCAATAAGGATGTTTCGTGGCTTTGAGTCAGATGACTTTTTTCTTGGGTTTTTTGTTTTTTTGTTTGATTGTTTTTCATAGCACAAAGTGTATGGATCTACCAGATGCATTTTTTAAATGTTCAAACCTCTGCACAAGATGTCACAAAAAATGCTGACTGCCCTGTGTTTCACGGTGCTGTTGAATACGTTTCACCATAAAACAATATGGAAAATATACAAACCAGTGCATCAGATGGATCTGTACCCTGCTGTGAGCATGCTGCATGCACTGTTTTACACAGTCAAATCATTCAGCTTGAAAAGAGGTCAGCCTTGGTTTGGACAGACTGCTTGTACTTTACAGCCAACTCATTTTGCCAGTAGTATATGTTGTGTCTGGCTGAATGAGACAGGCTTATCTAACAAACCACAGGCTCAGAGCCTAATTTATGTCAGCGGGGTATTTCAACATGCAGGATTGTCTTGTCAGGAAGATACATTTAAACACGCTGTTAACATGACTCATTCCTAGGATCAGAATTAATCTTTGTCATTGTGTATTTTGAAATACCCTCTGATTACAATTGAACAAGATGGCAGTAGTCAATCTTTTAGTCCTATCTAATAACATATACAGTATATTGAAATGTTAATGTTTTATAAGTGTTCTGGGGAAAAAGGATGAAGAAAGCTGATGCTGATATTACTGCTCTTAGTAAATCTTTTCTTCTTTGACTTTTATGTCAAATATCTCAACTTCTATTGAAATATATTTAAAGATTCAAACTCTGCATGATTGGATGAACTGATGTTTGGTACTTGTCTTCTAAAACAAAAATTGACTCTTGATTTAAGCACCAGAATTCTCTCACATTTTTTGCCCAGGTCTACATGCTAGAGCACTAGGCCTCTCAGGTTTGAGCAGCCTAGTGTTGTGGTCTTGACTGTTTTTTATTTGGTCGCTAATTTCCAATACTAATGGGCAGGCCAAGGAGCTGCCCACCTACAAGGACAATGACTTCATAAATGATGGGCAGAAGATCTACATCGACGAGGAGAACAAGAAAATGTTCCTGGAGAAGCTTAGGAAAGATGTGGAGGTATGTGGTGACAATTAGGATATGACTGAAAATATGGCTTTCTGCCAGCTCAATGTGTTGCTTCATCAGTGCATTTCCTCTTTCTCCGGCTCCACTCTTTCACACTTGCCTTTACTTCCTCCATCATCCTACTCATCTTCCATCGTCCTCAGTTCCTGGCCCAGCTGAAGCTCATGGACTACAGTCTGCTGGTGGGGATCCACTGACGTGGAGCGTTCAGAGCAGGAGGAGGTGGAGAGCGAAGACAATGAGGCTGGAGGAGGAGGGGGAGAGCGACGGAGGGGGCATTGGGACGCCCCCTGACAGCCCCAGCAACACCCTGGACAGCACCAAGCCTCTGTCGCCCGGAGAATTCGATCCCGCCATTGACGTCTATGCCATCAAAAGCAATGATAGTGAGTAGCCAACTGCATGTTCTTTTCAGACTTAAGAGTACAATGTTAAATACAACCTTTGCTTTGTATAATAATACAGTACTGAGAGCTCCCCCTACTGGCTGTTATGGCATACATTCTAGTTGTCAGACCTGCTCCTGTCAAATTTTCTCAGGGATTTTGTTTGTCATATTTAACAGTACCTGATTTTCTTCCTGGTGGTGCTGAGCAAATATACAGATTCTCATATAGGGTGCATTTGTTTTAAACCTCAGGTGCTCCCAGGAAGGAGGTTTACTTCATGGCTGTCATAGACATCTTGCAGCATTATGATGCCAAGAAGAAGGCTGCCCACGCCGCCAAGACTGTCAAACATGGGGTATGTAGTTGCATATGAGAGCTTTTTAATGGCCGTGCTAAAAAAAAAAAAAAAAAAAAGTAAATTATTATTTGTCTCTGTGTCCCTCTGCAGGCCGGAGCGGAGATCTCTACGGTGAACCCAGAGCAGTACTCTAAGAGGTTTTATGATTTCATCACCACTATCCTGTCATAGCCTCCAGGAGCGACACTGGGGGGCGCAGAGGCACATGGGAAAGGGAGGGCAAGTGGGGGAAGTAGGGCGGAGAAGAAAAGTGACGTACGAGAGGAAAAAAAAAACCATCGAGTGGCTGAATTAATAAGGTGCTGTGATGGCTTTGTATCACTCTCCCTCATCCCTCCCTCTTTGTTTCTCTCTCTTTCAGTGGGATGCCACGCTCTGCAGCTAAAAAAGAAAAAAAAAGAAAAAAAAAAACATCATTCGTTTACATTCAACCTCTCCTCTGTTGAGTTTTGTTCACGTGTTACTTTGGATGATAAGGGTGTTGAAAGCAAGTGTCCAAGTCATTACATTTTTGTTTTTTTATACATATATATATATAATTTGTTTTGTCTGTATGGTTGTTTATGTGGGAATATGGCTTTTTTTATTGCCTCTAACATAACATCCAGCTCCCTGCATTTCTTTTATTTTGATGTTTTTATTTTTCTTTCCCTTATGTTTTCAGGGGGAGGTTGGGGAGGGTATGGAGTGCTAGAGTGTAAAGGGGAATGCAGAGATCGGTTTGAGTGGGATGTAAAAAGGAAGTTTATGTTGAGCCTCGCCTAATGCAATTGCTTCATTTCAGGAAGTAGGAAGCAGTCTTCCAATAGGCCAACAGCCAGACCCCCACACACCCCACGCCCAAATGCTATACAAGTAGTCAGCCAAACAAATCTTCCTGTTTTGGTTCCTCCCCCATCACCCTCCCTTTAGACGCCTCCCCTTCCCCTCCCGTTCCTTCGTGTCCAGTTAATGAATTGAGCTTCTGGGTTATCCTCTCACCACACACTCAAACCAATGCTTCTAATGTGCTGAGATGAGTTCAGTTGTTGCAATAAATTAATAATTAAACAAATGTTTGTTTCCAGAAATAGCGGCACCTCAGTGTCTCTCAGTGCTTTGTTGTGATTAAAGAATGACTGAGAGAAGGACGTGTACCATAAAATGAGAAAAAGAGCGATTCGAGCAACTGACTTCTCTTTAGTCATTTACTCTGATTCACTCTGAATATGTTGGGCATTGTTAGTTAGTCATGGTTTCTGTTCCTGTGGCAGGGAATGACCCAGAAGTCCTGTGTGGCTACAGCGATTAAGAGAAAGTTGCTCCTTGTTATATCTTCATATAGGGTGTGAGATTGAAACATCAATAGCCCTTAACTTTCTGTTGCCATCAGCACCTTATGAGTAAAATCAAAAAAAAGTTGCACTTTTATTTGTTGTTAGAGGTTAGGAACTCTTGTTCTGTTACATGTGCTGCAACAAAGAGGAAAAAGGAACTCGGCTCTCTTAGAATTGAATTTTAGAATCCAGGTCTCAAATCCTGTCTCCTCCATCAGTTTTCACCTATGGGCACAACTTTCAGGGATTGTTCAGGAAGAATTTACTGCGATGTTAGAAAGCAGATGAGTTCTGTTTTCAGGGCTTTCGTGAACTAATCTTTCCAGTCCCTTTAGTGGTGCTCTGTGGTGTTGTCGTGGTCGGGTTTTGGGACCAGGCGACAGCGTGACTGTGCTTGTGCAATTCAGGGCAAACAGAAGACGGTTTACCTCCAGCATCGTACCAGCACACACCCAGTGACGGCGAACGGTGTGTGTGTCAGTGTTCAAAAGTCGTATAACGGGGGGAAGAGAGAACAGATGGGGGGGAGGAGGGAGGTTGGGAAGAGTAGCTGCAGATGTAAAGATATACTTTGTTAAGTCATTAACACCAACAGCATCGTTCTCTTCTCTAACCTCAGCCGTGAGTCTGTTATTCATTGTTGTTTGTGTCGTTATTGTTGACATTTTTTAAAGGTGGTTTATCTGTGTTTGAATTTGGCGGTTTTATGAATTGATATGGTAATAATTTTTTGTTTTTGTTTGAGTTTTTTTTTTTTTTTTTGTATATTTTGCACAAGAGGAAAGGAACCAAATGTTACGAAAAATGATCCCAATTAGTCGACATGGTCTTAACAAGGGAAATGCAATATACTTGTATGTAAGTGAGAAAAGTTGTTGTGCGTGTGACGTTGTGTATCACCTCTGGATAACCAACTAAAACAAGTTAAGTCGTCCCCCTTGACTATTCTTACCCATGCAAAAAGCTTCCATCACAATGTGTTTGTTTAGATATCATAGATTATATTCACATTTATATTTTTACATTGGATTTTAGTCAAGAAATATAGTTGTATTTTAAAAGGAGCCACCCATGGGAATGAATGACGGTGCTGTGGTAAATGAAGAATGATACTGCTTGAATTTATACAATACTTAGTATAGATGTACTCAAAAACAAAAAAGTAAATAAAAAAAATTGCATGTCACAGGACTAAGTTTCCTTCGCCCTCTAGTCTGTGTTGTTGGCTGTTCAGGTTCTCTTTGTGTCCCTCCACTTTAACCACATTTGTGAGCTGTTCAGCGTGAAATAGTCCCTACCGTGCTTTAAAATAACTGTTTTTCATTGTATACACTGTGCAAGATGTGTGCCTTTATACTCCAAAATTATTTAATTTTATATTTTGTAATCTTTTTTTAAAACAAAGGTAAAAGGTTATTTTAATAATAGGGTGTTTACGTTGACATGCATTATTTACAACTTTATTTTCAACCGCCCCTGCTCAACCTTCTCCCACTCCAACACCCCTCTGTGTTTAGATTTGTCCATGTTATTCAGTCAGTTAAGCAAAACCATTCTAATGATTGTGTTAACCAATGACAAAAAAAAAAAAAAAAAAAGGTGTATAGCTGTCTTAAGTAAATTTGAAGATGGCGGATCAGTTGCTGTACATACAGATCCACCATTCTGATTAGTCAGTGTGTACAGGTGTCCCTTTCCCCCTCTCCTCAGACCAGAGGTGGTGTCCGCTGATATTAATCCCCCTCTTCGTTCACGCTGGTGCTGCCTTTATAAAGAGCGTTTGTGCGTGGAAGTGTGTTGTGGAGTGTGTGTGTGTGTGCGCGTCGTGCTTTGTGTTTTCGTCACGCTCGTTCCTTGCTAAACTGTTGCCCCTCCTTACCCCACCCCCCACCCCACCCACCTCAGGAGTCTGTCAGCATCTTCATCACATTTACCCGCTAACCACAGTCACATTTCAGGAATGTGATATTTTGTAGTGCTTGTCCAAGATTTCACCTGCCTTCAGTGTACAGCTCCCGTTCATTTCCGAAACCGGTTTACGTTCTCTCGCCTCCTTACCTCCATCTTTTTGTGCAACCCTGCTTGTTACCAGGGAGATTATCAGCTGATAGTTCATCCTGAGTCAGTGTTTAGTTGATATTTCTGTGTACTTTCACTATAAACGGGCTGTTCTGTTTCTATTGTCATGTAACTCATAATGTACATAGGTTGTGTCATGAGGAAAACAGGGAATGAGGGAACACAATCAACTTCTAGTCTGCTTTGCTCTGTTTGGCCCTGGAGGCTTTCCTTTAGTTGACCACTAGCAAATGTAGAAAACAGAGCAGTGCATGCTGGGAGTATGGGTTTTTTTCCCGTTTTGTTTTTTGGAATAATAACTCTGGATCTCATGCAAGGAAGGCAGACTTTAACAGATGCAAACTAAAGATGATAATAATACACGCGCCCTGCCGCTGTACCTTGAATTGAGTAAAGTCCTCGCTTCCATGACTTCTCGCATGAATGAGCTCCTTCACCCATTAACCCCCACCCACCAGTCAACCTGCTGCCAGCGTTAACTTGCCAAAAGCATCTTTCAGAACTACCCCACATGAGCTTGAAGAACATTGTGTATCGTGTAATGTGTCTGTTTGAATTTATTTTTTGTTTTTGTTTTTTTTTTCTTACTGGGAGATGGAGCAAGATGTGCATCGCTCATATGTGAACATGTCCAAAGTTGTGGGAAACAGCCCTGTGTTTGTGTGGTTTTATCAAGTGTTAAGGGAAAATTAGATCACAAAATGCAAACGACTGGAGGCTTGGCAAGATCTGCAGAGCTGGTGAAATTTCCTTTGGTTTTAAAATTGAAAATCAACAAATTTCTGTGGACAAAAATATTTTTTGAAAGTGCTCAAAAATAGTTCAACCAGTTGAATTTGCATGCAGAAGTTGAGTCAACACACACCAGGCCCTGGAAATCTCTTCCCTGCAGAACCTGCTTTGGCCTCACAACAGCCCCCTGAGTACCTTTAGACCACATCTAAAAGCTTACTTAAGCATTGGTTAAAGCATTAGTGTGTGTGTACGTGTGAGTGTGTGTGTTTGTTTATTGCTGTCTGACAATGGTTGGTGAGTGTTCCCTTTCAGTGGCAGAAAGGCCAAAATGATGTTGTATGTTTATTGTTCTTCACATTTAATGATGATGATGATGATGATAATACACTCCATTCCATAAGCGTTCACTCAAACCAATTAAAGCACTTGTTCTGCTTAACTCATAGTCCTCTGATGGTTCCTTCTTTGTTCACCATTCCGTGTCCCATATTTACACCTTCCTAAAAAAAATCCTTTAACTTTATATTATACTGTATATTTGAGATGATATTTTCCAGATCGTTTTAACACTCATGCAGTGTCTTTAAAGACAGAGAGGTAAAAGAAAATGACCGTCACGCGACTGCTCTATCAGCACTTAAAGGGAAAGAGCTTTGCATGATTTAACTGTTACCATTTAATCACTCACTTTATTTTCACTGTTGCTAAGGAAACCACAACACAGTTTATACCGTAAGCTTTTGTTATTACTAACTTCATGTCTCAGTGTCATCTCCGTGTTATTCCTGATATAATGTAATTCATCAGTATCTGAAAGATAAGGATACAAATTACCGTGTAAGTTAATATACAGCAAATAATTAGATTTTAATGTTGACGTGATTTAATTTTTTTTATTTCTTTCTGGTTTGTTTTGTTTGGGTTTTTTTGTTTGTTTGCTTGGTCTTTTTTTAATGAACTGATGAATACGTGAAATGATTAACCAAAAAAATAAAATAAAATTGGACATATACAAATACGTGCCGTTGAAACAAATGAAGTTTAATTAAAAGTATAATTGTAATCAGATAAGCGATCTGCTTTAAGCAGGCTTATGTTCACAATTTTACTCTAATTTCATCTCAAGTCAATATCATAAAATGCTGTTTCCTCCTGTAGCCTAAACACATAACCCGTTTAAAATAGATGGACAGTTTGCAAATGAAAAAAAAATTTAAATATATATTTTTTTAAAACTTAATTCCGTTCTGCATTTTTGTCTTTACGGAGACTGAAAACCAAACAGTTAACGTGTCAAATACACGCAAAATATCACCTGCATCTGAGACTTCAGATGTTACAAAAAGCATATGCTATTAGATGAGAGCATGACAGCATATTTATTTTTTACAATGTTTGTAGTTAGTACTCAGAAATATTTATTTACAGTGATTTCTTTGCTTTTCTCATTTCGAACAGAAAGGTTTACTGCAACAATTGTCCCTGGATGTTTTCATTAGTTTTAAATGTCAGTCAGCGATTCAAGAAAAAAAAAAAGAGAGAGAGAGATTTGGAGATTTGGTTTATATTCATTCATTGTCTGGAGTGAAACATGTCCGGAAGCACTTCATCTCTAACAGCTGCTTCTAGTTTCTGAGTTGCTGAGTAGATCATTTCCTCCAGCCGTGTACCCACACGTTTAAGGGATTTGGATTCATCCCAGTAAGTCTCATTTTCATTCTATTTTTTATAGTGTTATTTGTCTCACTAAATAACTGTAGGCTGATTTAAATATTTTAATTTCAACGAAATATTCACACGTTCCCATTCAGCATCAACTCATTAGAATAAAGAATGAAGTGAGACAGGCGACCGCCGTTACACAAAAGGCAGTCTGTTTAGCAGCGGGCTGTATGGTGCAGGGTCGAATAGGAAAAAAATCATGTTGCTTTTTTTATACTTTAAATATTAATTTAGAATTTTTGTTTTATGCCACAATAAACGCGGAAATAAGATGGTATTTGTTCATATAGCTCAGATGTATACGCTCTGTGTTTATTCGTTTATTTTGAAAAAAACGCAGCCACAAAATGAAAAGCCGCCTCACTTCTCTGAAACTTGAATTTACTACGAAGCAAACGACACTTAAAGATGACATGAGCTACGGAGAACAAGCCGGAGGATTTGTTCCTATATGGATATGATATCAGATTTTTCAAGAGGAGGGGGTAGCGGCAGCTGCACGTTGCAGTAGCAGCAGCAGCGTGAGGCGGAGGCGTATATGCACCGTCAGTACAATGTGCACAACGAGCGGAGACAACAAACAAAGAAGCGGGCTCAGCCACGTGCGCTGCAGCTGCCGCACGTATACACACACATACGCATACACGCGCGCACGCACACAGCGGAGCCGCAGTGAGAGGTCACGGCCGCCAGGGGGCAGTCTGACCCCTGCAAACCACAACAGAGACGGAGAGCGATTCACTGAGCCAGCTAAAACGTTATGTCGTGAATATTTATTTTTCTGCCTTTCTCTGCATTATATGTCGTTATAAAAAAAACGTTTAATACAATCTGTGGTATGAGCTCTGACACTAAATATTTGGAAAACACACCAGTCGGCCTGTAGTGAAAAACGATGCGTATGAGCTGTATATGTATATGTGCGTGGGAAGCTGCTCTTTAACAAGACTCGGGTTCAAATCTATGTCCCAGCGAACACCCAGCCTGCTGAGGTGTCTTTTAGCAACGCACTAATTCCCTCCCACCTCCAGGGCTGCTGCTCTGTCACTGAACCTGACCTTTGACCTCTCTACAGCAGCCATAAAAGATTAGAATCCTTGGTTAGGAAAGTGTTGTTAAAAAGGGAAGAAGTTATTTTGATGGGATAATAAAGTTCTACAATTCAAGTAAGAGTGAGGAATAGCATGTAAAAGTGACAGTTACAGGGATGCTTCTCTTTATTTTATCTGTGGTCTCTCAAACAACATACAGTGACGACACTGGTGTGTACTCGGGCCTAATGCAAGCTGCAGTCACTACCAACAGACATTTATTAAATGAAAAAAAAAAACACTTATAAAAGATGGAAAAACAGTTTTTTGATAAAACAGCTTAAATTTACTATCAAGGTATATGTGTGGTACAAGGCGTGTGTTGTTAACTGATAATCAGGCTGGTTGGTAGGTCTCTAGCCTCTCCAACAAGACCTCAGAGTAGCCAGGAGAACAGTACCTGTAACAAAACACACACACACACACACTAAATACTTCATACTGTATTTTATAATTATTACTTGTATTTTTTTAGTACAGATTTTTCCTTTTTAATTCATTTTCTACTGTTAACCTTTTAGAATTTTAATTTAACCTATTAATTTGTACCTGCTGAGTTAATTCATATGGCCCTTAATTTGGAAAAATGAATGAATAAATAAAAAAGAGGTTATAAGACAAGTTTTATCTGATAATGGAAGGAAAGTTCAGTTATAGGAAGGAAACAGTTCTAGCTGAGTCAGCACCCAGCTCTGAAATATACAGACGTGATCTGATGAGTCAGTCAGCCTAGATTACTGTTTATGTCTCCACACACACACACACACACACACACAGAGTTTAAATGTCGACAAAGTATGTGTCTTATCATGCCTGCGTGTACCTGACTATCTCCTCGGGGAAACAGCTGTTGATGGCGTTGATGTACTCCTGCAGAGGAGTGCCGGGCTCGGCCTCGATCTCTTGCACCTTCTTCAGACCCCCGCTGGTGACGAACAAGCGACGGGCCTTGCTGTCATGAGGCAGCACCTTCGACGGGGAGGGAGGACAGGGTGTATATATGAGCCTTCATTTTCAGGATTAAAAAAGCAGACTACTGACACAGGTCGCAACCCTGGTCAGGGACTCACTCACCTTGCTGAACTGGCACACGACATGTTTGAGGATTTTGCTCGGGGCATCGTAGAGGAGGGGCTCCAGACTTGGCAGGTAGGTGCACTTCTGCAGAATGCTCTTCAGAGCCTTCTTACTCTGAAAAGGAAAAGACGCAAGAGAAATTAAATATATTGCTTATGAGAGCATTTAAAAACTTTTCTCTTTTTAGCAAGAGACCTCCGCCTTACCCCCCAATCCCAGCTGACCTTTGACCCAAACTATCTCCTTGTATGGAGAGTTTTTCTTATCCTCTTGCAGCGTTTTAGCTGCTTAAGGCCTCATTACACACTCTCCCGCAGAGCTGCAGGTCTTACTTTAACCTGCAGGTCCTCTGAGCTGCTGGCATCCATGTAGAGCTGCAGCAGTTTGGGCAGCAGGTTAGCTGTGGCCACGGCCTTAGCGTGCTCAGGCGTGTGGTGTCCTATCTGGCCGATGGACCAGGCCGTGGCCGCCTTGATGTGATGCTCGGGTTCCTCAGACAGACACAGGGCGAGCTGGGGCACCCCCTGCAGGACAGGAGGACACAGCACAACAGGGCTGGTTCAGTCAATATGACCTAGATACCGGACCTGGAGGAATGTCTGTGGATTTAGCGGCGGGTTTAGCCTGTCAAATGAAGAAAGATTAACTAAAACGTACACACACCTTGGAGACAATGACAGCCATGGCAAGGTTCTCACTGTGAGCTGCCACGTATCCCAGCATCATGATCCCAGGCAGCCGCAGGTTTCCATGGCAATCACCCAGGTAATCGATCACTGCTGCCAAGCCGCCACAGTTCACAATCACCTGGGACAGCTGGAAACACACACAGCACATCACTTTATGTCCTGCCACTGATGGCTGTGAAGTGTGTGTGTGTGTGTGTGTGAGTGAGTGAGAGAGTGTGTGCAGTACCTCTGGTGTGTGTTTCACCACCTCCCTCATCAGAGTAGTGACATTCTTCCTGACGTACTCGTCCGGATCTCTGAGGCAGGCCACTGCTGCAGGGAAGATCTCAGCCTCTATCACCATCTCTGCCAGGCTGACCGAGTGCTTACTGATCTGACTGAGGGCTGAGAACACCTGCCTCTGCAGGGAGACAAAAACATGTCCCAGTATTTACAGTGTTAATTCACATTTTTGAAAAATAAACTGAATTTCTGCTTCATGCTGTCCAGCATATATATTGAAATGTCACTGTTTTTGATCTGGTACTTAAGCCCGCTACACATCATATTTTTAATTTAGTTAAATGTCCTATGTAATTGTGTCTTAAAATTTATTAAATCTACCAGGAGTCAGTTTTAATATTTAATAGATTAACTGCCAAAAAAAGAATTTCTCTCAGGAGTAGGTGCCACGTTTCACCACATATTCAGTTTTTTTCCCAAGACTGATAGAGACCTGACATCTGTATGATTGTGTTTCTTGCAGGACCATAAAATATCAACACAATTATGCTTGGCAGGTTTATAACATTGATAATCTATAAAGTTTACTTCAAAAAGCTGAGTCACTACTATGGTAATTTGTATTGAGAATGTTTCATATGTGATAAATAATAATTTTAGCTCTGTATTTTTAAATGATAATAATAAATAATTATGTTGGAGAAAATTATTCACTTTAATTCACAAATCACAGTGTATCGCTTACAATAAGACAGGGCAAGAGGTTTTTTTAAAGATGAATGAATGGGACAAACAGATGGAGGAAAAAATATATACAATAACAATATAAATATGAGCTTGTGTACAATTGAAATGATATGGAATAATATATTTAGACACTACCTCTTTTGATTCATTCTCTATTTTAAGTATTGAAATATTTTCACAAATCTGTTTTAAGGGGAATTGTCAAAATCATTCACTTATAAGTGATTTGACAGCGAAATTACGTGTCAAAAACATTTAAGAAAAGTATTAAACTTTTTATTATTAAAAGAGCTTAAGCTTCAATAATCAAAACAATAGAAAACACTGAGGTTACATGAATATTTAACATGCATGTCTCAGGTATTAATTTATTAATTTCTCCTTATTTGGCAAAGATTGTTATAAAGCTTGAAAACATTTTACGAAGAAAAGAAAATCAACATTTTTAAAAATTAGCCATAATTTCATAAAATTGTTCCTTTCATTCATGCCTTTTCTACATCATGAGCTGAGTTAAACCAGCAGCTGGTGACTGAAACTTTCCTGTGAGCTGTCCTACCTTTAGTTTTGCGTCTGGGTTGAGGATCATTTGTGCCAGGTGCGCGATGGCACCAGTGTCCACCACAGTCTGGGCCAGCTCCGGTGTGTGTTTGCAGATGTCGCTGAGGGTAGAGGCCGCGATGCGTTTGAGGGCCATCTCGGGCTCCTGCAGGCACAACACCAGCAGGGGGACGGCGCCCGCATCCACAACGGACTGCGACAAGGCTGAATGGTGATGGAGAGAGGTGGGAAACAACAAAAAAAAAAACACACACAGATAAGTGAAGGATGTATCTTCAAACCAAGAGATTGTGAAGAAATTATGGAAATGTAAACATATCAGTGTGTCCGTACATGCATTGTGTCTCGCGATGAAGCCCAGAGCCCAGGCTGCGGCCTCCTTCACCCCAGGGTCAAACTCCTCCAGGCAGAGAACTAGGGCATCCACGCCCCCGCAGGCCACCACGGCTTGGGACAGCTCGGGGGAGTGTTTGGCTACTGCGCGCAGTACAAACGCTGCTGCTTTCTTATAGAACCTCTGCACACAGACACACAAAGATATAACACACATCAGTTGTAATGGCCCTGCAGAAACAAAAGAATTTAAACTACATCAGACTTTTATCAAAAATTAGATACAGGACACTTATACTGTTCCATATCTAGATGAAAAATGTTTATTTTTCTCTACATATTTCTTTAATTATTCATATTTTTAAGGAATAAATTGTTTAAACATGTACTCTAAAGTTTCCCCCAAGACTGTTGAACCCTATTGTTAAAATGTCTTTAATCTCTTATTGTGTAGGGTCTTACACAACCCACATAATACTGTATGTGTAAAGAGTCATTGCTTTTAAATGTGAAATGTTTTTTACCCCTCTTATTTCATCAATTAAGGAAGTATTTTTATATGTTGTAAGTGTTCATGTACTCTAGAGACACTCTATTAACAAAATATATATGTTACTTTTTTCAACTGTAATTTTCCTCCATATGTTGCAATGGAGTGGAATAAAATCCTGCAGCAAACACTGAATTCTTGTCAGATTTTAAGATTATTATTTGACACTGCAATGTCCCATTCATAACAAGAACTAAACCTTGCCTCCATCTATTCTGAGCCTCTGAGTGGGCTGAGAGAGAGAGAAAGAGAGAAGACAAAGGCCTGGTTGCTCTCATGGTAAAGGGCTCTTAGGTTTTGAAGTAGCCCCTAGGCGAACTGCCAAGTTAGCCCAAAACACACTCTCACATTCAGGAGTCTGACCCTGAGTTCCCGCAGGGTGACAGCCTCTGTCTGTGTCTCTCATCCCCCTCTCTCTCTCTCTCTCTCTAAAATGCCAGCCTCTTAAGGGTGGAGACAGCCTGCTACCAGCTCCAGATATCCAGGAGCAACACAGTGGCAGTCAGCACGAACATTAAAAAAAAGAAAGAAAGAAAGAAAGAAAAAGGATAAATCAGGGTGAGATACTGACATTCTGCGAAGCCAGAGAGTGGACCAGCTGTGGCAGGATGTCCTCCCTCACCACGGCCTCAGCCAGGTTGTCACTGTGATCTGCCAGGCGGCCCAGGGCCAGAGCTGCTGTCTGCTGGATGCTGGGGACCACGTCCAGCATCAGGGGACGCAGCAGGGACATCACACCTGCAGGAGGGAAGACAAGCGGAGTGAACAGTGAACAGTGGAATTAGCAGCTAAAGCAAACAAGTCTCAGTGGTTATGATCTTATTTCTTACCAGCATTTTGGAGGATTTCTGTGTTCTGTGGTCTGGCTGCCAGATCAGCAACAGTTTGCACAAACTGCATCCTTGATTTCTGATATTGCTCAAAAACTGCAAAGCACAAACACAAGCGTTAGAGTGAACTAGCAGCTGAATCTCATTTTTATGACTCAAAACAGCCCATTAAGCTCACCTTGAATGATCTGTCGTTGACTCATTGCTACTCTGATGGCAACCCCCTCTCTTCTGAAGATCTTTTCACACCTTGAATCACTTTAGCCACCGAGAAAACACACTGAATTTATCACAGGATCCAGTGCAGCGTTTATCCCAGCCGTATCCAGGTCCAGGTTAGGTGCTGTTGTTGTTAAGTGTTGCCGTGGCAACAGACAGGAAGCAGAATGTTTCTCTAGCGCTCCAGCGAAGATCGCCTATTGTCGC
Organism: Lates japonicus; assembly: GCA_033238685.1. Classification (NCBI taxonomy): domain Eukaryota; kingdom Metazoa; phylum Chordata; class Actinopteri; family Centropomidae; genus Lates; species Lates japonicus. The sequence continues at coordinate 9,745,226 of BRZM01000020.1, read as the reverse complement.
GAGGAATCACTCTGCCACTCTCTGATCCGCTCGGACCTCGCATGCCATTCGTGTTTTCCGACCGGAAATCGGGACTCAGAGTGAGAGCTCTCTCGAATCAATCAGACCAGTCCTTTAAAAGACAACCGACAGATACGTACGTCTCACACTCCACATTTATGGATGTATTATGAGAGCTGGATACGGTGCAGCCGCTCAGTCTTGCAGCCAATTTTTCCACTGGCCACTCGCGGTACTGCACCTCCAGCTATAAAAAACAAAGTCAATTATCACTCTTTTTATTTTATGTTTTTAAGCCATGTAATCTTTGTAAAACTTCTCAAAAGTCCAGAAAAGTCATGTTTCTCTGAGTGACGTCACTGCTGTGTGCGGGCACTCTACGCGCGGTCATGTTGTGTCTCAGGAACGAGGATCCTTGCTAGCTTACAGCAGACGCTGTGTGATTTGTAGAATTAAAGGTAAAACTGAACAGGCGCCAGTGGAGGACTGTTACATAACTGTTAGTAACAGTTAAATACATAGAGTAAAAGAATATATTTGAAACCCTTAAACCCACTATCAGGGGCAATAAAGTTGCTCTAACTAACAACAGTATACATATATGTTACAGGAACATGCTCATTATCTTGGCTATTACGGCCAATCAGCGTTTCTGCAAATGTTAGCTGACGTATGTCGTCATTGGTCGCGACGTGTCTCCTCATTGGCCACGATCTTCTGGGAGGAGCCCAGAGGAATGGAGCAGGGAAACAGATTTATACCCACGCTTAAACTATTGTTTGCTTCATAGTACTGAAACACGCTACCGAGGAGGGCCCTGATACAAAACAAACTCTGAGCTGCTTTAGTTGTTAAATTTAAAAGAGGCCTGATGCTAAAACAAACTCTGGAGCTGCTGCTTAATGAAGAGGCCTGTATGCTAAAACAAACGAACACGAGTGAGACTGAACACGGTGGTGCATAGGTGGTACAGAGGTAGTGATGGATCCCCACGAGTCAGCCGAGAACGTTTCCGAGTTACACCATCGACAAGGTAAATTAATACAGCGATGTAATATTGATCATGCAAAAATAACCCTTTGTAAATAAAAGTCAAACGTATTAGCTGCAAAGAGTGGTTAAAAGACTAAAGTAAGAGTACAGTTATGGTATCTCCTACTGATATATTATTATATACGACAACTGCTGGGAAGGCAGAGAAAAAAACGCTAAAATTAAAGGATCAATTACATTCGCGTTTTTCTCCTCACTCGCCTCTAAGTGCAAGAAAAGCTCCGACAACAGGGTAATAAAAAGTAAAAGCTGCTGACCATCAGAAAAGAGATATTTTCAACAGTTGTCCCAGCCCCCTGACATTTAAACAGCATTTAGTTGTATTTAAAATGTGGTATGTTGTATGACTCAATTCTTACTTTTTTAAAATGATCATTTAAAAAACCCAAATGCCCCAGTCCACTCCCCATGATGGTCATTCTAGGTGGTAGTAGTAGTAATAGTTAGGGACAGATGATTAATGGGAGGAGGAAACTTGAGATTCACAGAGTTCTTTTTTTAGATGTCATATGAACATTTATTGCTGTTGACTCTTTACTGGCACAAGAGAGCATAAAATGGAATGTTCCTAGATGTACCTCAGGTCAGATGTAGTCACTGTCGGGACGATTGTAACAGCTGATTCAATGTACAGGAATGTAAGGATATGCTAAGTGTTAATGTGCGCATTGATCGTCAGAGGAAAAAATAAGTTGAATCGAAATTTCATATTTTGTTGAATATAAGATAAAGGACATAATATGTTTGCAATTTCATATTAACAAGGATACTGACAGACATTTTTAATAATATGTATATATATTTCAAACATATTTTTATTGAACTTTTTTGCAAAGCAGGTGTGACACGGACAATGTAAAACATAGGACTGTAATAATAGTGTTATAGTATACAGGACAATTAACTTACAGAGGAAAATAAAATAAAATTGATTTTTTTTAAACAAACAAATATATATGCATATTTTAAAAGGACAAGAGTTCAGGGAGTACAAAGAGACAGTATACATCCAAAAGTTTGATATCATATCAAATCTATAGTCTCTACATGTTTTCCCAGGCCAGATTGATAAGCCCTGACCTCATCCTGTGAGGTGCAGAGGTACCCAGGTTGTCAAGAAATGGATCCCAGGTCTGGTAAATGGCTTGAAAATTATATTAAACTGTTGAACAATTATAATCCAGAATTGCTGGACATAAGGGCAGCTCCAAAATAAATGAATAAAATGATCCGACTGACATTTAGTACAAAATTTGACAGAGTTGGGTCTATCTCCTATGTCTACTAGAGTGGATATAGAGCCTATGCAGAATCTTTGAATTGTCTCTCCAAAGAGTTGTATACCAACCTTGGAGGGTTGGCTGCACAGGGTATCCCAGTGCCTAGGTTCTATTGTACCCACATCAGATTCCTCATCTGCCTTTTACTTTTACCAATTATCTACCTTGAAACATGAGGGTCTTATAAAGCTTCTGAGTAAAAGGAATTTGTTGCATATTATTAACCAGTAGGGATTCTATAGGAGAAATAGCCAGTAGCCATAGCCACTTTTAAAATGATGTGTGTGAAAACGGACTGATTCCATCTCCCTTGTAAGCAAAATTACTTTGCAAAGATATTATGCAATACCAGATTACATTGCTTGTGATCATTGGTAGGTAGAGTGAACCTTGAATCTTGTCCTTACTACAAAATCTTTACTCAACATGGAGGTTGTAAACAAACCAGACTGGCATTTTTACTACCTCCTGTTCGTAGGTCAGAATCATCCCCGGATGTCTAAGTAACAATTGACCCTGTGTTTACTTTCTTCACAGAGGAAATTGAGAAGACTACGTCGATAAAGGCTCAGCTTTGGGAAGAGACATGTCTACGAGAGGTTGAAGTCCAGAGATCAACAATGACACTTCACTTCACTTCTTCAGCCAAGAATCCACAGCCAGAGATGTACACAATGGACAAGGTAATTGAATTTTGTTAAAAAAGTGGCTACACTCATTCAGCATTCAGTTCACTTAAGTAAAAAATAGCTCAATACAACAATATAAAAATACTCCATTACAATACACATTAGTCTTGCATAGATAATTTGAGCTGTCCTCATCCAGTACCTCCAGGACCTCCATCTGGCGATTCATCCCCAGGATGCTGATCACCAGATGGAGGTACTGGAGGTCCCGCTTGATACACCCTGAAAAAAGTATATTTCTCAGACCCTTGAACCTACTGTCAGAGGAAGCTTGCTAAATCTAACTATAGTAAACATATGTTGGCAGCAGCATACTTATTAGCTTGGCTCTTTATAATGGCATGTGGCTCATACGCCCAGTTTGTCAGAAAATGTCTAAAAGAGCTTCACCTTCAGATATTTACACTTATTTTATTTTACTATATTAAATACAATTTGCTATTTAATAGCGTCTTAAAATAATGTGTATGAATATTATTTAATCTACTTATTTATCCTGAATGTAATTCGTGGAGAATAGGAAAAATGTAACAGACAGAAGTGTGGTGTACAACACGGGAAATTAACTATAAAATAAGTACATATGAACATGCTTTTTAATATGAAAAGGATGTCTCCAGCCATCCAGGTCCAGCTTAGGTGGCGTTGTTAAGTGTCATGTGGCAACAGACAGGAAGCACGTTTCAGAAGGGCCCAGCGAAGATCGTTTATTGTCGCGAGGAATCACCTGCCACTTCTATACGCTCGGACTGCGTATGTCCTGTCTCCGCCGGAATCGGGCCTGAGTGAGAGCCCTGCGCGCTCCCCTCGAAAGAGCAGTCCTTGTTCCCGCTAAAGACAACCGTGGGTACGTCTCTACACTTAGCGACGTCTTTATTCGACACGAATCAAAGATAAACAGAGAGTGTCGGATTGAAGCGGCAAAGGAAATTGCTGTCACAGCTCAACAGCTGATGTTGCTTGAGTCCCCATGTTGATTTATTCATTTATTTTATCTCTGCCTTCTCCATGAGGAGTGTGTCCTCAACGACCTGGATGAGCTCTCCCTCGATATTTGTATAGTATTTTAATGCATTTGTAAACGACCTTAAAAAGCAGTGACATGGCCTCAGTAGACTTTTATCATTATTATTGTAAAATTTCGAAATTTTGATCGATACAAACATTATATCCTCTCTGTTTGCGCTTTGTGTGTATTTGTGCCGCAACAAACAGAGGAAAAAAAGCAGATCAAAGAAAATACAGACAATGGTACTGATATCGCCCAAGTGCAAATATCTTTTTTTTTTTAATTTAGGAATAAAAACAAGTCCAAGAAGACACACAGACACAATACTACACAGTTCATGTAATGTTATCTGCTAAACTGAAATTTGGTTGAGGAGGAAGATATTATAGGTGACTGGATCTAGTTGGCAAGGTGCCTATTTATTTCTTTCAAAAGCCTATTGCTTACGTCTTATGTTTTTTTTTAGGGCTACGCAATTTTGTATCCGATAACAACATTTAAAAGTATAATAAATTATACGTCATTCAAAGGAAACAGCCTATTAAACCCACTGACATTCGGGGTTTTCAGAAATCGGATCAAATTCAGCTTTTGGTGTTTATTTTCTAGTTTATTTTTTCTTTTACATTGAATATAAATGCGGGTGTTGTTGATTTTACTGAGGCAATTGTCACATTACATTAAATGAGCCTTTTGACTAACGCCTTCAGATAGACGGATAGTTGTGTAATAAATAGGCAAGGATATTTCATTTTATTTCAAAGTACATAATGAATTCAGAAACCTTTACAAAATAAAAATGTGAAATACCAATAGCGTAATCTAAATCTTTTTTTCTTTCTACTCCTTTATCACAGTATGATATATTCTTGTTACTTTCTCCTACTCCTGTCTGTTTTACTTTAATTCAGGCACAATCTGGGTTTATTTGATGTCTGATTTGATAAAATGTAACCCTTTTGAGTCGCCTGGATGAGGGTTTAAATTTAAAGCAACTGTATGTATATTTCCGGGGTTTTATAATTTAATAATTAATCTTAATTTTCAAAAAAAGAAAAAGATTTTGAAAAAAGAAAATTCAATTAATTATGAAAACGTCAGTAATTCAAGTTAAAAATCGCTGATTTAGTTTAGCTTCAAATTAATGCTTAAAATGAATAATTTTACAAAGAGCAAACGCCAACTTCACTTGAGAATAAATACTAATTATAAATTAAAAGACAGTGATCAGTTGTTGACTGCAAGGCCAATTGGGGACTTAAGTCGAGATTTATTTTATTTTGTTATTAATCATTAAACCGCTGCATTTGTAGTGCAGTCTCGTGCGATAAATCAATAACACAATTATAAAGGCTTCTGTGTTATGAATGTATTCAGGAAACATGATTTGATCATGAGCCAGTTCTCCTCCTCCTGACTCGAGCTGGCTTCCTTAACTTAGTTATCTATCACCGCGGATTCAGACAGACATCTGGCGCTTTGCACCGTCTGCCCTCTGAATTAGAGTTTCCTTTATCCATTCTTACCTAGAGCAACACCAGGCTGGCCGATGATCTCCAATTACAGAAAACAAAAAGCCGAGCTGATTTCTTCCATAAGTGTAAATGTTTCTTTTATTTAGATGTTTTATACTGTGCAACAGCACAATAAGCAATAAGTTGTCCACAACGAGCTGCTAAGCAACACGGAAAACACGGAGAGACATCAAACATCTGTCATTGAGCATGAAATGGAGCTGAACAGGAGCCCAAGTCATTCTTCAGAACAAAAAGGGGAATAAGAGAATAACATCGCTGATTAAATATGGATTTTGTTTCTATTTACACGTGACTTAAAACTGCTTACAACGCGTAAAACGACGGAAGTGATGATAAGCAATCCGATTTCACTGCAGCTATGAAAGTTTGTTTTTTCCAGTAAAAGGCAAAAGTAACGCCGATTTTTTCCCAACGCTATAGTATTTTCCGCAGTCACAGCGCATACAAATGTGCTTTTCCGCTCATTGGAACAAGATCGATGCCTGAAATACTTCCAAAAACCTGGCCCAAATGAGAGCTCGTGGTGGGAGAGGGGGTAAACACGCGGAATCCTCTTTCTTAAAAGAAAAGTGTCTCATGAGTATGCATGTTTAAAACTGACAGTTTCAAATATCCCAACATATGTACATTCATGATAAACAAGTTGAATTTGGAAAACGTAAAAGAAAATATAAAAGTTCATCTTCACGGCTCTGTAAAATAAAGATGTAGCTTTAAAAGGGGTAAAATGTTTTGCCCTTCCTTCCAACTTTCTTTTTTCCTCAACATCAAAAAATCTGCTTTCATATTAAAATTCCCACGCCACCCAACTTCCTCGTTCCTTTTATTTTGAAATGTCTCTGATTCCACTACGTTTAAACTTACATATGATGCCGTAATATTTATAACAACAAATGGAGAGAGAAAGAGAGATAACATTGTCTGTCTACACAATGGAACTATACTGGCATGGAAAACAGCATTAGCTGAAAGCGGGTGTCTGCTGCTGGCTGGCCCTGGGTCCGTCCGAGTCTCGCTATCCGGAAGAGTCACGAGCTGTTCAGAGAAACCTTCCGGGGTTTGCCGCCGCTGCTGCCGATGCCGAACTGAGTGAAGGACCGGTTGGGAGTTGGAGGGGGGTGGTGACAGCGGAGGCAGCAGCGGAGGAGGCGGCTGGGGTCCCGTTGACGTTATTGGGGCCGTGGGGGAGCTGCGGGTGCGGGGACTGAGCGGGCGTGCCGGGGCTCGGCAGCGACGAGGACGTGGACGGAGCCCCCGCGGGACTCCCGGCTTTGTCGCTGGCAGAGTCGCTCTCTGGGCCGGATCTGCTCGTGCTGTTTTGGCCTTCCTGCTCCGCGTGGCTCACCTTCAGCTTCTTACAATTGGGTCGGACTCGGTACTTCAGGGGCAACGGACCGTTCTGTGATAGCAATAATATAGCTATTATAATATATTACAGGATATTGAATAGGCTAACAGGTAAATTAACCTTTGTCATTTGGCATGTAGGCCACGTGCCAAATTACAAATGTTGAAAATGTACATGTAATTTAAATTTAAATTTCTTTAAATTGAATGCAGTAGTATCGGGCATACAACACCGGAGAGGTGGGAACCCAAGTTAAACAAAAAGCCACTTTTTGTGCTTCATTAAAACTGGTGCAACTGGTGCCAATAAAATGTAATAAAATTAGTTTAAATGTACAGTTAATTGATAAAGCTCAAAATAAAATCCAAATACAACCTAACAGTGAGAAGTTTTGTGGTAAACAAAAATGAAGCAAGGCATTTCAAACAACAAAAACTTATCTGATATAGTTGATTGACATAAGATGATCAGTTCTTTAATATTATATATAATAAATGGGCAATATAAGGACATTCAGGATTTGGGACCCAGCAGTGTTTCAGATAAACCAACTGAAATCAAGTCTTGTCTTTGCCCAGAAAAAGTCTTAGAGGATGTCTTACCCTTCTCCAAGTGTAGATATATGCTATATCCATTAACGTGTAGTAATCTTTCAGAGGCTCATCTTCATACATGACTTCAACCTGGAGGGAAAAAAAGAATCAATTTAACAAAACAAAAAACAAAACAAAAACAGTAAATACATCTGCACTGAAGAAAAACACTGAAAAAGTAATCTTGATATCACAGTTCTCTTAAAAAGACAGATTTAAATGTTCAGGTCATATGTGTCAATAAATAAATGAGTTGTAAATAAAGACCTGGTAGGTATTTGGGATGTCCATTTTACTGCGCAGGAACTTCCGCAGATGCATGACTGTCATGGCTGCTGGACACTGCAGGTACCTCTTGTTAGCCACCTGCACATTACATAAATATTCCAAAATTATACATATTCCATTACATTTGTAAAACAGTAGATTTATAGAGCGACTATGCATCTAAATTGTTACATAGGACAAAGGCTGGTCCACCTTAAAACCAGGAAAAGAATATGCTTTAGAAAAACAGTGTAGCTGTTTCTCAAGAAAAAGCAATGTTTAGTTAACTGTGTCAACATATTTTGGCAAACAAAATTTTCATTAGTTGTTGACTGGAAAGGAGCTTGTAGCATGTTTCGTCTTTACCTGGTTAAAAAGGATGTTAATGAGACAGAAATAATGCCGTACCTGATCTTTCGACTGCTTGTCCTCCACTCCGCCTCCCAGCCTGCACAGAATAGAAGGGAAAAATATGAAAAACTTTTCAAGTCTGTAACATGACTGTCATGTTTTTAGTATGTTAATGTCATACACAAATACAATAACAAAATAGAATTATTATTTAAAAAAATGTTAAACATTATATTTAAAAAATCAAAAATTCTATTTTCTGGACATCACATGATCTACAGATCAGTCATTTGAATGAAAAGTGCACTTCACTGCTCTACTCTTTTTTTCCACTCACATATTACTTTCTTTTTAAAACGAAATCTGACACATACAGTAGCTGAAGCTTATTACTCATGTCAACAGCTGTTAAAATGTTTATATATAGTATTGCAAGGACAACACTGTCATTATCTGAAAGAAGTAGATCGGTTGATTACAAAAATAAAGTAAAATAACTGTTAATTTCTTGACATGATCTGATAAATGCTGGATTAGAGGGGGTATATAGGTAAACAAAACCAATTTTTTAAACCTTGAAAAAATGTATTAAATTATGTTGTGGGCAATTGGAACTCTGAGCTGGAGGATGACAGGACCTGTATTTTGATCCAGAATAAGAGATGGGTCCAAAAAACACTCAATAACATCATCATTACAGCTGGAACATGACGTTACTCAACCACTACTGTGTTACTAATGTTTTTTAAGTCTATCAAAGGGACTAAGTTTCTTAAAAAGAACGCCTGTGATTAAATTAAACGTAATGTTTTCTAGTCTGTTTCGAACAACCACTTCTACATAAATATATAGAATAAATACTAATACTGTAACAAATACTCACTTTAGCTTTAACACACACATACTTGTAAAGCAAACCTACCTGCTCTGGTCAAAGAACTCAATAGAAAGGCTGATGATCTCATCATCTGTGATAATTCTCTTGTCCTCGTCTGCCACCTCTCCACGATCCTCATTTGATCCATTAGAAGCTGAACATAAACACACACACATACAGATGGGTTTGTGACTGTACAGAAACTCAAGCTTAAAAAGTGAATACATATTTTTTGGAGCAGTGCTTTGCAATAGAGCACATGCTCAGCATGAATTAACCCCATCCTTTCATCCAAAAGATATGAACATTTGACTTCCCCCTTTCATTGTGGCGACCAAATGGAAATTAGATCATCAGTACATGCAGTCTAACTCACCATCTACAGGATGCTCTGCATAAAAGTCTCTCCTCCTCTTCATTTCATCTGAGGACATGCAGAAAGGTAAGTCATTACAAGTCTGTCCACTTTCAGTTTACACAGGAATATCTTATAAAATCCTGTATGCATCAGAATTTGATGGTGCTCAGTTTTTTCAGCATGTGATTTCCAGCAATACATCTGAACGGATTTGTTAAACACAACAGGATAAATTACACCAGAATAGTGGGAACAGTGTAATAACTGACAAAATTAATGTTTTGATCCACTATATTTGATTAGATTACATGGATTATTTAAATACTGCAAAAATACCTTTACCTGTTAACGTGCCATACACCCTGCTTCCATTTTATTATAACTCTCTACGTCATAAAAGTATAATATACGTGAGAGATTTGGCAATGAAACAAGTGGAGTTTTGCCTGACCAGTTTCACAGGCTTTATCTACAGTATATAATGTAACACAAAACAAAAGCAGCACTTTAACAAAGTAACAAAAGCAATCAGATGTGAGGATGATAACAGCAGATATCATCTCATCTTAGCAACCACAGGATTTCTAACACATTTTAAACAAGCACCAGTCTGAAAAACACTGAAAACATCATCTGTGTTCAGTACACAGCTTTATACATTAGTGTATCCACATCTAAACATATTTTAATATATTTGTTAGTGTTTTGAGGGGTAAACTGATGAGGATTGTATTTATTATGTCTTTGCAGAAGTGGTTCAATACTGCTGGATGACTATGGATGAAACAAGTAATCAAAAAAAAAAAAAAAAACCTAGAGAATATATGTAAATACAAGAGTCAAAATGAAAGTAAACACATGTGAGATACAGACATGGTTCCACAGTCACTCTTACTTTTGAAGAGGCCAGGGACGAGTTTGTACACAATGTCCTGTAGAGTTTTGTCAGACCTAGAGAGGAAGAGAAACTTGAGTCAAGTCACTGAGATACTAGAAATCACCTGGAGAAAAAAACTAATACAGATGGTTGAGTTTTTTCTGCTCAGTGAAGCTTTTGGGTGAGAGGAGGGTATGACTGAAAGCATGTTTTCTTGTTATATACTCCTAAACACATCATTAAGCACCATTATAGCTTATATACATCCTGTATGCAACACACAGGCATTCATAACTGCTATTAAAGGCTGTGGAGAATTGCACATACATCATATAAGTGGTCTGCAAGTGTTCCTTATGTATGAATATTTTAAACCAACTACTGGCTGATCCAGCTGCTCAGTGGGGAAACAAAGAGGAAAACCACAAAGGGGACGAGAAACAGGAAACAAAGAATGTTCAAACTATTGTCATGACTGCTTAACATTACAAATGCATAAAAAATAAATTATTTATATGGGAGAAAGATATTTTAAAAAGACCTCTCAGGTGCAAACGATGAGACACTATACAAAAAAGTTTGCTTCACAAAACTAAGGAAAGATTTTGTGAACACTGGAAAAATACATGCAAAGGCAAAAATGAGAAAAACAAAAAGATGCAGCACATGGCAGAAAAATCAGCAACCACAGTTCTTACCTAATGTTGAGCAGAGGCTTGGTTTTATGCACTTGTACATCACAGATTGGACAGTATTTGCTGGTTTCCAGGTAGCGCACAATGCACATCTTGCAGACTGCACACCATAGAAAAAAAGAAAAGAAAAAAAAGATTTCATCTGAAAGGATATCCTGACTCTGAAACAGTAGGCTATTGGTAAATCTGCTTTAAGGACTTGTTGCTAAGGAGAAATGTCTTTTGCAGCATTAACACAGCACCAGCTGGAAGTTTAAATAAACGTGCGTGTGAAGGGGGAACATAAGACAGAGACCTTTAAGTGATAACTTCCTGCATGTTTCCCTGCAACATTTTCCCTGTACAACTAAAGAAGAGCCATTATTTTTGTGGGTTTGCTCACATGAGTGAAGACATTCGATTATGGTGGTTGCGTCTATGAAATATCCTCCGCACAGGACACACATGAGGTGAGGGTTGAGCTCTGTAATCTTTATCCTGGTCGTTCGATGCATGGTGAGAGAAAGGAACAACAATCCTGCGTGGAAGACAAAAAAAAAAAAAAAAAAACACAAGTCAAACAGTGCATGCATGGCAGGCGAGGAGAGCATCAGAGCGCTGCAGCTTTCTTTTCACAGCGCCATTTGGAAAAAAGAGGGGCTTCTGTTTGTTTGACTGTGTTAAAGCAACATCATCTTTTATGCTAATCCCATAATAACCAAAGGGGAAGGCGCTCGGTGGCAGATTGATAGGGCAGCAGCGCCGCGGAGTCACCTGACCAAGGCGCAGTGAATAATCATAAATCAATCACTTCTGCTGAGAGATCGACGCCAGCTCCTCCGCGCTCCTCTTCCCTTTCGCTTCATCTTAAATCAGCATCGTTTAACACATGGCAGCATCAGAGGAGCGGCGCGGGTCTAACAATCAGGAAGAAACAAGCCTAGTTCAGAGGGGTTCTCGGTTCCAAAAATGAGTAATGGCGCATTAAATTTGGAGGTTTCATAACTTTAGATCTGGATACAATCTGCCAAATCGGAAAGGTTTGACAGTTTGGCGTTTAAATGCGTAACGCGGCACTTCAAATTAAAAGCCTCGACTGGCGTTAGTTTTAAATCAGAGCCAAAATCGAGGCAGAATTGACAGAAACATACAGAAAATTGAACAAGTCAGGACACCAAAGCATCAGAATCTTTAGGATAATAAAGCAACCTGCGTCTCATCTCTCTCTGACCAAAAACAGATAGATTTCGTTGCTAACTGCTTCACTTCATGACCAGAACTTTTGCCGAAATCGGGGATTTTTGGGTGGAAAATAATATTAATCACACGGAAAGTGGCGCCCCGGGTAACAGGGGGATGGTAGGAGACACCAATTCACTGCGTCAGGTGTGCCACACAGGCTGTGGGGGAAACCTGAGCGTTTCTATGGCAACTCCTTTTGCTTTTTAGCCCACATGGCTGGTCGCCAGTGACCAGAACGAGGCAGGATGTCAAACCGAAAAAGGAACAACAACAGCACAGGCGAGCTGCCGGTGTTGCAGGGCGGGAATGAGCGGGGACCGGAGTCTCTCCCTCTCCCTCTCTCTCCCTCTCTCTCTCTCCCCCGTCCCTTCCACGCACACAGACAGCCGCTGGACTGCCAGGCTGCCGACAGCACGGCTGCCATTTTGTGCAGGAAAAAAAAAAGCCCGTATCGGTTCAACGGGCTGCGGGGTTTCCTTCAGAAAGAGGGGGGGAGCAAATAAAAGCCACGACCCGACGCGTTTGCAAGAGCTCCCCAAATTTTCACAAACCACAGACAGAAGTGTGTGTGTGCGTAATCTCGGCTTTATTCTCGTTCGCTTTGCGCCGTGTTTTTTTTTTTTTCATGGCGTGTGCGCGATAACCAGCACCGTGCAGCACCAACATGGCCAGACAGCAGCGATCTGCGCCGAAGTTGAAGCGCAAACTGGATCACTACTTATTTATTCTGCGCCATTCTCAACTAAAGTCCCATACAGACCCGTTATTAAACGTCAGATTACCCACACTTCACACCAGCTGGCATTTCACTTCACAAACCTGCGTCTGCTGAGGCACAAAAGCTCAAACATTGAAATAAATCAACCAATGCCAAAGTATCATCGGTTTCCCATTTTCTCCAGTATTTATGAGCCGTGGAGCAAATTCATCTTGGAAGATTGGAAAACATTAATCTGAGTCAGCGCTTAATAATAAAGGCTGTGACCATCAGGGCGCCAATTTCTGTCATTTGAACAAATAAAAACACCAGCCACTAAAAGTCTAAATGCAGCCTACACACTGGTCATGAGGAGTTGACCCTCTTTAAGCGCTGGATGGCAGCCAGACAGTCAGCCATGCCCAGCTCTGAACCCACACTGTTACTTTATGGAGCCACAGCCGGCACAGTGCCCGAGTGCCCGGCCGGTTTCAAGCTTCTCCATGGCCGCCTCTGAACACACCACAGCGCGCTGAGTTTTTGGAGAGCGGCTCGTGCTCAAAGGACGCCCCAACACATGGATAATGATGGATAATGTCTACATATATGCGGGTGGGTGGGTGGGAGGGGGGGGGCTGTTGCGCCATTAATCGATTGACTGGTGTTTGGACAACTGCTCTCCTTCTGTCCTGAGGGAGCTGTGTGCTCACTTTATAAGACTTCAAGTCAATCAGTCCATAAATCCAAGTAAGTTCACTCATGCTGGGAACGAATACTGATAAATGGCTGCAACATCAGCCAATAAACTCTACAGCAGAGTACAGTATGGGCTAAATCATCTCAGTTCAAGAGCCCCATTATGAATTCAGTCATGAATACAGAAACACTGATTGCACATGGAAGATGTAAACCATACATCACACACCTTCTTTTTAAATGGACAGATGGGCTTGATTATGGACTCGGCGTTGATAACATGACAATTAATTAAGACCAGCTCCTGGATCTTTAATTTTCACAATAAAGCAACAACAAATTTAGACATTTCTCTCGGCTCTTGCAGTGACCCAAAGTCCTGCCCACCTCATTTATTCCCAAACGAGACCAGTTCCTCTAGTAAAGGTTCCCCTTACACTTAAATCAACAGCAGCTGGAAATAACCCAATTAAAATCGGCAATGGGGAAAAACCAAGAGCCCATATTCACCGCTGTCAGTGAATTTAGAAAACCGTGAATTAAATAAGAGGAGATTCCTAATTGCCCACATGACTGAAACTTATTAAAGTCAACACAATGGAATAACTTTAATTCTGTGTATTGAATGCTTCTCGTTACACGCTGTGACCCGTCCAGGCTTCATCATGGCATCTATTCACAGACCTGTGAAGCTGCAATCTCGAGTAAGGGAGGGGAAATACATTAATTTTAAACCATTAACCGCACACAGGGTCCCCAGCAGCATTCATGAGTAAAATGACCATTTTTCCCCTCCTCAAGAGGGAAAAGCCCTGTCCTGTGTCACCAGAGTCAGACACACAACGCACCAGCATTCAGTACAGCCCAGGAAGGTGAAAATATGGAAATCCATAATGAGCTTTAATGTCAACAAACAGTCCATACTGGGCAAAGCTCATGTGAATTTAAGTGAAACTGCCGATGCTTTGGGCTGCTCGGTGAGACACAGCCACCTCTTTGTATCCTGGCCGACGAGTCGCCCATATGTTTTTTTTTTTTTTTTTAATTTCTCAAAAACCGAACCATCCTTCATAATCAACATAATCACACACCAAGACATGACCAGCCACTGTGCATGTTTAACGGCGATCCAGTGTTTTCCAAAGAAGCAGCCATGAAACATTTATGCACAATTGAAATGGTTCGCCTCCTTGTCACGTTCGTGGTAGCAATCCAAGTTAAGTTAATAAATCCAACATTTGGTCACATACGCCAAAAACCAACATAACACCCGGTTCGCAACAACCCAAACATCCCAACTCTATAACATGAAGACGCTGTGTGGAAATACGGGCGCAGAAGGACCGTTTGGAGCACTTGCTACTGTTAACATCTCAGCCAACCCAGCCTGGTTCGCCCGAGATCTCCCACTTTACCTAAATCTAAACGACGCAACGCAAAGCCCGACCGCTATCAACTTATACGGACGGGTTGCTGAAGAGTGGGCAATGCAACGCCGGGTGTGCGTGAATCTTAATTCGCGTTTGTGCCCGAGCGGGGAACATCTTTTGCGGGAAAAAAGTGGTGCGCAGACACACACGGAGCTCCACGTCGGTGATCGCTGCAGCCACCGTTGAAAGCTCCACATCCACCGCTGGATCGGTGCGTAGAAAAACACAAAAGCACAAACCCCCAAACCTCGCCTTCTGCCCCCGTTAGTTAGAGACGATATCGAAGAAGACGTACCTGGAGGCTGGGCTGGGAATCGGTGGGTCTTGAGGCGAATAGACAATGAAAGTTGCGAGGCGATCAGCAGAAAATGAATAGGAGCCGAGCCGCCATCTTGAAGCAGGCTGCAGACGCTGTCAGTGGCGGAGAGCGCACGGCGGACCAGAGCGCATTTCAGATGTGCGAATAAAAACTCCTCTTTTCCTCGCCGCTCGCGCGCCCCGTGCGTATCCGATCCGCGGCTTCGCGAGAGCTCCGGTCCTCCGGCTTGGGCTCGGGAAGGTTCCCACTTCGGCACCGATAACTTTGCCTCCAAAATATTCGCTTCACCCCCCAGTAAAATGCAGCAGTGTGTGTGTGCTCAGTGGAAACTGACACCGTCCCCAAAATGGCTTGTAGTTCGACCGCCCCGCTTTGGTCACGTGGTCTCTGCTTAAGGGTGCCTAGGAATTACTGTCGGTGTATGCTGTTTCTCCTAATCTACTACGCATGATACAAAATAACACACAAAACACACACATGTACACATGATTATGTTTTTAAAGACTAAATCTCATAAACCACTTCACAGTTTGCGCTTTGTTAGAGCTGAAATGACACCAGGCAGCTGCTTAAGGACGCCTAAAATTTACTGTCGGTGTATTCTGCTCTTTCTAATGTATGACGCATGATTTAAAATAACACACACTACACAATCATATAGTTTGTCACACTTTTCATCACGAAAATCCGCAATCCACGCAATATCACGCAGTCTAACCTCCTCTTGCTCAAACAGCTCTGTGAATAGGGGCGTCTGGAAAGTAGACTGAGCTGCTGATGGTGTGCCCTCGTCTCTCTGATGTTAAAAATAACGGCAGGCACACGCACCCACAAGCGCTCGTGTCGTTTTTGACCGTCCAAACGCCTCAATCCACTCACTATAACACGGAGTCTATAGGAGCCACCAGCGGCAGCTCGCCTTATTAATTTCTGCTGATCGTTGCTTTTAAGACCTCACGCACTTGCTTTAAAAATGCGTCCATGTGACAAATGGCTCTGGTGTCAAACCTTTGTCACCAGGCTGTCCTGACATTTGCACAAAAAAATAAAATAAAAAATAGAAAGAAGAAGAAAAAAAAGAAAGAAAGAAAGAAATGCACCGCAACTTCCACTTGATGAATTGGAGCCCTTATCCTTCAGCCAGAGCCGCCAGAAAATGAAGGCACCTCGGATGTTTATGGAATCTGAGCCGCTGTGGTGCCGCAGCTCAGGAGCTTACAACTTTTAGCTGAGGTGGGCGCAGAGAGCAGGAGAGTGAAATGTGTATTTCTTTTTTCTTCTTTTTTTTTTTTAACAGAGCAATCTGGTACACAAAGTCATAGATTTCTGTTTGTAGACCTTTAAAAATAGCTCCCATCAGCCCGAGCCCGAGAAGAAAAAAAAAAGCTGGACACAGCTGAGCGTCTTGTTGCAACAAATGCTGCAGGAAACAGAATACACTGCTGTCACGCAACTATGGCAAAAATCCTATTCAGGCTGGTAAGTGCTGACAAAACGCATGCCTACCAGTCACTTCACTGGCTCCATATTCAAACTAAATGCTTCACATGTCCCTGATACAGATCTGCAAAATGACAACGACATCATGTAGCTGTGTTTATCAGAAATACCTTCTCACCACCAAAAAGGACATTTCTGGATACATGTTTTTTTGTGTGAACATATCAAGATGAAGAAGAAATCAAGGCACGGTGTGGATTTTATTTTTCTGTTTTAATTGAAACATAAATGGAATGACAATCGGCACGTACAATCTCAGGTACAAAAGGAGAAATAAAGAGAAGGGAAACGCCGCCGGAGACCGGTGAGGTTCAGTGCTTTGTGGCGCAGAGAAGGCGAGGAAACTGGACACCGAGCATCACATCTGACTGGCTTTCTCCACACTCTTGGCAGCGTCTTTCAGCTTCCCCACCAAATCCTGCAAACAAATAACCTCTATCATTGATCACATTTAATGAGAATAAAAAAAAAAGCAGCAGCATATCCGGCGGAGGTAACGTAAAATACTGATGAAAAAAATAAGCGATTTGGACAAAAGTAGTTTGCGTTCAAAATTTGATATTCTCAATGAGTTACATCAGGCTGAAGATGACATCCGAATTTAATTCACCAGCTTGTATCGTGGATGTGACTGCAGCCCATATTATTTAAATAGAAGTTAACCCTCACATCACCGCGACCTTATAGAAAAGGTGAAGGTAAAGGTGAAAAAGGCATCAGTCATGTTACATGATGTTACATGATAACTCATCAGTACAATCTTTCGGTTTCTGTAAGATCCATTTATTGCACATTCAACCCGTCTGCCTGCAGCATCATGACCAAACCCAAAGAGAAGGGCTGCTGTGATGATGCAACAATGAAAATCAATTTTATGTGCAGGAAAAATCCCCGAAAGTGATTTCATTTATTTAGTGTAACTCGCTGATATAATGATAAAGATTTAACACGTGTGATTCATTTGAAAGATTCCCCGTTTGGAGAAGAAAAACCACCCCGCAGCAATCAGCTCAGTGAGTGGACCTCTTTCATTTCTGTTTTCTGATAAAGAGGCTGAGTGCGCGGTGCGTAATGGTTTGTTCACGATGGAGCTGCAAGATAGTCCGACTGTGGAATGAAACTAACACATGAAGAGCAAATTTGACGCCGGCAGACAGGCAGTAAATAAAATGATTTCCTCTACCTGTAGCTGCTCCATTGTGCAAGTGAAGTTGATATCCTCCGACGATCCTTCATTCTAACAAAAGGAACAAACGCTGTCATTGTTTCACGCACAGAAACGCACCTGACATTCAGGAAAATCCATGAAAGTGAAGGTAGAAAAGTGCGGCTGTGTTTGATAGTTACCTCTGTGTTCAGTGAAATCAAGTAGAAAGGCTCGTTGACCTTGTCGACCTGTGAGTTCTGACAAAAGAAACACATTTTAATTTTTTGTTTTCCTGACATATTGTGGAACAAAAATACACCAGAACTTGTCCTGTGTACCTTCATGTGGTACTGGAGACGCCAAGAAACGTCGTTAACGTGAGGTCGCCGCCTTCCTATGCTACAAGAGACAGACAAGACACATTGTTGCATCTACATCTGCAGGAAATTATACATCACTTTATTAACTGGCATCACTGTAAACATGCTGCACTCTATGGCAGGGGCAATCCGAGGATCAGACTGATTGAGAAAAGGCAGAAATGCAACTATCTCGCGAGAATTTTAACAGATTCCAAAGCTTTTTATTCCTCAATAAACTGACTTCTTCACACGTCCAAAAGTGTTGTGCAGACTTGTTTTTTTTTTGTTTTTGTTTTTTTTTGTGGGTGATCAGAGGGCTTTACCTGTTTTATATAATTAAGACAATTTGCCTGCAACTGTTTTGAAATCAGTCTGAGGGCGCGGTGGCTCTCTCACAGAGAGCGTTTGTTTATGGAGCGTCATAAAGCAGCATTTACACTGAGTTAAATCATGCTGCCTGTCCTTTTCCACCTGACACGCATATTCAGAAATGCCCTCTCCGTTTCTGACCGGGCAGAAGCAACAACATGTGTGCTCCTCTCCCGATTTCGACAAAAACAAACAAACAAACAAAAAAAAACTATTCTTTAAAACTGCGCCAAAATTCTGAGGCTGACCCGTGCGTTTTTTCACATCTGGTGTCATTAATAGTTTTACAGAGCCGAATAAAAATTGGATAAAGGTTGGCGTCATCAATAAACCATTAAAGTGCAAAATCATTCTGGTATTGTTAGGCTTTAAAACATCTCTTTTGGTGGTGTTCTAGTGTCATCTTGAGGACATGATCAATCTGCCTAAATCAACCTTTTCAGTTTAAAAACAACATCACCTCCACAAATCTCTTTCCCACTGACAGCTCCAAGCACCAAGCATCTCAGGCTTACCTCGCTAACAGACGTTCCAGCTCTTTTTTATGTTTCTGTAAAACAAAACAAGCATCATTTGGGGGCTGTGGGTGAATCTTCTACAATACAAGACCACATAAAAAAAATAAAAAAAGATTTAATATAAGCAAGATTATTTGAAATGTACCTCATATGCGCTGTAGAATATTTCTATTCTCTCTGCACTGAATGTGAGTTCCTCAAGACAGGAACTGCAGGAACAAAACAACACTTTATTTAGCAGCTGGTGTCACAAAACTGCATTTACGTCACAGTTTGTTTGTTTTTTTTTAAATAGTTCAGCGCGCTGGCATTTTAATTGTAACCCATGCTTTTTTCCCTTTCCAAAAAATAGATCACAGGGGAACAAATATGCCAGTCCTATGTAGGTTTGGTGTTGTATGGTACACTGTCCAAGTAAACAAAGGGTTTGCAATCACACATATATCAAATGCAGCTTTAGAATATAGAGAAATACACAAAAACCTGAAAGCATTGGTTACTTAAATGGAGTAAGAAAAGAAATCAAAAAGGGGGGAAAACTTTCCTAGAAGTCTAAAGGATTCTGTGCTCTCTTGTTTGGTGATCACACACATGCACACCTACAGTACATGGAGACTTTATCCTCTACCTGAACACCCAACTCAATGATGACACTTTCCCTTCTCTTATTACAAACATGCAAAGACAGTGACAAATGTCAGGGCAATGCTAATCAACAATTGTGTGAGGATTATTTCAACTGATCTGCTCTTCTATAAAACCTACAGCTTCACAGGCAATTCCAAAAATGAATGTTAATTCCTCACCAAACTAACTCTAACTAGGCCCAGTGTTTATCTGTGGGAACATCCCTGCTATTCCACAAGCGGGGCATCCCCTCTGGGACACCCAGGCCCACACATAAAGAGCACAACCACAGCATTAACTCATCTCAGCAGGATGAACTCCAGTAAATCCCACTGCTTTTGCAGTATTTTTAAATGCAGTCTATGTTTTATAGTTTTACAGAAATAAGACATATTTAGTCCATTTTATTTCCTGCAGTAGTCTTAGATATAGATTCATGGTCTCCTGGGAGATGCTATTAGCAGGTACCATTATAATGGTCCAACGTGTAATGTGGTTAGCAACGTGCAATAGCATTATTTAGAGCAACATACTGTATTTCCTGTCACAACGTGTGACATGAGAACACTTCTCAGTGCCATGTACTGACAGCTAATGATCCTATTTTTAGAGATTCACAACTAGCACGTGTAGTGTTCTACAGCAGCACACATGTTACAGGAAACCTTCCTCTTTGTCTCTAACTCTCTCTCTCTCTGTGTGACGTCGCCTACCTTATCGTTGACTTGTCTGCGTTGTGTCTGACCGCCTCCAGGATGAAGGTGATCGCCGCAGTGTGACACTGCTTCACCAGGATCTGGTCGACCTGCTTCAGCTCGGGCTGATCTGAAAACCACGCGCACACACACACACACACGGATGCGCACACACACATCAAAAAAGCATGGTGTGAGGAGGTGGGTGGGGGTCATGCCACCGTGCAGTTATAACATGCAGCCTTCTTATTCTCTCTGCGTGTGATTGGTATAAATGATGTTGGGTTTTGCGATCCATACTTGGGTTCCCCAGATTGACGTGCAGAATGGAAATCAATGATGATTTGCATGTGAATGGGCCCCTCAGCTGCATCAACGGGGGGGGGGGGGGGGTGATGGTGGTGGATGAGTGGGGGGTCCTTTGTTTGTATAGTGAACATTTCACTCTCTAAATAATTCTACCATTAAGAAAGAGGCTGTGATGCTGCACAAGTCTGGACACATGGAGCATGTGAGTGTGTGAAAACAACTGAGGCAGCCATGACAGCAGCCTATAACTACTGCACGAGAGAAAGCCATGTCTGGTGTCATTTTGAATAATTTAAGGCTATATTTACTGCTCACATCCAAAGCCGACCAGCAACCATCAACAATGCACAGATCACTGCTGGTCTGCTGAAGATCTGCTACGATTGAAGCGAACAACCGGGCGTGTGGCCATCATCAGTTTTGACTAATGGTGATTTAAATGGTCTATCATAGTCTTACTGATATGCTGAGTAGACTTGATGTTAGTTTTAATGACAAAAGGCGTCCCGATTGGCCGTGTGATTGTGTGACTGCTGCTGAATGTTAAACAGGCAGCAGCAGAGAAGCTAAGATCGCGTTAGCGCGGCTGATAGACGCCGGCGTCCCCCCGACCGCTTCGTCTCGTTAAAGATCTCAACACAAACACGGGAGGTGTGGGAATCCGGCGTCGAGCAACTCGCAGAGAGCACACAAACACAGTCCCGCAAAAACATCGAGGCAGCAGCTCCCCTTCTGGAAATAAGCATCCACACAGCGGAGGAGGGGAGGGAGGAAACCGGAAGCGGCGGCGGCGGCGGCGGAGGAGACAAAAGCGGCGGCGGAGAGGAGAGGAGAGGCGACAGCTCACCGAGGACTCCCGGGTCGCCGTGCGAGGAGAGCAGGCTCCGGAAAGACACGTCCGTCAGCACCTGGAAGCCGCTCTGGTCGAAGGAGGACGGGTCGGCGAGGGACTGAAGCCCTCTCTGCACAGACTCAGACAACTCCATTTTGCGAGAGAGGCTGACCCACGACACCAGACCACGTGACGGATCAGCTGATGTTGCGTGTGGTTGTGGCGGTGGTGGTGGTGGTGGTGGTGTGTGGAGCAGCAGCAGCAGCAGCAGCAGCAGAGGGCTGAGCCGAGGAGCTGAGACGGTTGCACACGCACAGAGACTGTGGCTGACGAATGTGGAGAAATCACCGGTGATCCCAGAGAGGAAACTGAAGGAGCAAGACTCTGGTCTAAACTGGAGCTTCATTACTGTTGCGATTGATACCTGGTTGCTTTACCCTCATAGGCTGAGGACAAACTTAGAGCCACTGGCTTCCAAAGTGGGTTCAGGGGCCAAAAAGAGGTCATTGAAATGATGAGGCATGAATAAATAAATGAATAGACGTATGTGAGACTTTTGTTTCTTCATATGCACACACATACACGTACACTCATATATATGTAAAAGATTTTATCAGCAGTGGATTAGCCTATAGTGTTATTTTGATATTTAGTTTATGGGATGTTGCCTGTTGTCACATTAGGATGCACAGAATATACAGATTATTATTGGCAGTTATTCTCTCATTAAATTCAATGAGCAGTTGAAACAAGATAAAATCATTTCCCATTCCTAAAATGTATAGCCTTTACAGATCCCACAGGAGATGAAAAGACAGATAAAGGGATTTTTAATGAAAGATTTTTTTTTTTTTTTTACTGAGATAGTTTAGATGTGTTTAGGTGTGTAAAACGATATGCATCATCTAGATGTTTTATACATTTACTTCCTCTTGTTTAAAGAGAATGCAGCCTTTTATGTTAAAAGTTTGTTTTATACAGTGCCTATTGACCCATGGTATAGTTGAACTCAGTCATCATGCTGACATTATTCTCAGTTACTGTTTTCACTGGGTTCCCTGATGAGTTAAAACCAATGTAAATCCAATATGCTTTATTGGGTTTTCCTGTTAGAGATTCTGCTAAACAGATGGAGATTAAGGATCTATCTATGGACAGTTGAGATGTGCAGTGTCTTAAATTTGTTACAACCACTGTGCAATCTCCTTTATGTAAAATGAAGGCAGCACTGGCCTATATGCAGTTTAATTTCAAAAGCATTGTATATGCAGTTTTGCTGTGAACAGTTATACCACAGAGCCTGTTGAAACCTGTAACTGTTTGACCCCGTCTTTATGTTGTTATAAGTTTCAGTTGCTCTTTTCATTAAACACACTGAGGAGCTGAAACTAGTAAAACCTCAGTGTTTTTCACTGATTCCACTTGATAAATCTGTTTATACAGATCAAGATAAGCAACTGAAATAATGGATTTCTAAGACAGCTGAGATGTGTGAGAGCGTGTGCAGCAACATTTTGCACACTCCCTGCACATTTTACTTGAAAAAACAGAAGTGCACCACCACAGCGTAATCTCAGACGCTTTGTCTGTGCAGTTTTTCTGCTAATTACAGTGGCACCCCAGTGCCCACTGAAACCTGCAACAGTTTAACTCAGTCATCGTGTTGATATTATTTCCTATGTGCCTCTGCTGCTGTTTTTCATGCAGGGAACTTCCCAGCTAGAGTCTTGAGGCAGTCATGAGGTGGAGTGTTAGTGAGGCAGAGTAGGTCACTTTTAAATTTCCATTATGTCAGGCTAAAATATGTGCAATCAGTGTATAAAGCAGTCTAGACTTGGAACCCCATGACAACTAACTCTACAAAGACAGGAAATTCCTTTTTGCATGAAAAACCATAACTGCATTATTAAGCATAGGATTGTGCTGCATGTAGATGTGCTTTAGTGGTGCAAACTGCACTTTGGTGTGCAGCTCAACTGTTAGAAACACTAGGTGGCTTATGTGGGCACACTGTTCCTCCATAGAGAAAATACCTGGAGAAATGCATCTTTCAGAAGAGCAGTCCAGAAGAGAGGAAAATGTTTCCAAAAATTGTTCAGCACTTTTTCTTTTTGGCTTTTTCTTTTTAAATCTATTCTTATTTACGTGTATTTTACACTGTAACTCTTCAGTGCAGTTCTGTTTAGTCTGGCTCTACATGCTTCTGCCTTGTCCTTGATTTTTTTTTTTTTTTTTAATGACCACCAGCAGCAGTTAAGGGGTTAAACTCTTAGTGAGAACACGTTTTATTGCTTTCAAATGTTGCCTGTCGCCGCATCGTGCATCGCTTTTATAAATTACAATATTAATTTTAGAGCTGCATCATTTCCTCTAAGTGAGATCATCGCCAGCCTGTCGTTCATTATCTGGAAACAAGCAGGACTGCGGTCTATTGCGCGGCCACACACGCTGCAGCTATCAGAGTGACCTCTGACTCCGCGCTTTGTCCAAAGTCCAGGTCGGGTTGTGAAATAGATCACCCTTCACTCTCTCCCTGCTGTTTAGTTTTTTCCTCCTCCAGGATACGTCTCTTCTCGCGATGTGCATCCCACCACCGCGGCGTTTAATTCTCACGCCTTTTTTTGTCTCTTACATCGTATTACATCATCATATTTTTTCCGGGTAAACCTGCGTCATAAGCCCGATGTCAAACGTGCAACAGACTGTCTCCCATTCACTCATATTGTAGGAATCCCCGATGCCTCAGTATTCTTGCTCATATGCTGCCGTTTAATGTATTTGCATATGCAGCCTCGTTATATTTATATCTAATTCCTTCAAAATAAAAGTCTCGCTCTGTAAACCGCATCCCTGCAGATGCGAATAACTTTGCATTAAAAGCAATACAAGCACATAAATTAACGTTATTTACAGTAACCCTCACGGCTCTGTTTCCACAGTGTTTCAATATAGCCCGACTCCAGGTCAGCGTTTCCTTCCCATTATCATGTTACTTCTTTGAATATTTAAAGATCAAAACGCACATTTCTCTGCTGTTGAAAATCAGGCTGTTACTCCTTTTCCACTGTTGGTGAAGCCACTTTCACTTCTTTTTACCCGTCTACAGATGTACAAAACAATCTTACAAAAACCTCTGAACTGTTGATTAAGAGATGAATGAAAAGATGAATGATCTGTCCAGATGTTAAAGGCTGTTAACCTCGGACCTCTCAAGTCAGTAAATCATCGAACTGTAAAAGGCGTCACGGTGAAGCCAAAAACAGTGCGTTGATATATAAAATTCGTTGTTTTATTTTGATAACCTTTAACCTTTAAGACCAAAAGACAAAAGTTAAATTTGTAAGTCATACAGCCTACTGATGCTGGTCACATGAAAAATTATAGGAGACAGCTTCTGCTGTACCACTGAGAATGTCTGAATAAAGTTCAGTTGCTATAAACACTGCGTCTCCACTAAAATATATTCTATTTTTACCTTTTCTTGTTATTATTAATCATTGGCTGGCTGAAGGATATGACTCCAATAGGATAATCTCTTTGTTCTAAATTATAATTCCCCATCCACTGACTGTCTTTACATTCTAAAAATAACAAACTGGAGCATCCCCTTTAAGAAGACGGTGCAGTAATACGAAGTTAGAAAAAGTGTGTGCTTTATCAGCAACGAGGGAACACGTTTTCAAAACCAACATGGAAGACGAAGAGGTGTCAGAGGTGGTCTTGTTTTAACGCCCTTGTTTAAAGGGATGGAAAAGGACTGATGTTCGATTTATTAGACTACAAGACACTGACATCACAGGCTTGATCGATTCTGTGCTTGATATGTTCAAAATCCAAAATAACAATGAGCACATATTTAAAAAGTGAAGGTTATTTTTTGGTCGGAGTGAGGGTTTGTAATGAGCTGTCAGTTTAGGCGTGTTTCCATTGGCTCTGGGCTGATTTGGTGGTTTGTTTTACAGCTGAGGATGACGGTAAAATCCACCAATTTTAACCAAAGCATCAGTCATTTTTTGACACGAAGAATCCAAAAGGCTCAC
Source organism: Lates japonicus (assembly GCA_033238685.1). Taxonomy (NCBI): domain Eukaryota; kingdom Metazoa; phylum Chordata; class Actinopteri; family Centropomidae; genus Lates; species Lates japonicus. Next base: position 9,719,529 of record BRZM01000020.1, on the reverse strand, counting down.
ACCTCCCTGCAGAGCATGGTGTCATCCTGTGGCGTTTTCCACACCTCAAAAACGGAATGAGCTAGAATTTCTCCATCTTTGTGAGAGTTAGGTGTAAACAGAGGAGGTGACCGCATGGCCTCTTAACCTGCGATGACCCACCAACTGGACCCTCCCTAACTTTAATAATATTCTTATGCCAACAGAGCTGCACAGCATCTACACTGCACGTATACAGTGGAAATACAATTAGTTACAAACATCCCTGCAGAGAGATGCTTGAGATCTGAGCTCTTGGTTCAGGTTTCTGTGAGTAGAAACTGCCTGTGCTCATCTTACACCGACAAAATGTTGTTACAGCAAAACAGAAAAATATGATCTTCCAATACACGTTTGATGACTGAGGACACTTTCCCCTCACACGTAAATGGCGCCATAAAATAGTTTTTAAAGGACGTTCAGCACATCAGCTCCTCTGCACATCTGGCTGCTATTACCTACACTGTGCAATGATGATAGGAAAAAAAAATGTTAGTTGGCGAGATAAATGAATACACTCGATTTTGTGATGTGGAAATAATGGATTTCTTAATTGTCTGCCTGATTCAAGACCCCCATGTCTAAAGAAAAATCCACTTTGCCTTAATTCTGCCTTCAGAAAAAAATTTGTACACTGACTTCTGTAAAGGATTTGCTAATCTCTGTAATCGTGGTTTTTATCTAAGACTTTGCTAATATCATAATTAGTAAGCAGGTGTTTTAATTCTTGCCTAAACATACACTGGTGTTTTACTCCCCATAAGCAAATATGATTAAAAAAAGAATAAAATAAAAACTGTAGCCTACACTTTTTTTGTACGTTCCATATGAGCGTATCTGCCGAATCATGTTGTTATTAATCCAAACCCAGGCAATGTGTGCCACCAAACTGTTCTAAGGTAATTCAGAAGAAAAGTCTGGTCCACAGTCACTGCAGTGTTGCCTATCTGAGTGACTCAAAAGGAGAAAATGTTCCTTAAAAATCCCTGTTATCTTAAACAGATTAGCTTGTTTCTGCACAGCCTGGAAATCCAACAAATAAACCCTCCATATTTGATTCTGTGTCTGCTCCTGGCTGACTGTCTCTGTGCATGTTTGTCTGAGTTTTGACATTTTTACTAAATTCTCAGAAAATGTTTTTCTACAGTTTGTCATAAACTTAATAAGTCCCATCACAGCAACCAAAGCTGGCTGTTCATTGGTTGTCAGTGCAGCAAGAGAGACGTGCCTCAGTCGACAAATCATAAAAAAATAATGTGGAAAATCTGCTGTAGACAGATTTACACCTGCCATGGGTTCATCTTTACTCGCAAGCAGTTACTGTCTGAGCCATTTATCAAGTGCATAAAAACAACTGGGAGAAATACATGCAACGTTGCAAAATGTTTATCACCTCATGCAGTTGTACTGCCATGTTTTATTCCATTATTTATAAACTCCAAACATCCAGATTCTGCTTTAATTAAAACTTAATTAAGCATGGAAGAGCATGAAACCACAACTCCCAAGCAACCAGCTCTGGGGTCAGGACCTCGATGTAACAATGAGGCCCCTAGGAGAGAAAAAAAAAATCACTGTGATTCATATCTGGTCATTACTCTGAAACTTTAAACTAATTCAAATCAGCAGCCTCAGAAGAGAACTTAATTTCAGCTCCCAGGAGGAAAGAAAAGTTGCCTTTGCACGTTGTCAAACATCACGTGCCTTTAACCATTTTAGCAGGGGGTTTTTTTTTAAACGCAACCTCTCAGCTTCATTTACTAAAATAGATAATAACCCCTGGAACTAATCCACACTTATCAGATCTGGTTCAAAGGTTTAGATTTGTTAAACAAACAGCACACACGCCGGGCTCGGATTTGTTTAAAGCTATTTGAAGGTAATTTTTAAGGCAAGCTGGGTGAGGAGGTGAAAATTGCTTTCAGAGAAAAACAACAGATCCTGCCTGAGCGATGCCTGCAGTGCGCAAGAGAGCGCATGCACGTGCGCGCGTGTGGGCACACTTGTGCACGCGGTAGAGGGAGAGAGAAGGGGAGATTTTTTTTTTTTTTGCAGAGTGATTCTGCCCCCTGTTGGAAAAAAAACACTCCCCTTCCTCCTATTTGAATGACACCGTCTGTTGCTTTTATAACGTTTAAATATTTATTATTTTATCCAACAGGCTGATCATCATATTTCCTGACACCCTCTCTTAGTCCTGTGTGCTGTTTTTGTAAGATGACTTGTTCTTTTGTGCCTGCATATATCACAAATTATGGAATTAAACCAGATAAATAAATAAATAAATGAGAAATATATGAAGCCGTTTGTATTAGCAGACTGGCGCGGAAGAATTAAAATGTGCAAAAAATATGATTGATTAATCCCGTTTACAGGCGCTGAGAAGAAAGGATGCCCTGCAGAAATAAGCAGGGCCTTATAGAATCTGTAATTAACGTCTCCCTGTTAAGTACCTCATTAACTAGGTTATATATAGAGCTAATTAAATTATTGTCCTGCAGAGCCTATGTCCCCTCTTTATTGAATCATTTTGATGCAAAGTCATTCAGAAATGGTGGTGAAAAGAATTATTGCGCGGGCGCATCCTTCTCATGATAATATGATAATCTCAGGAGGGCAGACCCCCCCGACCCCCTCCTAGTCGTTCCCTAAGGTCAGCATGGGGTCAGTGTCTTGCTCAAGGACACTTCAGCAAGGACTCGTGGGTGCTCTGCTGCGGCGCAGCTGCAGCCAACACACTGAATGCAAAATGGCGGGATGTTATGATATAACGGCCTCTTTACATGAAGGCGTTAGTAAAAAAAAAAAATAAAAAAATGTCGCGAAGTTGAAAAGGCGCCCGACGGCTTTTTTTTTTATTTTTTTTTAAAAAAAACACCAGCTGATGGAAATTCACTGAGGTCGGGGCTAACAAAGAGCACGCGCGCACGGTCACGCACGTGTCTCCGCGGCCGCTGGGTGGCAGTGGTGTGGTTTCACTCTCTCTCTCTCTCTCTCTCTCTCTCTCTGTCCTGTGGGGAGCTCATAGAGGGAATCATCGGAGGGGAACAAAGAAAGGAGGGAGAGAGAGGGGGAGGCTGTGTGTATGTCTGTGTGTGTGTTGTGTGTGTGTGTGTGTGTGTGTGTGTGTATTTTAAGGGGGGGGGATCTCCCTTGTGACAGGACATATATGGAAATTTGAATAGCTCACATTCACCTCTCCTAGAACGCGCATGCTCGCTCAAAATCACCATCTCCATAGCTAGCACCACCATCACCACCATCACCTACCATCATGACTCGGGGCACGCGCAAGGCAGCGTCATCGGTTAGAGACAGGAGCCCTAAAAGTGACAGATGTATGGGCGATTACAGCTCCGTGGCCTATTGAAGTATAAGATACACCTGTAGTCTAAAATAATATAACCTAGCTTGGTTACCCCTCTAGAGCTCTCTCTCTCTCTCTGTGTGTGTGTGTAAGAGAGAGAGAGCGCGTGCGCGTGTGTGTGGCCCACTCATTCTCTGACGATAAAAGCTTTCTTTTGGGTTCAGTGTGATTGCAATTACAGCCCTTAAAGCCTGTCTATCACTGTTACAATATGGCAGGGCCAACTTGTGGCGGAGGGATATTAAATGCAAATATCACCTGACGTAAAATTCAATAAAAGGGCTCATAGTCTTTAACCTGCGGTTCACCTTTTCATATTTGTAGCGCTGTGACTGCATATTACAAATATATTAAAATATGCATTTTAATATTCTAACATAACAATAGGCTAATCTGCTATTAAACAAACAACACACGGGCTTTGTTTAAAATATAATTAGCATTATAATTAGTTCCATGATAAATTATGTAATGGCACAGATAAATAAAACACACACATTTTAAAAAAATCCCTTTTTTCAGGGTGACCCCACATTATTATTATTATTATTATTATTATTATTATTATTATTATTATTATTATTATTATTATTATTCGCATTGTGACAGAAATTGCTGTTCAGCGATTTCAGGTGATCGCTTTAAAAAATTATTTAAAAATGTCATGGTGTCTGAGGCTTTACTTTTACTATACTAGGTAGAATACCTAACTGCCATCATATATTTAATAATTTATTTTTATATTATCAGTAATGTTTTATTTATTAGGCTACATAAATGGCGAAAGAGTCGGTGTTTCCCGGAGCACACAGGGGCAGCTGTTCCTCCTCCTGCCTGCCGGTGAAAAGCAGCTTCCTGCCGGCTGCTGCCGCTGCACACGGCCGCTGTGAGGAGCTCGATTTCCCCTCTCTTCGTGCTCGGCTCGCGGGGCGGTGGGGGGCGGCTACGAACTGAGCACGACGGGTGAGTGAGTCGTGCAAAAGGAGGAAGTAGTTTACCGATTATATCACTGACTCAAAACGCATTTACCATAAAAAATAAAATAACGACACATGGTTGTTGTATTTTCAGACACGTTCTCACGGTTGGACCCGCCATATTTACCCTGCTGCTGAGTGAGGAGGCAGGCAGTTTGGGTCTTTTACACTTTGACACGGTTGGCTCTGCACTGCTGCACTTGTGCCTATATTAAAACCACTTTGCTCTAAGTATGTATGTAAATGTATCTTAACCTAAAACAAGCCTCACATCTGTTTCTGCAAAACTGTAAAAACTCTGAAGTTAATTACTGCCCTTTTATTTTTTTTTATTTAAAAAAAAAAAAAACAAAAAAAAACAAAAAAACATAGTTGCTGCTGGTTTGCAAATCGTAGATTTTCCTCATGATGCGCCCATCAGACAAGGATTTGCCAACGCTACAAATGTGTGCAGTTGCTGAATGGTTTATTCAGGACTGAGCTTGGTGAAGGCTCATTTTAGTCAGTCCACATGTAAAAGCCCCAATCAAGAGGCAGAGGTCTGGATCAAAGTGAGCTAAGTGAGTAATTGAACTTTGTGGTTAGAAAGGTTATAGTCTAGGCTGACATGTTGCCAGAAAAATCTCCCACAGGTTGACTCTGTGTGTGTGTGTGTGTGTGTGTGTGTCAGTGAGGCTTGCTGTAAGTGGAGAGGGGAGGTTGTTCAGGGAGGAAGAGTTTTGCAATAGCTGTAGAAATATAATTTATCCAGTAATTATATTCCTAAATATTCCTCCTTTCTCCTGCTTCGGCCAAAATCTAGAAGTCAGCAGTTCACTCTAATTTCTGGCCATTTGTGTTGTCTTCAGAAGAATGAAAGGGTGCATGCTTTGAAGCCCAAAGTACAGTTGTTATACAAGCAAATATAATTGTTTTCTTTCAGCACAGTTTGGCTACAGTTTGTGGGAAATACAGACATAAAAACTCAAGGTCAGCCTGATAGCTGCAACAGAAGTCTAAATGATAACAGCTGAGCATAAAAGGATTGTTGTGATTATGAGCATGACATTGTTGTGAAAAGAATCTGTAAATGGATTTTTGTGTTGAGTTTTCTTTTTTCTTTTTTTTTTCTTTTTTTTTTTGACATAATGTGTAAGTCAGCCTACTTATGTCTGAGGGTCTGTTTGCACATTTGAGAGACTACCACTCACCATGTTCTTTAAAACCCCTGTATGTCCAGATATAAGCTTCTGTGAGCTGAAAACTACATTTCCTTTGAGGCTTGAGTTGAGCCATGAATACTGAGATATCAGTGAATATCAGAAATAATGTAGGAAAACCAACATTTTGTCTCCCTTTAGTGTCAACAACAGACCAGAAAACAGTGTGGTCAACATCTCGCTGCACAAGTTGGCGCCTACATCTACAATTCATAATTCTCACAGGGTGCTTACACAGCAGAGCCCCTTATGTAAATAGATAGATTTGTATAATATCCTTATTTGTCCAGTGTTTGTGCACTAAACTGAAGTCTCTCAAACCTTCAAAATAAAGGTTTTATTAAGTATGTATAATCAGCAAATACATAAACAGTAGTTAGGCTTATGTAGTAGTTATATATGATGCACTTTTTCAAATTAACTTATTTATTTTGCAATAGGTCTTTGGTGTTAGCCACGAAGACAAAGATAAACACATGAATATTTAAAGTAGATAGATAGAAAGGACAATAACAACAACAAAAATAATTATTCTGCACACAGTAAATAAATAAGATAAAACATAATTACAAAATAATTAACACACATAACTGAATGATTCATTAATAAATAAACAATGAAATTTATCAATGTGCTGCTGAGGATAAAGTTTATCAAATACAGTTACAGTTAACACACACACACACACACACACACACACACACACACACACACAGGCTGTCTGAGCAGGCTTTCAGGCAGGGCAACGGCGTCCACTGCAGCCCAAATTAAAGCGCTTTATAATCAGGCAGGGTGAGGGACGGCCCTGAGGCTTCTCAGTTTTCCTCGTACAGGGGGTCTTAGCTGAGGATCAACTTTCATGCAAGCACTCCCAAAGAAGGATGTCTCTTTGTTCTATCAAGACCGGTCTACACAGTTTCTCTCTGACAAGTGAAAGAGATGATATGAGGAAATGTGATTATGAGAGTCACTACAGGATCCTTCACATAAGTCACATATTGCTGAGACATACAAGGCCTCTCATACTGTGAAAGAAAAGATAACTGATTATGAACATAATTCATACAGTTACAGTATAGATTGACTGTCACTGTACAAGTCCAACGGGCTACCGCTTAATAAAATATTTACTGCTCTGTGTCCCCTCCTTGCGCTTCTCCCCAAATGCAGAGTTAATTGAAGATGGTAAAGCAGAGCGTAAGCACAGATTCATTGTTTGGTGATGCAAAATGTAGCTGATGTGCGCAGAAATGTGCTCTTGGAGGGGCCGCCGTTGGTTTGTGTGGGGGGAACACAATGCTGGACACAAAAGGAGCACAGCAGAAAGAAAAGTGTCAATCTCCACCTGACTCAGAGCCTATTATAGAGTGAGAGAGGAGGCAGATATGTGTGTGTTCGTGCTTGCCCTACGCATGTGAGCGGGGAGAGGTAGAGAGAAAGACACCCAAAGGTGTATAAAGCGCACACATCCATTCACTGTCATGATTAGCAGCCATTATCAACAGCCAGAGCTGGTTGCCAATCAGAGTGAATTATTCTGCAGTGAATCGACTAGCAGGCAGTTGACCAATGACTGTTTCCTTTACGCAGAAACAAACACTAACTCTGCTCAGTCTGATTTAATTTCCTACCCTTTCTGTCACTTCTTTCATTGATTGGCTCCTGTGCTTTCAACTAGAACCTCTCTTTTATCAATCCCACCCGCCTTCATTTCTATTGCTGTCTCTCCTTGCTGTTTTCCCTTTGTCCACAGCACCCAGCTCGTCCTTTTTTTGTGCTCATAGCTGAGCAGTGATGAAATCTGGGGTCCCTGTGGCAACAGGCTATCTGTGTGCACGCATGTGTGCGTATGAGCGTGCATGTGTGTGTGTCTGTAGTTTTCAGGGCAGGGCAGTGCAAGCAGCAGTCTGATCCATACTAATGTTCATTGATAGGAAAATCAATGGTGCATTGATCCAAGACTTGGCTCTAAGAGAAGAGGTGGAGGGGGGGAGAGTAGGATGCAAGTGTGAAGACTGGTGGAAGAGCAACAGAAAGAAGAAGAGATGGAGAATAAAAAGCAGAGGAAGGAAAGGATTAGGCAGATGAGGATCAGTAAAGAGAAAAAGGGGAAAGAAATGGGTTCAGCCCACTGCAGGCCTCTGTGCATCTGCAGATGACAGCGATGAGGCTCGAGCCCCGGTGGCTGCTGTTGGGGGTGGGTAACTATATGTGTGAACAACCTGTCGTGGCCTAACTATTCTCTTTTCTCTCTCTGTCTCGCAGAACTGCACTTGAGAGTGGATGAACAAGCCTCAAATGGAACCTGAGAAGAAAAAAATGGAACCTGAGAAGAAAAAAAAGAGGAGAGGAGAGGAGAAGGGGAGGGAGAAAATCAATTTTCCCAGACAGAGGCAGGCTGGTCTAATGGAGGTCTAAAAGAAGAGGAGGAGGAGAGGACATATTTTCCTCTGATTACCTCCTGTAGCCTCCCTGGCAAACCTTCAAAGCTAGCATCGCTACAACGGCCTTGCTCATCCGACCTTTTCGGAGAAGGTATGGAGTGTAGTTGCTTCTTTCACTCAGTGGCAATCAGGCTTTGAGGTGGACAAAGCACTGTCCAGCTTTTAAAAATCCCAACAAGCTAAATTAGTGGTTGCAAGGAAATGGCAAGCAAACAAAGTGACCTGAGAGACTTTGGACTTAAATCGAAACACCGTCACAAGCTGAAATGCTCATTTTTTTTACTTTACTTTGAATTTTAAAGGCACATCTGAGCTAATTTCTTCTTTTTCATTCTCTATCCTGGTCTTTGTAGAAGTTATGTAACCTGCTGTTACAGCTCTGAGAGAGAAAATGAGCTGGATTAAATGGATAAAGGTTTCCATTTGGCCAAGATGAATCATTTATAAAGTATAAAGGAAGGAAATTTGTCATTAGTGTCTCTGCCAAATGAAGGGAGATATCTAGAGTACTCCTTGCTTGTGATTCTCCGCTCAGACGGCCTGTTTGATGTCATATGACCAGGTCACTATGTTCAATTTCCTGCTACAGACTTGATTATTATAAATTGGAGAGTGAAGTGGACGTTCAGTGCAATGCAGGAAATGCAGGAACAGATTTGTTCCAGTTCTAGCTGGGTGAATTTTGGAATCTTGTTTATGGCTCTCGTCACAAAGTAAAACTCGCGTGCAGCAGTGGAGAATTTGCTTGCGAATTATCAAACCAATGCCAGAGAAAAGGTGCAATAATTCAAAGGATTTTTGATCTGTGTGTGTGTGTGTGTGTGTTAAAACTTCTAAACTGATGAAGCAGAATTGTTCCAGTTAGTGCATGTATGGCAATGATTGTGAGGTAAAGTAGCTGATTTCCAACAAAAATGTTGCCAATAACTGATGTCAAAGCCAGAGTCTGCTCTGACTTCAGATGGCTTGTGGGTAACATGGTGGCACCTGCAGTAGAATCAAAAAAAGTTTTTTAAACAAGGGACCAAAATGGGGACAGAATTGACTCCAAAACCACAAACCCTTCCAACACTCAGTGTGTAAGTCTCCCTCTGTAGCTTTGTGATGTGCTCATTAAACTTGAGAATGTTCACCAGGCTATTAAACAACATTTCAATGAACTTTCCCTTCCCTTTGGAGCACTTACTGTACAAATACAGTGTTTCGTTCCCAGGGAAAGGAAACTGGTGAAAAGCTGAGAAGGGTTTGAAAACCTATTAAATGTTGCTGAAGGAGAGCTTGTACCACACTGTCTGTCTGTCTGTTACTGTTTTTCTATCACTCCCTCCCCGTCTCGTTGGCTCTTTTGTGTGTTTTCGTCTCTCGGCCTGTCTCTCTCATTATAACTGGTGGTAAACTCATGGTAACGGCACACTCTGTTTGTACGCAGCGTCTCACTTCATCCACAAGCTGTTGATGGCTGATTTGCATGCGTGCCTGTGTGAGTGTGTGTGTGTGTGTGTGTGTGTCTACCCCCCACACATCCTCCCCCACCCCCCTTCCCACCCCTCATTTTTCAAGTGAAATACCCCACCCCACAAACACACACACACACACATCATGGGTATTTGTAGGCTGGTAGGACAGATTAAAACTATAATCCACGGACATTTGTCAGATCACATTCCTCCGTAAAATAAAGAGAAGTTCTGTGAAAAAGTTTTGCTTCTCTGATGCTTTTATTCTGTCTTCTTGTCAGCGAGAGACATTTCTTTTTGTTTGCATAGCATAAGATCAGGTGTCATCTACCAAAACATAGTTATTTTGGTCTCCTAATCCCTATGTTTTTAAAGTCTCAAATAAAACCAAAAACACACACTGAGTGCTACAAAATGCCACAACATATGCATTGATCTGTGTAAACTATCAGGCCAGGTTAACATCAAAAACCTCCACCAAAACCATAAAAAGGAAATTAGCGCTGTGTTAAGATTAAAAAATGTAATTTAATCATACTCATTTCCTAAATTCTGCGAAGGCTGGGGTCACGTACACTTGTACTTAAATTAGCAGCAGAAACAATGATTATGACTTCTTTTCACCAAACCAATGCCTTTAATTAGTGGAGTAGTGGAGGGCAGGATGTGTGTGTGTGTGTGTGTGGGGAGGTGAGGCGGAGGATGGAGGAGGAGGGCCTGGCTAGCTGGACCCCCTGCAGGAGCAGAAGGTGGATTCCATACCAGAGTCCATTTGGGCAGGGCAGCGTGGGCACGGCAGCACAGGCGGCCGCCCGTGTTTTTAAAATTCCTCGTGGGTGTATTTCTAAGTACAATCAGCATGGGCAGAATGAGAAAGGCGAGGATCTCATTAACTCATCAAGATAATCAGGGTAATAGCATGATTCGGCCTGAGTGTCTTAAACAGAGATGAAAAACCAAAGAGAGTAGAGGAGGATGGAGGTGAATTTTAATGCCTGCTGCTGGACACTGTTTGGATGTTTCTCTGTTTTAATCTTTTTCTAGATAATTTATATGAGGGCTGGGTGGCTAAAGCTAATAGGAAGCAGAAGCCCTGTCTCTATCAATGTACCTACTCTCGCCATCGTCCTGCCTCCACCTCAGAATAAGACAGAGATGGAAAAAATTGGCAAAAGTAAAGCGCACGGAGAGCAACTGTAGAAAAGGAGGAAGAGGATTGAAAGGAGGTGGAGAAACGAGAGAGAGAGAGAGAGAGAGAGAGAGAGAGAGAGAGAGTGGGGCTGAGGGCCTCCTGAGAGGGAGAGAGCAGGAGGGAGGGAGGGCGAGAGGGAGGAGAGGGGTTGGTTGCACATAGAAGGTGATTTTTCATTAAAAGAGATTGAAGTTGATGCCTTTTGTAGCTCTGACACACTGTACACTTTCAGTTGTGATAAGTCTTGACAGAACAAAGTTGCCCCACCCCACCCCCACCCCAAACCCTCTCTCTCTCCCTCTCTCTCTTTTCTGTCTATCTCTAACAGCCATTGCAGGCAGACACAGCTCTGGCAACATTTGCAGCATTATGGAGCTGTTTCCATGGTGAATAGAAGCTGGGCAAATTAATCATCTCAGGGCCCCCACACACACACATATGCATACACTTACATTTTTTAATTCATGTCTCACAGAGCGAGAAAATGGCTTTCATGCATGTATACTACCTCTAGATTTTCTACAGTGTATGTGTGTGTGCATTGAATCTGGTGGTCAGGCAGAACTTGCTGTTTGATTCTCTCTCCGCGCAAACAGGAAGCACAAAAGCCAACGCCCTTTATTCGGTACCCTGTTCCTGTAGCGACTGGAAGCATTTAATAAAGAGCTACATTCACCTTTGTGTGAAAATATAGTTGCTCATTTACCGTTTCAGAAAGGTAGCCGGACGCAGCAAAACCTCCAGTCCATTGGAGCTGGCGTCACTCTCAAGATGGCTGATCTGGTGTCTGCCCATGCATGAGCAAAGTTTACCTGCTGCAGAAATAGCAGAAGCAATAACAACAACAGTTCCGTTGTTTATGATCTGTTGTGAGACCACCACGCTCCCCTTCTTTTTTTCTTCCCTCCTTTCTTTTATCTTGTTTTCCTGAGGCCATCTGTCATTTCCGCGCTGGAGAGATTATACCTGATCTTTGACCTTAGTTAGCGCAGCCCTAAAGAACCAGTTCCTAGCTTTGGTGAGCAGAGGCTGACTGTTTGAGAAGGGTTTGGAGGATGGATTGTGGACAAGGCGCGCAGTCTGTAAATCCACTGTAGTTAGAGACATTGATTAGCATAGCCTGCCTGAGTTATTCAACTGTGTGTTTTACTTTAAACTGAGGTTTTCAACATTTTCAAGCTTTTGGATGCTGCACCATGACAACTACTTTTTTTCTAATGACCCTCTTTGTTTTCTGTCCCTTGTCCTTCTTGTAGACTGATTGACGGGGCATCAATACATGTCTGAAGAGGCGCACAATGGGACTTGTTCGCTTTCAGCAACACACACACACACACACATACACACAGGTGTGTTCCAATCACTTCAGAGGACATTACACTGATTTACATTTATTTATTTCTGAGTTACTGACCCCAACCATAAGCACTTCTTCCCATAGCTCCATATAACTTAACTAAACTAAAGATTTAATGATTTACGTTATGGGGTCAAGTGGCACAGTAGCGACTGCGTAAACAGATTTGTGCCCCACAACATGAGTAATACAAGTACACACACACATACACACTGCACATGAGAGCCTGTTCATCCTCACTGCTCCTGTGTATCCTGCTATTAGAGTTGTTTTATCCACTCGCCATCACAAATACCTCATAAAAATAGCCACCAGTACCTTGGTGCATGTAAACATGAGGACATTTTGGTGCTTACTTGCGCCATTATATACATGATAGTATAGTATCATTTGAGAGACTGCATAACACACTGTAATATAGTTGTACATTTAAGTTAGACTAATTTTCTGAACATCAGGCAGAAGCAATAAAACATAATGTAACAGTAGCACACACTTAGAGACAGAGGAGTTATACCAGTCACATAAGCATACACACACTCAATTCTATATAGTAGTTACACAGCAAAATATAGACCTAATGTTTTTCTAAGAGGAGCTTTCCGCATTGGCTATTAGCCACCATGGTCTAACAACAACATACTAGACTGTGTGAGGTTGAACTGAGTAAAGGCCACATTTTATTTCTTATAAATTCAACTTTATATTTGCAAGAGGATGAGCATTTCCTCTTGTCACAATAGTCACTTCTCATATGGAAGCATGAATGCTTGCTAACATGATGTGAGCAGGCCCAAAAGCGTGTGTCTTAACGGTTAAAAGAATGCTGAGACAACATCGATGTAAGCATATATAATGATATACAATAACACATATGAACAAATTTGGCTAATAAACAGCATTTATCAACCGTTAATACCAAAACTATAACACATAGGCATGTTAAAACTGTCAGTAAGTATGCTCAAAACCTGCTTTGTTTATGACTAAAGAGACATATTCATGCTTCATGTAGAAGTACACATTAATAAACACTTAGAACTACATTGCTATAAAGTGTTGTAGTGTCATATAGTATAATGTTATACTGATTGCTACAAACCAAGCTATCAATATAATTTATAGTGTTTCCAAATTACAGTTGGATTAGCAACAATATTATGATGAGGATATGTTTTTATTTCTATCTCAAGGCAAGAAATATTTGATGTCAAAGAAACGTGAAAACTGGTTCACAACACTTATGTCAGTAGCACATAATATCCAAATTCTATGTAGGTTTTACATATGGCAACATTTACACTCAAACATCTGATTCTGTTAATCTGCACAGGTATCCTTTTAACTTCAATTCTCATGATGTGTCGCATCTTGTTTGTGATAATCCACATCATCACTGCATTGCAAAAGTTAAAGAGTTTGTCCCATTGCTTTACTCGTGGTTAAGTCACAATGGACAAAACCCTGTTCCTATAGCGCAGTAACCTGAAGTGTCCCTTTACATATGACCACCATAAGCAGGATCCAAATCCCTGGTCGGAAAAAAAGCAGTGTGTGTCGTGTAGAAGGCTGTATATATTTAGCCAGTGTGTCACGCGGTCTCAGGGTTTACAGGAGATTATGTCGACAAAAATTTTCCTGGTGCTTTAGATTGAGTTCTCTCCTCCCTTCCTCACTTCATCCCTCTTCATCCCCCTCTCCCCCTTCTCCCTCTGGCCATTTTCCAGCATTACCCAGGGACTTTTAAAAGATTAGACCACCGAAACACATAATTGTACCTCTAATACATGTCAACAGCTTGGAATGAAGGAGACTAATAAGGAGAATACTACTTTTAAAATCAAAAATCTGTTTTTAGATTGGCTATACATATATAATCATGTATATGTGTCAGGTCAGATTATCCTATATAACAAGATCTGATGGTTCTCAATAATGATAAGCAGATACTTGTGTGTTTCAGTTACATAGTGTCTTTGATATAACAATGCAATATATAAAAGTAATAGAGGAGACCATCAAAGCAAAAAGTCACTTGTTGATCAATATTAAACGGGTGTTTCTGGGTATGTTCTGTGACATGAGTATTCAGATCCTTTACTTAAAATACAAAAGTACAATACAGTACCAAGAAAACAATTTCAGTCCACAATTTAAAATCCACACAAAGCCAGTATAGATGTATTATCAACATATACACTGAAAGTAAAACTAGCCTACAACTGGTATCATTACAGTGGATGTGCCATCATTGAATTGTGCTGTACAACAAATTTGTAAATAGTTAGTCAAGGTGGAACCACTTACTTTTTCTTCTACTACTAAGAGCAAAGGCTCATGAATTCACTGAATAAACCTAGAGAGATGAGAAAGCGTTCCGTTGAGTTGGAAAAGAAGGAAAACAACGTTACAGACTGTAATCTATGCATTTTCCATACTCTCTCTCTCTCTCTCGCTCTGTGTTTTCTGTGAAAATATTAGATCATTTTAAACCAACATATCTAAATGACACTATCAGAAAGCTTGGAGGTAGCTGTTTCTGGTATGGACCTAACAACACAAACTTATGTACAACTTCAGTTTTAAAAAGCAGTAACTATAACTCAGATAAATGTAAAAGCAATAAAATAGAAACCCTCAACCTCAAAGCTGTACTTAAGTTAAACCTGGAAATGAAATGTACTAGACAGATTTTACATGAAAGCTAATTCTGCAGCCATAAAGCTGCTTTACTGGCAGAACTTCAAGGTAACCTACACTAGAACATTTGGGTGTAACGTGATACTTTTTAAGTCTAGACTTCCCTCACAAAAAAATAAAATAAAATACTTTGTCCGTTAATAGATCATATTTCATCGCTGCTCATGAAAATGTTTATTTGTCTGATAAATAAACCTGCATTCAGTCCTCAAGCTTTTGTGGTTTCTATTTGAGAGAGACCAACATGCCACAACTGTATTCTGATGTCATATCTGTAGTGACATTAATTGACGTTTTATTACCTGTATCCCACAGATTTTTTTTTTTAAAACTGAAATGCATTTGATTCACAGGAGTAGCCTTTTGTGTTCTCTCTTCACGGGAAACAACACAGATACAAGCAGAGAGAGAGAGAGACACATACCGACTCTTTGTGTGTGCTTTTCAAGGTCTGTGTGATTGTGTGTACACACACACACACACACACACACACACACACACACTGGCCTGTTATGAATCCTTAAAAACTTCACAGCCATCAGACTAATTGGGCTAATATTTGGGCAAAGTCATGAATGATACATGAAGTCCAACACACACATACACACACAATTATTTGCACAAATCTCTCTCTCTCTCTCTCTCTCTCTCTCCCTCTCTGTCCCTCTCTCCCTGCATGTATTCGTGACAAAGAAACTGAATCAGCTGTGTGTTTCCTTTATGTGTACCTGCTCCTTGTGGGCATCAAATGTATTACCACCACTACCACTTCCATTTACACGCCTTCCTCTCAGCCAGGGAATTTCAATCTGCCTTCCGTGGGGTTCAGTAGGTGGAGGAACAGGAGGGGCTCTCTCTCTCTCTCACACCACACACACACACAAATCAGCCTGTACCATTATGTGGGTCTATACCATTTGCCAGCTGTTGCCGTTGGAAATCGGTCTCTTTACATGCTTGTTGTTAAACTCATTTATCGTGATTGCAGCACTGGATTCCGGGCTCACTCTCAGTCACAATGTCAGATACAATACTAAATTAGCTTGGGTCTCCACAGGATATGCCCTTTCATTTCCTGCAGTGTCCTTGAGCAAGGCACTTATCCTCAACTGCTCCAGAACGTAGAGTGTTGTGAAACATGCCTCTTCATGCAGCTTTCCCTGATGTTTATTATTAATCATAAAAATACACACACCTTCACAGAGGCAGAGGATGTCAAAATCTCAAGTTTGGTTTGTGCATGATAAAAATGTCCACGAATACACAAAATCTAATTTCTCATGACATAGAATTACAAAGAGACAAAAATTCAATGATACACCTCCTTTCTATTCTATATTTTTAGCCATAGGTATCTATCCGTGAACACACACACACACACACACACACACACACACACACACACAGGGTTGTAACCTGCCATCACTAACCAAGGCTGGAATGGCCCCAATAAAATAGACTTCTACAGCCAACCATTCCGTGGTATCATTGTGATCTGCCATGGCTGATCTATTTTACCTGATGATCAAGCAGATCTCATCTCAGATCTATATCCGTCATTGTTGTACCCCCACAGAAACATTCATCTCTGCCAGCACCACCTGTCCTTGTAATGGTGTTTCATTCTTCTTCAAGTCCATTCATCCCGATGGTAAATACTCTAGGAAATACAGAAATACAATGTGGTGGGATATATACAAAATATTTTGAAAATACATTATGTTTTTGTGTGTGTGTCTTTAGGCTACACACTTACAGTGTTGTGTGCACTGTAATTTCTAATATCTCTATTAATATTTGGTGTTATTCTATTTTCAAATTCAGGTTACTATGGATACTTAAAACCAGACTTGTTAACCTGTGTACTTTGTCTTTACTAAACAGATCTAAAATGATTACATTATTTAATCAAATCTACATACCACTACTACAGTTATATGAATGAATCATACTTTTGAAACAACGACCGTGGAACCAAAGGAAAAATATATATGAGAGAAAGAGGTCTCTAAATGAGTTAAATTAGTTGCCTATAATTTAGTACATTTCTGTTTGGGTCATATGGTTTCCTGATTTAACTGCTCTGGTCTACCAGACTAGAGATCGTAACAGGAGGCTGTGCATTTTTACAGAGGAGCCAACTATTTGATCCTACAGGACCAAAATCTCACTACCAAATCCATTTTAGGAAATGATAGAATATTATTTGAATACAAGAGGTATATTATCGGAGGTCCACAGTGACATAATCAAATGATATTAAAATGTCTATAGGCAATCATACACCTAGACCCTCTTATAAGTTGTGATGTTAAAATACAGAACTTTTTTTTATATTCATGAAAACACCACAGCTGAACAAAGCCAGTGAGACTAGTAACTCCGTGTTCAGTACATGGGCTATTTCTTTAACTTGAAGTGGGTGATTTTTTCTGTATTTTATTTCTACGGTAAGGGTTTAGATTTCTGAAAATCATTACATATGCATCGACATCACGGTGGTATACACAGCCTAACCGCCCGGTCATGTGAACGGCAGGGCTGCTGCTGCTGTCAGCTTCCCTCAGCGAAAACGCTCTGTGCTGCAGAGCTGCATTCCCCTCTCCGAGGGAATAGCAGGCAACAGAAAATCACTTATTGAGTGGCCCCTTTTACCGCCAATTATTACGCTTATTAGTGCACTGTGAAGTTATCCTCCCGCTCGTCTGCCGGGTTTTCCGGGTACACTTTTCTGCCGGTGGTAGGGCCGCGAGGCGGTAGAGGGCGGGACAGCTCGCTGACCGCGCAGCCTGCTGCTCCGGCGGGCGAGGCAGGCCGAGCACGCTGAGTCCCGGGAAGAGCCTGCTACACGGCGAGGCGGTGGAAGGAACTGCTGAGCTCTTCACTACGGTATTGGCACAGTGGGAATGAGCAAATTCCAGTTCATATGATCCAAACTTATTTATAGCCAGAAGCTGCGTGCTGTGCCTAACTACTTTTTTTATATGGAGTATTTTTGTATTATGTCTTTGTTGTCAGTTATTTGTACCGGACTAAAATCTCTCAAATAAGGTTTTATTAAATAAAAATGTTACAGTGAGAATGCCTTTCCCCATATGCCTCATTATGTACTTTAAAAAAGCATTAGCATTGTTTACCATTAGGATCTTTGCTGGTGGCCAAGAAGACAAGGATGAACACACGATATTTAAACTAGATGGGTGAATAGATAGAGCTCTCTCTCTCTCTCTCTCTCACACACACACACACACACACACACACACACACACACACTGGGACTGTGTGGGGAGCGAGACTGAGGCTCAGTTGCTGAAGGGAAAAAAGGTTTACAGGTTTTTCTCTGCACTGTTTCTCCTGAGCCAAAGTCTGAAACATCTTCATCATTCTAAATATTAATATAAGGAACGTTTATTTTTAATCACATCATTTTCCTATTACACAGGTTTGTGTTTTTTAATTATGTAAATATTAACTTATTTGGATTTGTACAGCAATTATTAATTTTACATAACATTGGTTATTAAAACAATATGAATGTATAGATATTAAATAATTCTAAAGACAGAATTTATTGTAATTATTTTTCGGTACTATTCATTACTGCTACTGACAATATGAGCCACATGAACTCTTATGTATATTCTATTATGTTTCAGTATAAATGGTGGTTGTGAAACAGTTTCATTTAATAGTCTAAACTAGTTGTTCATATTTGTACAGACTCAAACAAGGTTGTTTTATGGGTTTCTGATCCATATTGAGGGAGGGTTAAAAGATAGAGGTGTCTACAAGATTATATAGCCCCCAAATAGAGACTTTTGCAAAGAGACACAGAAATTGACACGACTTTCAAAGTAAGAAATTTACTTAGATGCCATTTTTGTTAGTTGTCCAGTTTGTGTTCATCCCTCGAACAGTACGTGTATGTTGTTGTGGCATCGAAAACTTCAAGGAAACTCTGCTAGGTGTCATTCAGCTGGGAGGCAGAGACAGAGAAGAGAGAGGGTCCTGGGAAGGATGTGTAGATGCATGCATGTGTGTGTGTGTGTGTGTGTGTGTGTGTATCAGAGGGTGACACTGAGAGGTAAACACTTATGAAGAATAAGAGCTGTCTGAGAATGAAGAGGATGAGGCTGAATCACTGCTTCTCCTTGCATACATTATCCAACTTAGGAGAGAGAGAGACACTGTGGGGCAGGCGCTGCAGCGCACACACACACACACACGAAAACCATCCACACCGCACATCTACCTGGGAATCTCTCAGCTGTTCCACCACCACGCCTGTAATCTTCCTCCTCCTCCTCCTCCTCTTCCTCCTGCCCCAACTCTAAACACCTCTGTTTGCCAGATCTGGTTCCACTCGGCACCGGATCAGGGCCCCTGGCAGCTGACTGCAGGTTTCTGGCCAAGATTAAGCCTCTAATAGCAACCACTCTGTGATGATTTACACTGCATTACTGTACACTGTGACTGCCTCCTCCTGCTAATGGTTTATTACGCCAGACCTCTCTCAACTCTTTACTCTCTCTCTTTGAGGCTGAGGTCTAATTAAATAATTTAACTGAATTACCAAATATATGCGAAACCCATGTAGGAATTACTCATAGCATGGTTAACTTGTTTTATGGTTTTGCTTTCATTTCTGTAGCTTAGGGCATGGCGTCTGGGCACTGTGGACAGGAACAAATACTGTGGTATGTGAAGTTTATAGCGTCGATATAAAAAAAAAAACCACGTATCTCAAGCTGTCAACTTTTCAGGTCTAGAAGTCTAAGACAACAGCGTTTCTTTGAAACTTTTGACGGCTAATGTTTCAGATGGATGGATGGGCTTTAAAGGTAAACATTAATCTAAGAAATAGGAAGGGTTTTTCTCCAACCAATAAATCCTTCAATTTGTCTGAGAAATTTTCCATTCTTAACCACGTGGCTTTCAATGGACTGTAGAGGATTTAGAGCATTGTAGTTATTGTGGACTGGTTATTCTAGAAACTTGTAAAGGTGTGGCAGAAGTAGAGGCTGATACATTAAATACAAATGAACAGGCTAGAAAACTCTTTAAAAACAATTTTACTTTCAAGATATTTATATTAAAATTGGCTTATTTTCCGAATATTTGCCAGCAAAAACATATTTTTAATGCTCTTTGTGTTTTGTTTAAGTAGTGGGTTGAATCTGTGTAAAGGGACAACTTTGTCTTTCTTTCAAAATAAAACAAAACTTTTATTTGCTGACCAAAACTACTCACGCCACTTGGTTGTTTTACCTAAATTGTAGTGCTAGTAAAATGTGTATGTACTGTACAAATTTCTATAGTCAAATCATTTCAAGATGTCTCATTTGGTTTTTTATGGATGCAATCAGGACAAAACAAATAAAACCTAGAATCATCAAATCAAGCTCTACTCTATTTCCCACTTCCATGTTTCCCTGTTAAGCTCTCTTGATTGCAGTCTGCACTCTCCAGCCTTGTTTACCTCGCCCGATGTGTCTGAAAATGTGGAAACAATTAAATACTTGGTTTTGAGGCGGAGAATAAAAGCTAGGGTTGGAAACTAGGAGTTGCGTGCCTGCCCAGTCAGAGGCAGGTATCCGTGCAGCTGCACAGCATTCCACAGTGACAGCAGCTCGACTCACCCTCTGAAGCCACAGATATCTGCCCTACATTTGTCTAATCATCCAGGGCTTAACCCTCCTGCTGGTGCACTATCTGCTCCCTGTGTGTCTGAGTGTATGTGTGTGTGTGTGCGTGTGAGAGAGAGAGAGAGAGAGAGAGAACAGACAGAGAGGGGAGACATCTCCAGTCTCTTAACAGCAAGGCTTAGTAATGTTTTGACTTTGTGATCAGGCACCTGGTCGGGCAGCACACAGGGGTCCTCCATCAGCTGGTAAGCCCTCCCAGCCCCAGGAACGGTTGGGGGTGATCGATGATGGACACAGCAGCTCTGCCCTATGAGTGTGTGTGTGTGCATGGGTAGTGCTGCTATTATGGGTAGCTCTGATGGTGGAGGCTCATAAAAGAGAAGGTCCTGGGTGGTGGTGGAGGTGGTGGAGGGGTGTATGGTGTTTAAACAGCCTTGCTTTGATTGACAGGGCTGATAGTGAGTGGAGGGAGGGGGGGCTACGGTGAGGGATGTTTGGAGGTGGGGGCGCAAGTGCTTGGGTGAAGAGAAAGGGGGGCTGTGTTTGTTGAATGTTGAATGCAGGTTAGATTGTGTGTGTGTGTGTGTGTGTGTGTGTGGAGAGGGGCTGAAAACTCCTGAAGGGGGTGAGGTGGGTGTAGTTTTTGGGGGGACAGCAGGGGTGCAGGAGGAAAGTGAGCTTTTAATTACCAGGGCAGAAGCAGATGTAGCAGAATCGTGCCCCCACATCTAAACACAGACACACACACACACACACACACACACACACACTGGTGCCTCTTGGCAGCTGGAAGTCATCAGCTTTTTTGGGGGGGTGCATATTTGTTAGGACAGGAGCCTTGAAGCACATTGTTTAAATTTAAAGATGCTCAGCTCCTATTGGCACTTCTTAGCTTGATGATTATTCATTTTTCCTCCCCCTTGTTACTGAATTAATCACATCCTGCTGCTGCCATCTCTTCCATCATTTTCAGTGTAATTAATGCCATACAATACAAATCAGGTAAGTCTCTTCTCTCCAAACAATTTCACATCATCTTTATTGGCAATTTTATAACTGGTAATTTCTTTGTTCATTCTAATAATGTCCTGTTTATTCTAACCAAAGAACCTTTTTTTAAAAAATCTAACCAATCAGCTAATAGGTCAAAATTAATGCCTGATCAGAAAAAAATGTCAATTTTAAATGTATATACTTCTGCACAGAATTTAGCCACCATATGTTATAGATGTTGTATTATCAAATTTTTCGCAAATGAAGTATGTTGTGTGGATGAACTTGAAAAGTTATGTTATTTGATTCTATTTAAGGGTGTTGTTTTAACATCTGTGAAAATCTGACTCATTTATTGTAATATAGTGCACTTCACTTACGCAGTCAAACAAACTATAAAATGAAATAAATGCAAATGAAGAATCTTCATTATACTGCCATTTTAAAAACTATTTTTTTTGTTTTATTGCTTAAAGAAGATTAAAATCACTGGAAACATTAGTTACATCTGGTGTATGTGCTGGAATATTTTGTATTAATTCAGATATCAATGGCTCAGCATTGTGTACATAAATTGCCTTTAGACTACAGGAGAACACTTAACAATTAATGGAACAAATTTGCAGTCAATGCAAACTTTTAACTTACTCCTTCATATAAAAAAAAAATCAAATGCTCCTGTTACATTATCCAGAGTGTTTCTTTATTTTGGTGTTTTGAAATTCAATGTCAGATTTTCTTCCCCTCCCCATGATTTTCCACTTGTACAAAACTGATCCAGACAGATGTGTGCACAGATGAAAACACGGTGCCCAGAGTATAAAATGACTTTCTCATCAATAAAATGGTGCAAAACTTAAAAAAGAAACACAATGTCCCTGCACATATAAAAATAAATTAATACTTTGTGTGTCCAGTCACTGTCAACCTTTTTGTCTGGTCCTAAAGATTCACACACACAAACTGAGGCTTCATTGGCTTTCCTTCACACCAGCATGGCCAATCACAATCACTTATGTACACCGACGACCAATGAGAAAGGTCTATATACACTTAACGAGGTAAAAACTGTGCCACTGAACATCCCCCCAACCTGACACATTTCCTCCCCCCTACAAAAACCTATATACAACCACACCCCCTTCCCAATCAGCCAACAAGTAGCTTCTAGCTTTCAAACACATGACACAGAGAAGAAGTCATTAAAAGGGGTTACAGCAAGAAACTAAAGACAAAACTTTACACAGTAGTACAAAATGATGTTTAATTGCATCACCAGCGGGCTTTTAAAATATATCATCTTATGCCCATTACACAAACAAACTCCAAATAAATAAAAAGCTCAATACAAGTTGGCTTTGATAGAAGAGAATGCAGCAGAATAATAATTCCTGGTTTTATTAAAGAGACGGCACGTCCAGCCTGACGTGACTAAGTGTTTTTGTAATCTGTTGCCTTAGCAACGCAGCTTAATTACCAGTAGCGTTGAGAAGAATTGGGGCAGAGTGACAGGGACACAGGTAAAAAATCAAATAAAATAAAATCCCGCCTCCCCCACCCCCCACTTGGCCTCAGGCACTTTGGGCTTGGACCCTGATCGGCCAGTCCTGACTATTGTGGGTTTTTGTAAGTGGGCCGCTGCTTGTCGGCCCTATTAGGTCCTGATAGGCTGGTCCTGCTTGAGAGGTAGGTGCAAGCAGGGGGCTCAATCAGGAGGATGAAATGTAACGACTTCCACGTGCTGATGACCAACTGCATAATTTCTCTTTGTGAGTCTGTGCTGTGTGGATTAAAGCATCCCACTGAACATTCAACTTGCCGTTTTTTTTTTTTTTTCTTTTTCTTTCCTTTTTTGTGTGTAACATTTCACTTCCTTGAGTGAGCCCCCTGTTTCTGGCCCAGAGAAGAGACAGTGAAAAGCAAGGCTTCTGCGGTGACCGTACGAGGCTTGGCTCACTGACATTAATGGATCTACACAAAACGGAGTGAAAGAGACACGGGGAGAGAGGCAACAGCGAGAACATGTGGGATATTTTCACAAGCCTCTCACCCAATATTCCCCTCAGGACCGCTGTGAGACAGATGTCAAACTTACATCTGCTACTGTTAAGTCTTGTGGTAGGGAATTGGAGTTTTTTTTTTTTATATAATATTAATGTATCTGCTTTTCTTTTATGTTTGTAGTTCTGTGTGTGCTAGCTTGTGTGCCGAAAGCACAACTCTGGTAAGCTGAGGCCCCTGAGAGAGTGAAACAGCAGAGAGACCAGACCGAGAGGGATGTGAGCGGAGAAGCAGAGAGAGAGAAATGGAGGGATGAAGGGGGGACATGACACAGCAACAAGAGAGAAAAGCGAAAGGTGAAGAAGCACAGGGATGAGATTAAGAAAACATTGAGAAGCTAGTTAAAGGAAAGGTTTCTGGGAAGCTGATCTGTTAGACAACTCATCTGTTGAGATAAGAACAGATACACCATGTGCTCTGGTGCTACATACCCGACGCTAACATACGCTAACTTACTACCAGTGATATCAAATGAAAATCATTAATCTGAACAGTGACAAAATAAGAACCTGAAGCAGCACTAAAGCTAAGAAGTAAGGAATCTAAAACTGGATGGAAATAAATAGTACAAATTTACACAAAATGTTGTGTAAAAACCGAAACCTGACAAAAATAAACCTGACTAAGTCAACTGAAGTTGGTGACTGCAAAAGACAAAAAATGACTAAATTCTTATTCTTGTCTTCTTTTCACTCACCACAGTGTAAATAATGGTCTATGCTGGTACAGTAATGTATCAGCACAGACCATTATAAGGAGTAATCTACCAGGACACAGATTTTTCTGCTGCCAAAGTTCTCATCACCGAACAACAAAGTTGACCAACAGGCTGATCTCCCGAAAACTCTGCATATTTATTTAAAAAAAACAACCAAAAAACAAAAACAAAAGGGCATCTGCCGTCATGTCTTCTCCTGCCCTGCGACGCCCACGGCCTTCTCGGCTAGCCGCGGCTTTTGCGCCCCCGAGGCATGCGCATCAGCGTGTGCGTGCTGCAGAGCCAGGAAGGGGTTGGCAGTGATGGCGCCTTGGCCCTGGCTCTGGGCGCCAGGCAGCAGGTTGTTGATGGGCAGCTGAGTGGAGGAGAGTGGGATGGAGGGAATCTGCGCAGAGGAGGAGAGGGACTGCAGCTGCTGGAGGTCCTGCTGCTGCTGCATCAGTTGGTAGAGCAGCACCTGCTGCTGCTCCTGGTAACGGGAGGAGAGAGGGGAAGAACCAAAGATGGATAGGGAGGGGAGAGGAAATAAGGAGCGAGAAATTTGGATAAAATTAAAGACAAGAGAGATGGAGTGGTAAAGATGGTATGGAGCCGAGGGAAAAGTGTTAAAGAGGAGGGACAAGAATGAGAGATGAAGCAGAAAAAAGAGAGGAGAAAAGTGAAGTGAGGAGGAGGAGGAGAAAAAAAGAATTATTAAGCTTGGCGATTCAGGCCATTGTTCAAATGAAAATTGTTGCTCAGTGTCTGTGTGTGTTTAACTGTGTGTGATAGCGACGATGGCAGTGAGCAGTTGCAGATCTGCCTCAGTGTGTGTGTGTGCATGTGTGTGTGTTGTACCGCTGAAGGCTGTGAGGACAGCAGCTGCTGGAGCTGATGCTGCTGGAGGAGGAGTCTGTGCTGCTCAGACAGCAGGCCAAGCCGCGCAGCGCTGAGACAAAACACAACTCACAGTCAGACAAACACAATCAACACTGTCTGCACAACATCAGACTTAGACATTTAAATGCTAAAACACTACTCTCAAAACATTAGAGGTTTACACAGAGGAGACAAAAACTGCTGACTGCAAACAATAACTAAATATGACAAATTATGAATTTATCCTGAAGAGTAAGCATGTATTGTTTTAGTAATATTATAAAGAAACAACTCTAATTATCTTAAATATCTTAAACAATTTCACCCTCCAAAACACAAGAAAAACTTTTTTTCCCCCCAAATCTCTGACAGGCATGAAGAAAACAGAGCTACAGGTGAACTGACTTCTGTCTCACCTGTTCTTACTAGTGGCTGAGCTGCTAGAATCCAACACGAGAGCAAAAGGAAGCACAAAGGAGAGGACCCAATAAAGTTCACATTCAAACATCTTAAGAAATGAAGAGATGAAGTTGGCGGACGAACGCGTTCTCTGACATTTTAAAACGATTCTGGTCTGGATGTGATGAGACGACAGAGGAGCTGACAACTAAAATGCCGAAAATTTAGGGCTATTGGTATAGTCATTATTTCTGTAACATACTGTAGGATGCCTTCATATTTACCTGTTATTGACGGGCAATGTGACGCCAGTAGCTGCTCCCGTAGTGTGAGTGTGCGGGCTGGCGGTGCCCGCTGGCGTCTGGATGACCCCGTTCAGTGCCCCTACGATCCCCCCCATGCCCAACGCGCTGCCTGCGCCGAGCGCGCCCATCAGCCCCGCCACCCCACCCAGCCCCGCCGGGTTCGCCCCCACGGCGGCGACGCCATTGAGCTGCGGCTGGGGCGGGCTCTGGGAGACGGAGGGAGGGGTGGAGAGAGAGGAGGTGGAGCCACTACTGCTGTGGCCGCCACATGACGTACTGTCCTGAGAGGCACAGGGATAAACACCGGCAATGACAACTCCTCCATTCATAACCCATTTTTAACTTGACTAACACATTTATTTCTAAGCGTACTATCTCGTGTCGTGTGTCATGATGAGGTGTGTTGTGTTTCTTACCTGTGCTGCGACAGGTAAAGACGAGTCAGTGGCTCCAAACTGGGCTCCTTTCACATCTGCAACACAAATGAACAGAGATATAGATTCTTTCTGTGTCTAGTTATGTATGCATTAGGGCTGCAACTAATGATTACTTCCATCGATTCATTTCAATGATTATTCAGCTGATTATTTTTTCAGTTAATCAATAATTGCTTAGTCTATTCAATGTCAAAAAAAGAAACCGTCAATCACAAATTCTGGAAGCCCATGGTGACACCTTTAGCAACTGGGAACCAGGAAATAGTTGCTATTTTGCTTGATTAAACAACTGTAAAGATTAATCAGTTATTAAATTTTACTCTCATGAGGTTTGCAGTAAGGCAGGACTGAGTATAAGTGTACGTGTGTTCATTATGATGCTTTTTTCCCCAACACAATCTTTAGCTACCTATTTGTACCTTTCTCAAATAAACGAGTCACTAAGACTGCAAATTACCTTTCCAGTTGTCTTTATTTCACTATAAATCATTCACCTTGAGCTGTGAGAGCACGTACCAGAGGAGGCTGTGGTGGGGGTGAAAGGCACTGATAGCTGAGCGCTGAGAAGCTGCAGCCTCTCTTTCTTCATGGTCAGAGTTTTAATCTGCTCCTCCAACCGCCTGTTCTCCTCCTGCAGCTGGTGGAGAGACTTCAACATCCCCACCACTGACAAAGAAAGAAAGGAAGACAGAGAGAGGGATAAGAGTAAGAAAACTGGTCAGAGTATCTAAGTGTAGTGTAGTGGCGGCAATTTCTGTTTCCTGCTAAAATGTTTTGTAATCGCTCTGGCCTGGAGTTTTCAATTTACAGCTCATCTTTCCTGATTGAGAGAAAGCGCCATCAAATTTTCACCAATGAGAATAAGAATCATCCCTGTCACGGTCAAGTCAGAATAGGCTTTTCAAACTTGAGCAAATTCAACTACAATATAGATGTAATGTGTTATACTGCTGAGATGGAGCAGAATTGGAGTGATTTTTTCACAAGCACCAACATTCTGACTCTCTGAAAGGCCAATCCTTCCTTAAGGCAAAACCACGCACCTCTGCTCAGCCTCCACACAGCTCTGCTCAAACACACAGTGACTGATTAGACAGATATACTCTACAGGGAGGTCAGAGGTCAAGATCAGCTACACAACAGTGACCCTGGTGCCTGTACAGACTCAGTGCAATGCTCAAGGACGGCTCAGTCGAGAGGAGGATTTGCCGACACAGGAACTTAAACCTGACTCGTGCGCTTGAAGGACGACCTTTCTAACAACTAGGCCGCCGTCCCCTTTTTCATTTTCACTTTATTGATCCCTGAAGGGATGTTCAGATAGACAGATAACTGACGAGAGATCGACAGACACAGCAGTCACAGATAATGTGAGAAAGTGACTGAAAGGAGGGAGAGGTGGAACGGCAACAGCTGGAAGCAAAGAGGTGATGGATCAATTGATAGGAAGAGAGAAATGAGACAACATGGCAAAAAGGGAAATAATGATTGGCTGCAAAGTGTGTGTGTGTGTGTGTTTGTTGTACCTCTGTAAATTTAAAAAAAAAGTTATATTCCTCTGAGTAAAGCATGGAAATAATACTGTTTTGATATCAAAGCCCAGAGTCAGGTATTGTATCAACACTAAAATTGAAAAATCTCAACTGATACCCAGCCCTCTGTGTGAGTGCGTTCTTGTCTGTCTTTGGGAGTGTGTTTCAGTGTGTGTGTGTGTCCTCTCACCGTCTCCTTGTGCTCCCTGCTGCAGCAGGAAGCTCTGCCCCTCGTTCCACTGCCTCTCCAGGAGCTGCTCTATGCTGGTGGCCACTGGCGGCAGCGTCTCCCCGCCGCTCCCCCCCCACCCCTAGCAACCCCAGACCCGGCCCCGGCAACGACCCCGAGGAGTCATAGCGGATCTGCAGGCCACCAATGGGAGAGCTGAATGGAGGGGGGGAGAGGGAGAGAGAGAGAGAGAGAGAGAGAGAGAGAGAGAGAGAGACAGCATGGATAGAAAAGGAGAGATAGAGAGGTCAATAGGGAGATTAACGACCCAACATAAACGTCAGACAAACATAGACACTGCTGGCTATAAAACTACATCAATTTGTTGTTACAGTGGTCTTTAATGAAAAGGGGCCAGGCTTTCTGTCTGTGTGTGTGAGCGAGAGAGAGAGAAAGGCGTGGAGAGAGAGAGAGAGAGGAAGAAAAGAGGACACACAAGAGGGAGAGAGACAGAAAAAGGGAAGTGGACTGTCTTGGTGCGATAAATCTCGGTGTGTGTGCAGAGACAATCTGTTGAGTGTGAAAGAGGGGAAATGAGGGACAGCAGGAGAGGAGAGAAAAGATGGAATGAAGGGAGTGTAGTGTGGGGAAAAAGTAAGAAACGGGCTGCGGTGGCAAGACTTTTCTACTTTTCAATCGCACTGTAAATGTCAATACTGAGTTTTTGAGTGTCAATATCATAGCATTAACCAAGAAATGTAACACTAAGTGGGGAAAAAATATTTATTAAAATGTTAACATTTATTATGTTAAATGTGCAACTTGAATAGGGAAATCTAACATTTTCTCTGTCGCAATATTTTTATATAACAATATTCTCTTTTAGAATTAAATGTCAGCCATTCCCACTTGAATTATTTATCTTAAACACAAGCCATGAAATAATACAGGTGCAGTGTCCATGATAAAAAATGTCACCAACCTCATCAAGTGAAATTATCCATCCCACAAAGAAGTAGAAACAAACAAAAATGGATCTGCATCATCAATATTCCCATCCTGACAGATCCATGCAAATATTCCCAAATGGAGAAGATGCAGAAAATCACTAGACTGTCCTTCCATGTGGTGATTAAAAAAAAAATCTAACTGGAGTTGAAGGATGGTTACCACCTTCAAAAACACAAGTTATCGTTGGCTGAGAGAGCGAGAATTGCCTGTAGGGGTAAGACGGAAAGGGAGAGTGTGTATGTGTGTGTGTGAGGAGTGAGAGGAAGAGAGAGGAGACGAGGGGCCAGCAGAGGGAAAAGCAGAGAGGGGGGATGGGTGACGGAGGGGGGCCAGAGAGGAATGTAAAAATGGGGAGGGATTTTTGGGGGGGGGGGGGGGGTCTGTGTGTGTGTGAGAGAGTATGTACTCACCGCGGGGTGGTCTTGGGAGAAGCTCTTATGGAGAAGCCCTGAGCTCCGACGCTGCTGCTGCCGTCTCCCACCTCCTGATCTGCACGCACGCAAACACACACACAAAATCAATTGGACATCTTAGAACACGGCTACGCTAAGCTGGCTGAAGTTGAAAACCCTTTTTTAATTTTTTTTAAAAGATGATGTGCATCCACACAGGCATCTTCAGGTCATTTTTGTAAAGATCTCCGTTTATACTTAAACACCAACAAAAAATCTCTATCTTTAGTTTGGCAAACAACAAAATTGGGCACCACAGCCAACATGTAGCAGGGAATGAGAAACGGAGTCTATACTGGTTAAACCTCTGCTCTGCGCCCTCCTGCTCTCTGGAGGACACCTATACTGTATTTCAATACAGCTGAACTCACAGTTTAGTTCTCATTTACATATTTTTCCGTTTCTGCTGTCAAACAGTTTTTTGATTGTGGCTTATAAAATCAAACAGTATTTCCTGCGCTATTGTGCCAAGATGTCAGTCAAATCACTGTTATGACTGTAAAGTGGTCTGACAGAGTCATCTAAAATTTAGCCTGACACCTGTGTTGACAACAGGCAAGATTACAGTAAGAGTTAAAAGTTACATAAAAATGTCTTCTGTATGAGAATTGCTTATAAATATGATTTTCAACTGAGGACAAGTTTCAGAAGTCCAGCACATTACCTCTGTTTTTAGATCCCCAGCTGTAAAATACATTTACTTCAACTCTACATCTATATCTGGTGTTGACAGTATATTTGCACAGCACCACTGCTCCCAAATCCCAAGTAGGTCTGTTTAGATTATTAGAGTTTTAAACATTTTTTTGTACGTGACTTTTTAGCAAACGTATATGTTTATTTGTTCAAGCAGTAATTAAAGGAAAATACTGGTTGATTTAGTAATTATTACTATTATTATTTTTTACACATACAGGGTTTGTGGGACGCCACAACAATAAGGAATCTCAAGAAAACAACTTTAACTTCACTGCCACACAGCCCTAACCAGGCTAATGGTGCATCATTTTCCTAAAGCTCAGTTGTCCTCATCCACACTAAAACACACTGCTGTTGTGTTCTGATTTTTCCACTCTGTCCATAATTTGCTCACCCAAAAACTCTACAGACAGCCAGTATGGAGAAAAACTTCAAACTTAAGTCTTTAGTAGTATGGATGCACAGTAATACTCTGCAACCTACAAAACTCTCTCTCTTCCTTTGTATCTCTTTCACACACGAGCCTTCATTCAAACTGCATGTGCATTTCTCCCTCTCTCTCTCTCCACCTTCTCTATCTCCTCCCTCTGGGCCCCTGGCCAGACGCTTCTTTTCATTTTCCTCAGTGGGAGTAATGAATCACACATGCACACACACGCAAATGCACACTTTTGCATTTACACACTCACACTAACTCCCCTCTACTTAAGACAGTCAATCCCAGCTTTTACCCCCACCAGGTCACCACTCTAGTCCCTTGCTTGCCTTCTTTTTCAAGTCCCCTTTCTCTCGTAACCCTTTCCGTCCTGGCACCTCCCTCCAGACACTCAAAAGCAAAGAGAAAGGACTGCCAAAGTAAACAGGCTACATGCATACAAACACACGCACACCTTGCATGTTTGTGCTCACATGACCCTTACTGGTTGACAAACATAACTTCACGCTGGTGTAGCTGTACACACGTGCTGTATATGATAGTGTGTACAACTGCAAGGAAACATCGATGTTCACTAGGGCTGCATAAAGATGATGATTTCTGATATTGATTCGGGGTGAAACAATAAGCTGGTTAATTGTTTAGTCAATGACAGAAAATTTATATGCAACTATAATAGCTGTAATTAATTGTTTCAGTCATTTTTAAAGCAAAAAGCCAAATATTCTCTGGTTTCAGTTGCTTAAATGTAAAAATTGGTGCTTTTTTCTGTCATAAATCTCTGTAAATTGAATGTTTTGGGGTATTGGTATTGTTGTTGGGACAAAACAAGACAACTTCTGAGAAATTATTTTAGGCATATTTTCCTGGGTTTTTTTATATTTTAAGGAAAAAAACAAAATTATTAATCAAGTAACTAGCAGATTAACAGATGATGATACTGATGTTAAAGAAATTAGAAACGCAATTATATAAAATAGGAAAAAAGCAGACAATTGTGGCATTAGTGCTTATTAAATCATTGATCAAAAAAATCTGATGTCAAGTAAGTGATTGTTCACACACATCAAAAATTGTGCTTAGTAAATTAAAGCTAATATTTATCTGTGAATTGACAAAAAAGTGGCAAAAGTTGCTGCTATGGCGTGACAATTTGTTTCCAACACCACCAAACTTTTTTTTTTCCCAAATAAAACCTGCCTACTCTCAATCTGTTGCACCACACACACACACACGTGTGCACACACAAACACACACAGCCCTATGGCCCCCACTGTCATTCAGCCTGATTAGTGAGTTGACCTGCAGGTCAGGGTGGATCTGGCTCTGATGACTGCTGCCCGGCAGCAGGAACTACCTACCTTCCTCCTCCTCCTCCTCCTCCTCCTCTTTACTCTCTCTTCTTTTCTCTTGCTTCTCTCCACTCTGTTCAACCAGATGTCTTGTATCAGGAAGTGGCTCCTCTGATTACTAAAGCCACCACTTATTCCCTCATCAGCTCTCCTGCACTGGACAAACAACAAACCAGCTCTTTTCTACTGCAGCAGCTCCTGAAGGCACAATCCTGGCCTCCTCTGCTCCTCTCTCACACCACTACGTTCACGAATCCTCCTCTTCCTCTCACACTGGCCACAACTTAGAGGCAAGTTGTATGTTTTACATGTAAATTACATGTGTATGAGCCTAGCACTGTATTTGTTTGTGCACGTGTGACAGAGTAAGGGTGAGAGAGGGGGAATGTTCGAGCCGTGTAACTGGAGCTGAGAGGGAGGAGCTTGAAAATATCACGAGTGCTGACCCTTGACCTCTCTGAGGGACCAAGGGGGCGTGACCTATCCATTATCTCCCTCTCTTTCTCTCTCTAACACGCATGCATACTTCTGTCACATGCGCACAAATGCATACAAACACGTTTGCATACCTGCTGGTGAGGCCTCGGACTGGGCGATGAGTGCTGCCATGGCCGAGTTGGGGTTCAGTCTGTTGCCGAACATATGGGAGGGAGCAAGGTTAAAGATGGACCCTGGCAGGCCGCTCACCTGTAGACAGAGGGACAGATAGAGAGAGCTGTAAACCACAAGAAACCATGTTTTTCTGTGATTTGAATCATAGTTATGATCACTTAACAGGCAGTTTTTCTTTATATGTTGTTTTTAAAGCATTTTCTCCTATATTGGACAGCTGATAGTACAGAGACAAACAGGAAATGACAGGGAAGAAATAATATCCCCAAACACTGAAGTTATACTGCTTGCGTCTTAACCACTTTGCTGTCAGGATGCCCCAACAGGGAGTTTTTAAATCATATGAAATCAATATCAAGCGATGCCTCAAGTGGCAAACTGCTTCAATAAAATGATGGGGACATTTTATTAAAACAAGTAAAAACAAAACAAATCTTTGACCGAATTAAATATATTTTTAGGACTACAACGTACTGAATTATTATTGTAATAATTAGTTTTCGTGATGGATTTATCTGACAATTATTTTCTTCCATTTATCAAGTAATAGTTTAGTGTATAAAATACCACAAAACAGTGAAAAATGCCCATTATAAGTATCCAGAGTACAACAGTGCCAAACACAAATTAACTGAGCTTATGGTGATTAAAAAAACTATATATTTGTTTTTGTTTTTTTAATAATCAATGTAATTCTTGAACTGCAGCAAAGCAATGTATCTTTGTATGAGCAGAAATTTTAGTTAGTGAACTGATATTTAAAATTACATATTCCATGCTCGTGTTGGTGGATATTTCATGGTGTCAATCAGCTACAAGCGTTCACTTTATTTGAATTACATTTATTTAGAAGTCTGACTGGTATGTTGTTACACATTTAATGAGACTGAATCCAAAGCTGAGAATCAATCTGATCAATCTGGTTTTAAATGCAAATTCTCTGGTCGCTCCCATTGATTTTGCTTTGTCACAAAGCATCTACAAATGATTTCATGCGAGTGAATCTCAGTTGGATTTGGAAAAAATATCAGACTGTGAATTTGACAACACCTTACAATCATTTAATGTACAAAAAAATAATGATATATTATGAATCCACAGCTCATTATTCAGTTACACACACACGGGACTCCCGAGTGCCTCGGCACCCTGACGGTACGCTGACATGCTGACAAAGTGTTTCTGATGCATAGAGTTTAATCCAATTAAGGCATTTCCCAAATAAGGACCGTGGAGTGAAGGGTGGGGTGGGGTGGGGTGTGAGGGAGGATAGTGAGGGTGGAGCATGAAGACAGGAGTCAGGTGTACAAAATGGCTGACTGTTTTGGTTGCTCAGGAGTAAAACTACAACCAAAGCATGTGACACCACAGAAAACTGATTAAAGTGTGGATGTTGTTCTTTCACAATACATGTGAATGCTCAGGAACTCTGTCATTTCTAGCCAAGCTGAAATGCATGAAGAGATGTAAATTTTTTATAGAACAAAAAGTCATTACTTGGTGTTAAAAAACTTTCTTGAAATGAGCTTAAATAGTCTGGTTTACTACACTTCCTACACTTTGAGTGCTGATCCAAAAAAAAACAAAAAAAAACAAAAAAAAAAAACAGACATTTTGATGATGATGTGCAGAAAAACTGAAAAATGTCCAAATTCAATTACACACAAGCCAAAATATAAAAACAAAGCTTTAGTGAGTAAACACAAATCCTAGGATTGTCTTTTTGTCCTACTGCTTCGGGAGTCATTGCTATCCTAGTGTTCACATTAAGGGTGTGTGGGGGAAAAAAACTACAACCGCCATTCTCTCCTATTACAAATTCATGGAAGTGGTATGTCTAAAATAATAAAATCTGGAAAACATCCCGGAAATTCCCATCCCTGTTGAATGTTAAATTCAAAGAAGGAACCTGTTCCATCTGTCCATCCCCCACCCCCCTCACTGAAATGACTGCAGATTTTTCTTTAAACACCCCTTCCCTTCCTCCTCTTCCTCCTCCTCCTCCTCCCCCTTCCTCCCCTCAGTGCCATAATCCAGCCTCCTTTTCCATCAACATTCATTTTTCATTTTCATTCATTTTTCATTCAAAGTCTCTCCCGGACTCCCTTTTCTCAGTCCTGGGCTGATAGCCAATAACAGTAGTCTCAGAGTCTGCTAGCGGACTGAAAATAGCAAATGGTCTCTGTCACTCACACACACACTGAGGGAAGCTTGTTGTTGTCATCCCTCTATTGTTGCGTAATTTCTGCAGACTTGATTCAGAGTGTGTGCGTGTCCCAGATGCCCAGAGGCGTGCATCAGACTGTACAAGGTAACAATCTGGTGCGACAAAATAGAAGGAGAAAAAAATCTTTCTGTGCTTAAATCTCCATCACTCTTGCTTTCTGCTGTTCAATTTTTGTCTTTTTTTCCTCTCTCACACACACAAATATATACACACAAAAACATAAACATCTACAGCCCAAACTCCTCTACACATGCTACAAAGAAGTGTGATATCCTGTAATATGCTTCCCTGGGCCTCCTGTCCTCTATTATATGTGCTGAACAGAGAGGAACGGGAAAGATGAAGGCCAGGCCAGCGAATTCAAGGCATGAGTGCAACCCCCAACACACACACACACTAGCCCCGACTCCTCCTACCCTCCATCTATCCCTCCATCCCCACTGTGGTGCTTGTCAGATGTCATTGCATCACAGGACAACCGAGGGAGAAAAAGAGAAATGGATGGGGACAGAGAGAAGGAAGGGTCGAGGGTGAGAAAAAGTGTGTGTGTGTGTGAGAAAGAAAGAGAGGTAGTAAGTGGACACGGGAGAAAAATGGATCTGGGTGGACAGAGACGGAGCGTGGGCTTTGGGGAGGTTTTGAAAGGACAGACACTGGGGTCAGTGATTGAAGATCGAGTTTTTTTTAAGAGACAGGGGCAGTGATTACGGGAGGGGGATGAGCTGATCAAGTTAGAGCTAACACCCTCACTTTTAAATCTGAGTGTATTTAAATCAGTGGAATACACCACACACAGAAATTGCAGTCTTGAGTCTGAACGTCACCATAATTAATTTTAATCTGGATAAACCTGCTAAACTGTTGTTTCCACATCTGATATTTAAATGGGAATATGTTTAATGTCTTTAACAAATTCCCAAACATTTCAAATAAACCCAAGATAAAAGAAGATCCAAGAAGCCTGGATTATGGACCCACTTTGTGACATAATGAATAGTGAATTAGTGCTTTCACAGCTTTGCCCATGAGTGTTTTTTTCACTATTCTCCACATTAATGGACATGATGGAAATCATAATAGTGAGTGTGTATTACAATGTTACTTTGCCAAGGTGGTTTTTCCACGATTTTATTATGTTGGAACTTCAATATCTATTTTTTTCTAAAGGAAAATGTGTGTTAGATCCCTACATAGTAATAAAATTTCAACACTTAATATTATAATACAGACCCTGCCCACTATGGTCAGTGGTTACTGAATTAGGCAGCAGAGTCATAGATGCTTCAATTGAAATTCTCAGACACTTTTCTTTGTGCTCTGTATAAACCAGAAAGAGCCAACGATCAGCTCAGCTATAGAAAAACTAGATCAGATCAGGCACACACATTTCACATATAATTAACATGCAGTGGATTAGTAATAGCGCTGAGAGATTTGGTGCGGAAGACTTTTAATTAGCGTACTTTGGTTTATTTGTGTTCCCACTGTGTATCTGCACTTCAGCTCAAAGATGCGAGAGATGTGGGTGAACTGACAGATGTAGTGGGTGTTGAATGAAGAGAGAGGGCGTGTGTGTTTCTGTGTGGAAGAAAGAGAGGTAGAGTGTGTTTAATGAGTGTGTATTTTTGCGTGAGACTGAGGAGGACAATTACAGTTTTTAGCACAGGTTGCGTGTTTGAACTCACGTGTGTGGAGGCTGTGCTGGTTAGCGGTGCCGTGGCGGTGAACGGAGAGGGAGGGGCTAGTGAGGGCGTGGGCTGCTGTTGCTGTGACAACTCCAAGTTGGCTCCGCCCACAGCGACAGCTCCTGTCCCCGACGATGACCCATCGGCACCAGAGAAAACACCTGTGGACAAATCAGAGATAAGACATTAACATTATTATTGTTCCTTGCATTTTATAGGAATATTGTTTGACATTTGTTGCTATAGCGACAATAATTATTACAGAATGAAAAGCACAGGTGCATACAATACAATTAATGAAGGCTAAATTCCATTTAGCTGTTTCAGTGTCACTATCAGCTTGCTGGGACTCAAACAGAACAGAGCCATTGTTAATGTTATTTGTAACAAATGTGCTCGTCCAACTATGACAAGTTAAAAAGTCTGAGTCCCTGACAGGGCTAAAATTCCTTTGAGATTCTTCCCATGGGTCTTTGATAATTGGTACATGTATATGTATCATACACAACTTAGGTTAAACATATTTCACTTGGATAATGGAAGCCTGTCATGTAATGAAAAATGTCCTTTCACAACAAAGAAAATTGTGACATTATAACTATTATGACTCAAAACAAGCTACAAATCTAGTGAGTTAATAAAATCAAAAAATGTCATGGATAGTTAAGTATGTAGGTCTATCGGAGTATGCAGTCAGATAATTTGATTTCCTTCAGATCATAAAAACTCTATCTGTTCTAATAAACTCAAGTTCAAATGTACAAAAACACACACACACTGTGCTTGTGACCCAAAGTGTCAAAAATCTACAGATAAAAATCATTCACATTAAGCTTTTACAAACTGGGACAGAGGAGGAAAATCAATCTGCAAATCCTCTCCCTCCATATGAATCATTTGCATTCTTTGAACCTTCTCAGAAAATACACACAATTTTATTCAGCACATTGAAAATTATGAATATTATATCACACCGTATAAGCTCACTCTAAATCACCTACACCGACATATTGCTCTATTTTCACACACCAGTACGCATTCTCATATCTCTTTGCTCTGTCTGTCTTTCTCTCTCCCCCTCCCTCCCTCACACCCTGTTGCTCGCCCACTAACGAGGGATAAGCCCTGCCCCTGCCCCCCTTTGACCCCAGCAGAGGAGGGGGAGCCCCTCAGCCCAAAAGCCTGAATGGCTCAGGGCAGCACACATTCACTGGGGGAACAAGAGATCTTTGTGCCAGGAGGGGAGGGGTGGAGGGAGAGAGAGGGAGAGCGAGAGAGAGAGAGATACGAACACTACATGGGCCTACATACTATTTATAACGCTTTGTAATATGCACCAGAAAAATTGATACCCAAAGCAGGGCTGCTGAGGCTCAGAGGGCATGTGCTCCTCCAAGATTTTTAGCAGCTGGATTAGAGGCCAAAACAACAGTTTATCAACTCATGCCACTGATGAAATGGGTAGAACACAAAGGGATGGTGCAAAAACAGGAGAAAAAGATGTTATATTGATGTTATAATACAACAATATAGAGGTTAATTACAAAGTGCCAAGATGGAATGCTACTAATGACTCAGTCTATGTGTGAAGTATTTTAATACTCCACAATGAGTGTTTGAATTTTAAGAATTTAATCTCATATTCCTGAACAAGCAAAGCAAATGTTAAATTTTTTTATGTATGCAGGGAATGAAAGTGGAAGTCAAAATGTTAATGCTATTTATAAACCAATGTGTGAATTTGTTACACTTCTTAAATTTTAAGTTTAAATGTATTATACTCTCACTTAAAAAAAAAAAAAAAAACACTTCTGAGTGGAAACCTTCTAGCTCTACATGTGGTGATTCTTACATTTTGACTGAGAAGCAGGATGAGATGCTCCAGCACAGGTTGAAAAAAATGTTTATTAATTGCACTGAAACCTTGTATTAATAAAACTTTTTAAAAGGAAATTAAATAAACTGAAAAACGTTCATCATGTAAATAACAAGGCTATCTTTTATAGCTGCGGAGGAAGTGCAACTATCAACATGTATTTTCTTATTAATTGCTGCCAACTCTGGTGAGAACATTTTCAAATATTACTAAGATTGTGATTCAAACAAACCGATCGTTATTTAATTACCACTTCTGATGGGTATTAAAAACTTCCTCTAGGTTTAGAAAAGACAAAGAACAAAAAACATTTCTATACACACACACGCGCACAAGCCTGAGCTTGTAAAACCTATAACCTATCTGTGTGATCAATAATGTTAAGCCCCTGAAGCACAACTGCCTCCATCGCCCAGCCTTCCTGTTCCTTTTCCCTCCTTGCTCAGTAAGTGTGTAAGCTTCAAAAATATCTACCTTGATTAGTTCAAGCTGGTATTATCTCAATGGGAAATCTATGCTGTCTATTTAGGGAGGGTTAAGTCCAATCTAAAAACCAAGTGGATGGCATCATACTCTATTACTGAACAGCTGAATCAGTGTTTTGACTTACAACTTAGTCCATTCTTTTTTAGAAAGAAATATCCATTTAGGTAGCAAGA
Source organism: Lates japonicus (assembly GCA_033238685.1). Classification (NCBI taxonomy): domain Eukaryota; kingdom Metazoa; phylum Chordata; class Actinopteri; family Centropomidae; genus Lates; species Lates japonicus. The sequence continues at coordinate 9,680,692 of BRZM01000020.1, read as the reverse complement.
CAATGCTCAATACAGACAAAATGGAGTGTGCATACACCAGAAAGACATTCGTTATTCTGAGAATTTTCCACCACCAAAGATAAACAGAAATGTATTTAAACATCACAGCAGTGTGTAGAGGGAGCAGAGCTACATTGAGGGCAGTGAATTTAAGTGTGTGTGTATGCTTGTCCATATGTGCAAGTGTGTGTACTTGTCTGTATGTGCATATCACAAGACATACATGCATTTGCGATAGACTGATAAAGCTATGTCAGTCACAACAGTCAACAACAGTTTGACCAAATTCAACAGTCTCAGCTACTATGAGGAGGCAGAACTGAAACAGAACATTCAGGTTTCAGATTGAGGGGCGACTCAACTACTGTAAATAAAACTGAAAATATTCTTGTTTACCACATGCATGTTCTGTAATGTACATGAAAGAGCTGTCGCTTTAAAATTGTTTGTGGCTTGTTGCAGAATTTCTGCATAATATGCGAGTGTGTGTGTGTGTGTGTGTGTGTTGTTTTGTTTTTTGTTTTTTACAGCTTCAACCTCTTAATAATCTTTGTATTGCATGAATTGTTTTTCTTTCTTATTTAAATTCACGAAAAATATTTTTAAGCACTCTCAGCCAGAGTGCTCACCCTACTTAAACATATACACTACAACTGAATTGCAGTTGCTTAGAGGAAAAACATTTAATAAAGAAAATTTTATAGTAAAATTTCACAGTGCCCTAAAATATTTATATTAATGAATCGCCACATCATTTCTTATTCTGCTGAATATTTTACTGGTTTTTAAAGTTCTGCTAATGTGTTTTGCAGTAGTGAGACCCAGCCTCTGATAATTATGATTTCACTAGGACAGTCAGTAAAGCTAAAAAAATAAAAATAAAAATAAAAGATAAAAAATAAAAGTCTTATTTCTCCTCTCTCGCTTTTTTCCTCATTCTTTTAAATATATACACACACTCCCACTGGCCTGAATAAATTCATGTCCACCTAACATCTTTCCTCCCCCACACACCAAACCCACTGGTGCTCTGGCAGCTTGTCCGTCCCATCAGTGACCCCCGTGCAGTCAAACATTAACCTAGCCAAAATCTAACCCCCTGCCTCCCCACCCACCCAACACATATTTATCAGGCTAACTATCTATCCATCAGCACGATGGAGTCAGCAGACAGGATTGGGGGTGGGGTGGGGGGGGGGGGGTGAATGCCAAGATCCTCCCCATTACTGCCCTGCATTAACCCTCAGCTAAATATTTACAGTAGAAAGAAGAACACATGATTCTCTCTCTCACTCACACACTCACTCACTCACTCGTTTTCCCTATCTTCTCTCACAAGCTGTGGCTAGGAATCCCGCTACTGCATGCACCAAAAACTCAAACAGTTGTGGAATTACTAACAAAATTATCCTCAACAACCACTGCACACCACACCACAATAATAAATTTAGAAGCTCACTGATAAAAAGCTATAATGTCCTGATAAAATAATCTCTGTGCCTAAATTAAAGACTGTAACACAAGTTTTTGAACCTTTTTAATATTATGCCAATGTATGGTTGAAAATCCTCTATTGAGCATTATCATACTAAACAATTAATGATATGATCAGATTCAATGTGTATTGTTACACTCCTTCTCAGCAACCACATAATTCTTCATAATTTTTCAACAATTATGCTGCCTAAGTAGAACCAACACAATAACTACAAATTCACTGTATTATGTGAATCCTTCAATCCAATCAATCTGGCACTGAGTAGTATTGTCCAATATTTATAACAGATTTTGAAGGACAAATATACTATAATAAGATATAATGAATCATTTGAAATGAATAGCACTATTGAAAAAAAACATGAACATTTCAGAATTTGGAGTCATCCAAAATCAAAAATTGCCTGAGTAACAGACAAAGACACACAAAAGGTCTTTTATGCAAGAATGCGATTTAAAAATATTAAAAGGACAGGAACAGATTGATCATTATCTGACCTCTGAATCTACTGACCAGTGATGGATGTTGGTCTGATCAGAGCATCTGTTTTCTACTTTTAGTCTTAATAAACATGCACACACATTATGCCTGTTCACATCCAGTGTGTGTGTGTGTGTGTGTGTGTGCACTTGTCACTAATCACACACACACATACACCATCAGCTGCATAAAGCATCAACAGGTGAGGTGTGAATTTGAGGAATGAGCAGAATGCAGGTAAGAGAGACCAGCCTAGAGGCAGGAGAGAGAAACAAAAGGGTGGTAATTCTGGAAGAAAGGGGAGATGTGGGATGTGAGGGCTGTGCTGAGCCATTTCCATCAGCAGAGGGAAACTCCAAAGCATAAAGACAGTTGCCAAGCAACTGAACACGATGAAAAAAAAAAAAACAACAAAAAACATACAGACCACTTACACGTGTGTGAGAAAATAACACACAGACCCGCACTCTGACATACACACACATGCACACAAAGAGCCAATTACAAAGGTATGTCAAATCTTTGCCATTTGTGATTGGTAATGCTAACACTCTGCTGTACAGAGGCAACCTGCAAACATTTTTTGTTTAATTCATCAGCATTCATCATTTGGTGATGAATGGTGGAAAAAATCCACAAGTCAGGGGCTGAATATGCCACCCATGAGCCATTTCCCTTTTGCTCAATCTCATGTTGCCATTTCACTTCCCATAGTGCACTGAGCTCTCCTCTCCTCTCCATCTGTAGCATTCTTATTCCATTAATGCATATTACGAACTTCTCATCTTCTCTCTCCTAGTATTACTGTTATTATTATTATTATTATTGTACATCCCTATCTGGGACTCGTACTGTGCCATGTTCCCATTCTTCCCTCTCCCCATCCTCTCCCTCTCCCTCTCTCCCTCTCTCTACTCTACCTGCCAAGGCAGATGGCTGCCCACCCAGAGCCGGGTCCTGCTCGAGCTCTCTTCCCATTAAAAGGCAGTTTTTCCCTGCCACTGTCGCCAAGTACTTGCTCATGGGGGAATGTTGGGTCTCTGTAAATAACACTGTAAAGAATACAGTGTAGACCTGCTCTATATGAAAAGTGCCCTGAGATAACTTCTGTTGTGATCTGGTGCTATATAAATAAAACTGACTTGACTGTGGTGAGCACAATGGGACACCACCTCTTTATCATGTCAGGTCATAAATTCAGAATTTTTCGTCATGAGACCTGTGAGACTTGAACTCTCAAAATCTCTTATCATTTTTGTGAAGCGCTGTTGTGTTTTGTGTGTAATACGTTTCTGTGTCTTCCTCACCTGGCCCAGTGGTTGTGGAGCCGCTGTTGCTTTGCAGACTCCCATTCCTGAGGAGTGACGGGGACTTCTGAATCCCACCGCTGACACCCATGACCCCCAGCCCCCTCTCTCCTCCTGCTCCGACTCCTGCTCCTAATCCACTGCTGGAGACTAAGCCCGGCCGGCCCGAGAGCGTCGAGGATGAAGCGGAGGAGGAGGGGGAGGCGGTGGAGGAGGAGGTGTTGGCTGTGGAGGAGGTAGGGAGAGTCAGGGAAGGAGCTGGCTCTGCGGGCTTCACATCCGTGGTGAAGCAAGGTCCAAATCTGTTTCGCCAGTTGCCCTTCTTTTTCTTCTTCACCCCATCGTCCCCTCCTCCTGCCACCGCTCCGCCAATGCCTGGTCCTGAGCTGGCAGGCTGGGGCCGTTTGTATCCAGCCGACCCACCGAGGCTTGTCGTCTCGCTAGCTGTGTGACTGTGGGAATTCTCATACAGCTTTCCGCCCACTGCAATGATAAGAAAGCAGAACTGAATATTTAAATATAAAGTCTGCAGTCTCTTGGTGTTTCGCTGCGGTTTAATGGCCTGAGAGTCAACTGAAGCAGCAACGCACACCATGCATCATATTAGTTCTCTTGTAAATTGCCAATTATTTTCATTATTGATTAACTGACAATTCTTTCAAGAAACTGATAAATAGTGTGGTGTATAATATGTCAGAAAATAGTCAAAACAGAAGCTGGAACCAGAGAGAGTCTGGAGCATTTTTCTCTGTAGTAAATCAAAGAAAGAAAAATAGATACACAACTACTGGCTTGCTTATGTTTTTCCTACCAGTCATTAAGGAGAAATTAAAAGTATACTCCAGCCATTTAGTTGTGTGCTTCCATAAAGCTGGGACACTTGAAAGAAAAGATATGGGTCAAGATCCTAAAACAATGGATCCTTCATTCTCCATAATGCAAAGTGACAGTCTTTTGTAGACCCTCACGAACTATTGACCACCTGCATCTTTCAAACTTCACACCCATTATGGACGTTTTCTGTTATAAATATGAAGTCTTGGAGCCAAACAACAATAGTGATGTCACTTAAATAATTTCTTAGAGGCACAGAAGACATTTTAGTAGTGTTTCCTGTAGTAAGTCGACTTGGACATGTGAAATCAGTGGAGTGCACCTTTAACAACTGAACTTGCTCTTACTACTGCTTTCATACTGAAAACATAATTAAATACAACAACATTTTCGTAAATAATATATGTCTGTCACCTGCAGAGGCGGTAGTAGCGGACATAAGAGAACCAAAGAGTGTAGTAGTCCCGTCTGAAGCTCCACCCTCCGAGCTCGGCTTTACGAGGCAGCTGCTGAAAGACGGCGGGGAGGAGAAGGTAGTTCCACCCCCGGGACGCAACGATGAATCAGAGAAACTCAGGAAGTCTGAGGAGGAAGGAGCAGAAGGTGTCTTGCTGGCACTGGTCAACAGCAGGCCTGGGAGAAAGACGGATGGAAAATAGAGACAATGACAGACACAGAAAAGGGGAGAAAGACAGAGGTGAAGATGGAAAGGAATGAATGAGGTGAAGAAGCGAAACAAGAGACCAAAAGTGAGAGGAGGGGAGAAACAACACAGAGGAAACAGACATTACAGCTGCGAAAAGTTTCCATACTACTCTCCATTCCATCATCATGGGAGCAGCAGAAAGAAGATAACCAAAATAAGCATTTTATCTGCTCTCTGCCCTCTATCTGCTCTACAGTCAGCCTTCCCTCATCATGTAGTCCTCCCATGTATCAGAGGAACTGCCTTGAAAGCACACATATGGATACACGCACGCCATTTCTCTGCTAGACTCACGCAAGCAAACACACACCTGACAAGGGCGTCAAGGTTCTGATAGTACAAAACACAGGAGCTCAGTGTGAGCACTGACTCCTCTCAGGTCCTGACCTCCCCACATGTTCTTTTTTCCTGTGAGTGTGTGTGAGTGTGTGTGTGTGTGTCTGTGAAGCTGGGGCCCAGTCTCTTTTCCCAGACAGGGCCCCAGATTACAGGAGCCAGAGGCCAGTCGAGACGAAACACTGTTATCACGGCCACACACTAAATTCTGGTGTCTGGCCAAAATGCATCCAGTGACACAGCACACACAGCACACACACACAGACTAACACATGGATCACACTCTTATTTGGGTTTTAATAACATTGTGGTAATTTGAATTGTGCTGCAGCTGCAGGTTTTAGTGGGTGGGCAGAGCAGTAACGCTAGATGATTTGTCATTGTGTTTCCATTCTTTTAACTGCAGGGTTAATTCCCAGTAGCAAGGAAATTAACATACAAGACCATTTGCAGCCATCAATTCACCTTGGTGGAATGGCCCAGTGGAAGCAGAGGCAGATGTGGATGAGGTTGCCATGGTAACCACGGCGGAGGGGAGGGGTTTCCCTGAGGAGGTGAGAGACTTGCGGCCGCCCCTCTGTCCCACCGCATGACTTCCGCCGCTGTTTTTCTTATTCTTCACCTCAGACACCGCTTTCCCAGTGTCCACAGCCAGGCTGTCTTTGGAACCGCCGCCGGAGTGAGCAGAAGACACTTCCTGAAAGTTGGCGTTGGTGAAACGGGCGGTGCCGTCGTCCAGCCGCTTCTGCGAGGACGCAGGCAGAGAGGTGACGCCTCCCCCCGAGCTGCTGCTGTTGTAGGTCTGGAGGAGGAAGGTGAGAAGGGAGGGAACGGTTGAGAGGAAAGGGAGGACACGAGAAGGACCGGAACACGGAATAAAAATTATCAAAACAAAGCCGGTTGAGAAAGGGAGGACCAAACATATAAGAAAGGTCAGCAGGAGGACAGGATGTGTGAGGGACACAGAAAAAGAAGAATCAAGGTAGAGAAAAAAGTCAGCTAGTCAGCCACTCCTGCTGTAATATTTAACTAGCTCAGTCCCAATTCAGCAAAACAAAGGAGTGGAGGAATGTCCTCACCTTGTCCGGGACCATGATGTTTGGAAGGACAAGGGAGGGAGACATGTCCATGGAGGTCTTCTTGTGTTTTGGTTTGTGCCTGTCTCGCTCCTTGTGTTTCTGCACATGGAGAATGGGGAAAAAAAGGAGAAACAGATGGGTGAATTTGCTTAATACATGATGCAGGGAGGAGAGAAAAAAAGACTGACAGAGAGAGAGAAAAAATACTGACTTATATCCATTTGCATACTGGGAAAAAAAATACTGAATATGGAGACACGCTGGACTATATATGCCAGTGTTCTGGGGAAGATTACAGCCAAAGAGATGGCAAAAAAATAAAAGCAACTAACATACGAGTTATTAGAATATAAGAACTGAAGAGGGTGTGTGTGTGTGTGTGTGTTTGGTTGAAAGAAACAAAGAGAGAAAGAGGGAGCATTGCATTTCAAAGGCTCAGTCTGAGATGAAAGCTTGGAGATCCACTAACACAAAGAGAGTGATGGAGAAGAGATAAAAAAGGGGCAGGAGGCAACAGGAATTCAGCTGCAGTTTAGAGCAGTGTGTGTCTAAGTGCCTCGTGCCGAAGCGCACAAGGTCTCATTGTTTCATCCAATCATATCCTCCTCCTTGGACCATCACAGCTCAATTTACACCCTCGCTAACACACACGCGCCGCCACCCTCCTCTCGCACCCCTGAGGTGGCGACTGGGTGCCAGCGCATTTACACCTCACATGCACGCACTGCACCCTGACACCTCTCCGCACGTGCGTACGAGCAGACAGGTGCGCGTTTGCTCACACACGCTTTTACGTGGACACCCGCATGCGCGCCAGCACACATCCGCAATGACAGGCACACTCTGGGAGATAGGCGGTGAAAATATGCAGTGATCCTGAGAGACGACATGGGACTCAACATGCTTGTGATGCTCAGTGTCATGACAACTCAGAAACTGCCCACCCCCCACCCCATCCTCTCCCCTCAGGGTCTAGTTGAGGAGCGACTGCATGGAGGCTGGTGACAGTTTAGCCAGACTTCCTCTATGAGTGGCAGTTAACAGTCATCACCAGCCAAATCAGGAGATAGCAGCTTCATTGTAACCTCTCTGCCCGCCGGCTTCCGCTTACGCCAACGATCTCGGGGTTAGGAGAAAAAGTGCGACAGAGTGTGGTTCACGTGTGCATTTGTGGGTCTGTGTTGTAAACTTTCAAATAGGCTGCAAGTAGTCATTATTTTCATTCACCATTAACTTCTTAAAATACAGTTTTCCTTTTTTGTTATTAAAATTAAAATAAATCAATTAAAATAATCTAATTCTACCACTGAAACTAAAGTAAATGATGTTTGAAATATTCAAACTCTGGACTCACTCAAACAAGCTGAAGTATTCTGGGTGTTTTGTGCATCATTTTATTGCATCACACATTCCCTCCCAAATACTTCATATTTCTGAAAACATTGTAATCTCTACATAAATTTAAAGGTTCTGTGAGTTTAAACTATATTTATTGAGGGATTTTAACCATAGCACTTCTTCTTCTTTCAATTAATCAAGTAACAGTTTAGTCTACAAACTGTCAGGGAACAGGAGAAAATGCTCCACAATTTTCTTGAGAAGCCATTTCACTTGTTTTGTCAACAACCAAAAGATAACCAATTGTGAAATGATATAAACAGATAAAAATCAGGTACATTTAAGAGGCTGACAACAGCAAATGTTTTCCTTTGTTTTGGTTTATTGCTTTATTCAAACAAATTTTTTTTGAATTTATTCAAAATTATTGTTGATTTTCTGTTGGTTCTGGTTAGAACTAAATTAAACAAAAGTTGTTACTATGCAAGCTGGCTACAGAAAGCAGAGAAACACATGGAAGAGAGTGTGATTTTACAAAGAGAGAAAATGAACGTAACAGCATCTACCAAAAAAAAAAAAAAAAAAAAAAAAGTGATACCAGAGAGCGGGAGAGTGAGAGAGAGACGGACAGAGAGGTAAATTCTTTGGGATTCCCTTGTTGTTTTTCATTAACATTCCAGAGGTAGGTGTTGATGGACAGAGGCTGAGCTGAGAGGGTCGAATAACGCGCACACACGCACACACACAGAGGGACCCACACAGAAGGACCCACAGCACTGGGCGTGGGAAACATAACACGCACACAATGTAACCCTGACACACTCTTATCAATCAGGTCAATTGATTATACAGGCAGAGACAAAGCCTTTCAGCGTGTCCTCTCCCCTCTTTCTCTGTCACTGACCATTAGCGGCCTGATCATTTGACATGTCTTGAGTGGTCTTTGAGACTGTGTGGGGTAAATATGAGTGGTAGCAGAGGATGAGGGGCTGCGTCTATTTATCAACAAACTCCCTAACAATGTGGGCTGAAATCCTCTCTGTCTATGTCAAACGCTGATCATGGGGGCCTGTACGGGGAAACTCACTCATCAGAAGAGAAACGATATTCCTTGAAAAAGCCTTTCCACAGCTCTCAGAATATGGGCCTGGAGATTTTTTAGTCTGCTGCTAAGATTAGGCATCGTGATTTTTGCATTTGGCCACCACATCTAAATATACTAAATCATGGCTGAGGCTATTGTTTTCTTTATCTACCATTTTTTAAATTTAAATCTAAATTGATCATGGTACTTGGTTAAAAATGTCCATAAATAACACCTAGACTTCAAGGCAATGTCTTCAAATTGCCTGGTTTGTCAAACCATCAGTCCAAAATCCCAAAATATTCAACTGATGATTAAATAAAACAGCAAATTCACAGATTTGAGAAGCCAGAAAACCAAAAAACCCTTCAGCATTTTTCCGTGACAAACAATGTAATGATTATCTAAACTGTAGCAGAATACATTTTTTGTGGAGTGACTACTCCTTTAATTGTTTCATCACTATATTTAATCATCAAGAAAACAAACTGCCTTTTGAATTGCACAATATATAAGCTTGATGTGACATTAAAAACGTATGCTTTATAACACACAGCATGTTGCAAAGACAGAGTATTGTCTATTAATTTGATATAACATGTATTCTAAATGCTTCACAATTCAACACAAAGGCCTCAGGAGGAGGACGAGAGGGTGCAGACACAGAGGGGAGGGGAGAGGCGAGGGAAGACGGGGAGAAACGGAGCAACAGGAAGTAAGGGGGAAAATAATCCGCCCTGACCTGGCAGGAATTCCCCTATGCAGTTTCCTGCAGGATTTCTGACCAGCCATTGTGTGTGTGTATGTATGTAATTGGTGTGTGTGTGTGTGTGTATTTCCTGAGGGCCTTTTCTAAGCGGCCAGTGTGAGGGATCTTTTAGCCCCTGCTGTAGTTTGACTGCAGGGTCTAACGTGAGGTGGGTATACATCTGAGCCTCCAAACCACAAAACAAATGCATGTGCAGACACACACACACATCTGAGCTTACTGATCTCTGGCCCTGCAATGTGGATGGAGAGAGTGTGTCTGTAAGTGAGAGAGGCAGGCAGTACTAACAAAAGCCAGGGCAGTGGGACTGAACAGTATATGGACATATGCACCACACTCTCTCTCTCTCTCACACACACACACACACCCCATTATCCTGAAGCTGGTATTGTCACACACAATGATCATGTAGACAGATGTCATACAAGATGCTAAATGTTCAATTTGGCTTCTCTATGAAACTGACTTTGACTTTTCTATGAAAAACCAATACTACAACTTAAAGAAAGAGAGAGAAAAGGGAAGCATCAAACGCTTTTTGGCACAACATCATTAACAACGTCTCTACTGAGCTGTCTGCATAAACAGAGGTTTAAAAATAAATGCAACATCTCATCAGAACATGAGCATTTCTTTCAGTGTAAGTGGAGCAATTAGTTGTTACGCCAGCGGAGAGGCTGACTTCCTCTGATTTCAGAATGGAGGGGTTGACTGCAGGGCCAAAAGACACTTTCAAAATGCATCCATTTATTCTCCCTTCCTCAATTTTAAAACACGTCACAAAGATTCCATGTTTCAGTAAAAATCTGAAAAAAGTGTACACATTTTGTTGTTTTATAGTAACTGTGGTGTTTCTATACTCAGAATTATTACAATAAAAATCATTGCAATTGAGCTGAGCTGAGAGATCTGTATGAGCAGCCCTGTCAAATGTCTAAAATTTACCAATTCAATGAATCTGCAAACAAAAGGCAGCCAATATGCTTGCTGTGTAGAATTTGCTAAGTTACAGCAGCCTCCTGTAATAATTTATTTTGCTCTATGTCTTTATATTTGTAAGAATTATTCGTAACATTTTCACAGTTCATTTTGCTGATACAGGCAATTTGTTCCTAATTCATATTTAAAGCTTCCCTTCATGAACGGATTTTTCCAATGCAGTCAGTGTACACTGTGCAGCTGCATTATGTAGAACATCATACATATCAGGAACAGATGGAGAGCATCTTAGATGACTGATCATAATTGTGAGCTAACATAATTGAGATGTCACCAAATACAATAATTCATTATTGTGTAATTATAAAGTTTATGTTATAAGTCACATTTGTAAAACAGCAACAGTTTCTTGTTTTTGAGGTGGTTGCATGAGTGCACATATGCACACACACACACACACACACACACACAAGCTCTTTTAAGCACTTGTTCGTGCTTGTTTTATCTAATGAACGTCCTTTGTTTGCTGTGATGCCCTTTACGACAATCCTGTTTGCTGTAAGTGCCTGATAAAGCTCACACCAGCACCAACTTCAATATTTCCATCCTATAAACTCTTCCCAGTGATCACTAACCAATAAGGGAGAGTTGATGGATGCATGGATGCACAAAACGTGGTAGAGAGAATCAATGACAGTGAACAAGAAACTCCCTAGAACAGCTCAACTGTAAAGGAACAGTCCTGTGTTTGATTTAGTACATTTAATGCATGATATAATACTAATTTCAGCGTGATATAATGCTGCATGGTATCTTTTTTCATATCAGTTCAGTTTTATTCAACTGCGGGTGAAAACAAGAAGTGAAACACATGACTTGACACCTCCTGTAAATTCTGATTTTACGCAGCCTGTGAATACATGTTCTACTAACACGCGTGACTGATTAAGTCACACTAATGTAGCGTTCATTAGAGGCTGCAATCAATGGTGGGTGAAGGTGGGCTGCAGTCATACAAGCATCTTAAAGACTTCTGTGATTTTAGAGGCCATATTTGCTGTAACTGAATAACACACTGATGTGCTTTGAGATAGGAAACATTTTTATACTCTAAACTGTCAAGACAGTACATTCTAATCAAGAGCAACTATAGAACAGGTGTTTCCTCAGGAGATCACTAATTAAAAATTAAATTAAGATACCAAATGCATTCCTTTCAGTGCAATCCATCCATCCATGTCAACCTTATTATTCTGAAATCAATTGACTTGAGTAATGTTCAAAGTCCAGTTTGTTTAACTGTCAGCATGTATTTTCTTAAGATACCACAGCATAGACAACCCTAAAAAAAACACTAGGCTACATTGTTGTGGACATAATAGTTAATCAAAATTACACACCTCATTCTCCATTTGCCTTGTTCATTTAAACAGAAATATGTCATATGAGACATAAATATCATAAATAATGTTCTGTCAATAGACTGTCGCCATAAATGCTAATTGTGGAGCCATTATAAGAGCCACTGAAAATGATTATTGATCAATGGTTTTACAGCGTATTTGCCTGTCCCTCCACAGTGTGAGCATGTAACAGTGAGGACGTTTGTTTCTGGTGGAGTCAAATTCGTGGGTGGGAGGCATAGAGAGGGTAAGATCTGAGGGCTGTCTTACCTTCTTGTCCATGTCTGGGGGTCTATCCATACACTGAGAGGAAGAGTCACTTAAGCTTTGAGACCTACTACCACGGCCCCTGCTCCTTCGCTAAAAGGTAAAGAGGAACTCCAAGTTACTGGATTAAGTCCATAGAAAAGAGGCTAAAATTAGACCAAAAAAGATATATAAAAAATTAACAAAACTTGAACTAAAAAAAAGCTGACTGAACTTAAGGATAACTCAAAATTCAAAAACAGTTAAAAACATTGTCATGAGCATTGGTTACAAAAGTGGTGGTTATATGAATAAGCTTATTGGTCACTACAGAGTAAAAAATGCATGGTAGCAATAGGTATTCTAATAAAAAATGCATTATACCTCCACTGTAAAAATGGCCATTCCTTGTTCAACCATCAGTGACTATGTGTAACCATTAGGCAGTCATTCAAGTGTAGAATAACCATCAACACTACACTTTAGAAATAAATAATCAGAATTGAGGGAAATAGTAAAAACACACACAACCATGTTGGGTTTTATTGTCATTTTAAAACTCCTTGGCTAAAACATCAGATCTAAAGGGGCATTGTTAGACACTTGTGAGGGGCCTTAGCTATTGATCTTGTCACAAGCCAGCTTGTTCTCGCTTATATTGAGTGTTGCCATGGTGATAGAAAACTACATCCTCAAATTGCCATATTACCTCATGGTATAGGTCAAGGCTTGTGTTTATCCAGTCCGTATTCAAAAATTCTGAAATACAGATCTATGACATCTTTTGGCATCTCATGTAAAGCCAACCTGGTGCATCATGGGATAAATCCCCCTCAGTCCACTGTCTGAATCACATGGCAATCTCTTACCTTTTCAAGTCTAAATCTGAGTTTTCATGCTAACATGCTGTGCCTTAACACACAATAACATGCTCATGATTTACAGCTTCTACTGAGTAACACTGAAAACCTCTTCTTCGACAACAGAATATCATTAAACCTTACAGAACAAGCCTAAAATTTTTTTTAAATTGTATACGTTCCTCCACTAGAACAGCTAGTGGTAGAAAGTTATGCAGCAAGATTTAACAATCACTATTACAGAAGGTGTAGCTGTGTGCTATAAACACCCAGTCCAGATGATAGGGGGAAAATTACTCTTACATTGTCCTGGTGACTCTGCCAACGAAATGGAAATTTCACTGTAGTCCAGACTAAACAAGGATAATCTCAGTTTGAAATTACATTTAGAAACTGACTGAGTCCAGTCAAATACCATATGTTGCTAACACGCCGTAAACATCCATCAAGTGGTATTTTATGAAACCCACTCAGCTAACAACATTGCATTCTTCATCATTGATTCCCTCTCATACATTCCTGTCATCCATACAATCCCAGCTTAATGACATTATGCCCCAGCATCCAAAGCCATTCATACACGATCAATATAACAGCATGAGTCTTTCCATCAGCGTTTGTTAACATAGCAAAATGTCATCTGAGTGTGTATGTGTGTGTGAGCTGATACTGTAACGCTTGTCCTGTTTCTAAATCCTACCACTGATCCAGAAATCAAAATAGTTACGTTAATAGTCAAGGCAGGAGTGAATGACAACTGTAAGTCAAAACTGTAAGTCAAAATAAAAATATTCAGAAAAAACCAAAAGACTGTTTCTGTCTAGACCTACATGTTCATTTAAGTCATAGTCATCACTCTACTTTGTATTTCTAAACAGTCTAGAAAAAGAGTAGAAAAAGCTTCTTAAGCAGCACTAAACTGTCACTGCAACTGGCTCTACACCTGTTCACCACATAATAAAGGTCTAGTCAGCTGGAAAACAAAGAACTAATTCACTGAAATACAAATTCTCAAAACATTTGAGATACATAAATAACTATTAAGCCCTGATTAGCCCTGGTTGACCCTGCAGTAAAAAAGATTCAAAAGACCCCATCCAGCACCTGCAATCCCAACTGCCTGCGCTCAGTCTGGGCTTAGGACCAACACACATGGGAGAGGAGGGTACGATGGGCCACTGTCGAGAGAGATTAGGAAGATGAGGAGGGGGGGATAAGGGTAGATGGAAAGGAATATGTGGAGGGTAAAGGACAGGTGGAAGAGAGGAAAGCAGCAGGGGGGATAGATAGATTGGTCCAGTGAGAGAGGAAGCAGATGGGGCAGAAAGATAGAGAGGAGAAGAGAGCACATGGGCCGAGGAGAGACAGGAAGCTGACTGAAGGAGAGGGGTGGCCGAGCAGGAAGAAGAAACTGACAAGGGGGGAAAGACTGAGTAAGATGGACAGGGTGAGGAAAGAAGAGAGTAGTGCTGAGGGGAAGGACAGAAATGAGAGAGGCTAAGGGAGATAGAGACATAGGAAAGAGATGAGAGAGGTAGTAATGGTGGGGGCATCTCTCAGTGGCAGCAGAGAAGTGCCAAGTCGTTCACAAGATGAAACGTTTCTGTGTTCAGGTAACTCTGTGTGTTATGTCTACATAGTCATCCCTGCTTGTGGTTAGTGTGACAAAAACATATGAAATTCAAATTGTTAATAGACATGCAACCTTCACACTTTCAAGCATATACATACTGTCATGTCGAGCAAACATTGACTGGTGTGTGTGTGCTGAGGGCCTGCAGCAGCCACAGAGTGGTTTGATACATCAAAACTTTGTCCTCACGTGGACAAACAGGATAAGTCAACAAATAAATTTTTCATTTGAGAAGAATGAAACACTGTCTACTGTGAAGTTGTGGTTTAGACAGCCAATAGAATATGAGGACACTTACCAATTTGCTGTGGTGGTATTTGCAATATCCACAGTACTTGACGTTGTCTGCATCCGATCCTTGTTCCTCACATAACAACCCCGCAAACTGGGCACTGCAGCAGAGAGTAATGCAAAGGAAATGAAAGAGATGTCAAAGATAGAAAAGAGATAACTTTTCATTATAGCACAATCAGCATCGTAACACCAACAAGTGCTGAGGTAGCTTTCAGTAGATAAACCCCTGGAATACATAAGAATTTTAGTATGCACTGTATCGCAAAGGTTAGTGTTACTTGACAGCATATCAAATCTTCAAGTCTTGAGAAGAACTGAACAAACAATCTCTTCCTTTGTCTGCTGAGGTTAATGTGATGTGAATGGGTCTCACCATGTGACATGGAAGGCCTGCCTGCAGCCATGTTTGTTGCAGGTCATACAGGCTCCAGTGGCTGCTTTACTCTCTCTGCCCTGGTCCTCACAGATGTAACATGTCTACAGACACACATGCAAACACACACACACACACAGTTAAGAGAACCCATTTTAATTCAAAGACAGACTCAGTTCCTTGCAATTACATTTTACATGTGTTTTCCTGACATGTCAAAATGTGTAGATAAATTTTGTTACCTTGTTGTAGCGCTCATGTGGCACAGACTGGAGTACTATGGGCTCCATAGTAGAGACATTAGCAAACTCCACCTCAGGTATGTAAAGGGCACAAACCACATGGGCCCAGCCTGCAAAGACACAAAAGAACCATCAGCCTCTGCATGCACACAAAACAGATCATAACCCACATATACAATATGACAGCAAACACAAGTTTGTGGAGACACTTCATAGTTTACATAAAGAATTATATAGCATTTGCTAATGTCTTGAATAGATCTTAAGCTGAGGTTTATTATCCACATTTGATTTGCTGCAAGTTTTACCAGTTGCCTACACTGAAACTGTGATGGAAATATGAGGGACATAACCTGAAGAATACATTACTGCACCATATATCACTTACAGGATTTTATCAGCTGCATTTTTCTGCACTCTCTTAAGCGCTGTAACTCATAACACAGACTCTAAAAAATGTGAACTCTGGTGTGGATCAAACAACCAAACCAAGGCACAGCTGATCATGACACCACTTCTCATCCATCTTGTTGTGCTACATGATACATCATCTCCTCTGACTCTAACTGCATGTTGTTATTCATGAAAGATCAAGTCTGGTGCAGTTTTGAGAAATGCTCATCCAGGTATTTCCTAGGGAGCTTCATAAGCCCCTTGTGACTGCTGGAAAAGATAAGATGAAGTCTTCAAGCGTAGTGAAACACAGAATGACTTGAGAACTATCCTTTGAACTTCTCAGTCCCTGAGATTTTGACTTGTAATCAACAACCCAAAAGTTGCTGTGTGTGCAGCTGAAATGGACTAGACTAAAAGGAAATAATGGATAATTTCTCTTTGGTCCATTAACATACCAAACTGCAGTGCACACTGACTCTAAACCACAGAATTAAATATTTAAACAGACAATGATTCAGTCCCAGTTGGACCGTCGTCAGGTTTTACATTCACATATCAAATAGAAAATACTGAATTCAACTTTGAATCTCAAATGCTTTAATTTATAAATTGCTAGTTAATCTATCTAAGTAGCCATTTATTGAGCCCTGACACACACACAGCTGCCTGTCAGCGAAGACAAACTGGGGGCGGTAGAATGACAGCAGGGCATGGTGGAGTGGCAGCAGAATTGACGACGAGCCGAGGAGGAGCTGGAGGAGGTGAACGGGAGGTCAAATGGAGGTGGGAGTCTCCTGCCATGCTGGAGGTGTCTGTTTTTCCCCCATAGCAGAAACAAAAACAGGCTTAAACTTACAGTTGAACCCCTGACCTGCCTTTGACCTGGTGAGCGGGACAGGGGGGGAGGAGGGCAGAGGGCGGGACGGAAGGGAGGGAACGGGTGTGAAATGGGGGCATGTTGTTGTTTTGAAGTCCCTCCAAGAATCTGGAAGAGGCCTATAAAACAGGACTATAAAAGTGGCACAGCCTTCCTCCTCAAAGTAAGCATTCACACTTTTACCCCCCAAAAAACCCAACACACCATCCCTTTATGAACATCCCTTCTTTATCAGAGTCCAAAGTGTTGGGACGTAGAGTTTTAACTTGGCTGATAACTAATTTGAACCGTTTTCATATAAGCTGAAAAAGAGGCAAAGAGCTGTCAGTTCTTGATAATGGCTTTATGAGCTTCTATGGTAAACCATGCTGAAACCATGACACCAACACCAGAGGAAAAAACAAGACTAAGTTATGTTCATGTGGTCTTTACCGTAGCACGTAATGTACCACATGTACAGTGAAACTGCATCAGTACGATCAAGTAACTGCTCAAGAGGGACAGTATCCAATTTTCATACTGCTGCCATATATATGGATATCCACAACTTAAGAAGACAAAAAGGGGGCCAGGACAAGCAGCTGTAACCTTAAATCCTTTCTCTTTCCTTTCTTCTCTGCCTGCTACATCTTAAGATACTGGATCATATACCCATCTCCGACTAATTCCTTTACTCTGCTCTCTCACTCTCCCACCTGAAATAACAGCAACTAGCACACAGATCAACAAGTGGAGAGGAACTGACAAGAGCAGAGAAATGGACGGTAGGGGAAAGAGATGGAGAGGGAGGAAAAAGAGAGGAGAGAGAGAGTGAGAGAGGGGTCATGGGAAGGGTAAAATAAAAGAGAAAGTAGTAAAACGGTGTGTGTTAGTGTTGTCCTGATGCCTCCCTGCAGGCCTGGACACAATCCCACAGCTGTGCCTCTCTCTCTGACTGACTCAAACACACACACACACACACACACTCACATACACACAGAATATTTACAGTCTCCACCAAGCTGACCTCCCAATGAACCCAGAGAGGAGACTCCTCACAGGCCATGCACTATACCCATCCTGGCCCGCCCCCTCATAAACATACACACACACTCACACACACTCATAAAACATGGACTGGCAAGGACGGTACAGAGAGGCAGCACACACAACAAACAGCAACATAACTCTCCCAGCACGCTCACACCCCTTAAACTTGCCGGTGACATGCAATTAATGACAAAATACACAAGAGGCTAACCACAGATGTGAGTGTGTGTGTGTGCAGCTGAGAGGGATTCTACCTCCGTTGTCTGTCCTCTTGAGGGCTCCATCTTTGTGGGGACACAGTTCACATCTCTGTGGGGAAAGAAGAAACATCAGGTCAGAAACAACAGGTCAACCTAATCTACTAAGAGTGAGGTAAGTACGAGAGATATGTCAGTGGGTGAGATAAGCTGGAGAGTCGCCCTGACTCAGGCACGAGGCAGAACACTCCGGGAAAACACCCTAACTATCCTCCACCTTCTTTCTTCAAGTTGTTTGTAAATCAGCTAATACAAGTCCTCAGGCAATTATTTCTGCTGCTCTCAGTCTGACAATTCAGCTTTTCCTCAAGGCCTAAGCCACGTTACAAAGAGTACAGTGTGTGTGGTCTGTAACAGAACAGAAAGACTTTCACATCCCTTATTTCTTTCTTCCTCTTTTTCTCCCATCAATATTTTTGCTGCATGCCAAAGTTCAAACAAGATAATTCAGGAGCTTCTACTCACATTTCTATCTACAGATTCATCTTTCTGAAAAGGTTTTGAAATATCCTCCATTAATTTGTTACTACAACTGTTAGATGTCAATACCCTTCCCCAATAAGCCCTTATTAGACCAAGCCAAATCATAAGAGGCAGTCTCCACAGGTTAATTTGATTCAGGCCACTCAATTCAGGTAAAGCAATGGATGCTTTATTTAGCAAACTTGAGATAAAAAAAAAATAATGATCAGTGGTCATTATTTTATCTATCTTCCATTAAAATAACACTTGGCAAGAAGCACTTTACTCTGTTACATCCACATTAATTTTCATTGAAGAAGCATGCCAATCAGAAACACACACACACACACACACACACACACACACACACACACACACACACACACACACACACACACGTAATTATCAGCTCCTTTCAACTACTTCTTTGTGGGTATATTTTTATCATCTTTATATGTTTGTACACACATTCCTTCATAATGAAGCATGGCTCTTTAACACCTCATGCATCAGTATTTACATGTACTAAAGTGACCTGGTTACAGTCAGATTTCTGCCCTAAAGGCCATGTTAATGAGAGACCTTTCCTTCATCAGGTTAAGAAGTTAGAGGAAAACCTTGTTATCCTGCTAAACTTTGCCCTGTGTGCGCACACATGAATACAAGAAGTAGGCAGGTCATTCCTAGCATCTGTATCAACAGCCACATACAGCTGTATATAAACATTTGGGCAACAATAGGCAGTTTCCACGTTTTGTAGATTTTTGAGGTAACAAAAAATAATTACAACTCTTGCAACAAGTACACATCAAGAATGAATCTCTCTGCTACTTTTTATTTCATGAACTTTTTTCAAAGCACACAGTAATTGTGGCATGTGCAAAAGTTTGGGAATTTTACTTAGTCAGTAATTAGTAAAAGTACAAACACTTTTTGTTGCCACCTAACAGTCTTTCGATTCTTGATTTAAGAATTCTCACTTTGTCTTTACAGATCACTTCAAGTTCTGAGATTTTTTTCGGTTGTCTTGCACACACAGTATGTTTAAGATCTAGCTACAGATTTTCAGTGATGCTCAGTCAGGGGACTGTCAGGACCATTCCCAAAGTTTCAGCTTGTGTTGAAGTATTTCTTGGAGAATTTTAAGGTCAGCTTTGGCTCACTGTCCTTTTATAGAAGCCACCCTCATTTCGCCATCATTTTCTTGACTGACTGAAGGATATTTCCATCAAGAATTTGCAGATGCTTAGTGGAATCCATTCTTCCCTCTATCTATGCAATGTTTCCTGTGCTGCCACACAACCCCAAAGCAGAATATTTCCACCCCCATGCTTAACAGTTGGCATGGTGTTCTTTTCATCAAACACTGCTCCTTTTTTCCTCCAAACACACCTCAGCTCCAT
Source organism: Lates japonicus (assembly GCA_033238685.1). Classification (NCBI taxonomy): domain Eukaryota; kingdom Metazoa; phylum Chordata; class Actinopteri; family Centropomidae; genus Lates; species Lates japonicus. The sequence goes on along the minus strand of BRZM01000020.1, from coordinate 9,660,847 downwards.
TTTAACTTCATCTGTCAACAGAATTTATTTCAAAAACAACTCTGGCTCATCCAGATGTTGCTTTGCATACTTCAAACATTGACTTCTGTGATGAGGTCAGAGGAAAGATTTGCATCTGATGACTCTTTTATGTAGGCCCTGTTTGTGCATCAGTGCTGCACAGTGGAGCAGTGCCCCACTCCTGTGTCATCTAAATCTTCCTGCAGGTCCTTTGCGGTCATATTTGGTCTTCTGGTCCCAGAGGTCTTGTCTTGAGTTCCACAGTTTCCCATTAACTGCTCATTTCTATATGACATTTCACACAGTGGAAAGTTAAAGCTGGAGGTGCTTTGATATCTTTTTATAGCCTCTCCTGCTTTGTAGGCACCAATTAGCTTCATTTTCAGATCCTCATGCAGCTGCTTAGAGGAGCCCACAGTTGTTGAGATGGAAAAGTCAGAGAATTTATCAGGCTCTAGGACTGTCATCAGCTGATAATTCCTAATGGGAATTTCTGAGTTTCTGAGAACATAGAACATAGAACTAGCTTACATAGAACTTTTTAATCAGGATTAAATATCACTGGATGAAATGTGATTTTTAATGTAATGAGTTAAACAATGATACGACAGCTCTGTACTAATGTATTTTAGTACAATACAATTCCTTCTTAGGTTCCTTAAGTCAAAGGAAATTAGGGGTAGACCGCTTATCAGATCAGACCAATATCAGAATAGTTAATTTTAATCCAATTTCCTATTAAATAAATAAATTTTAAACTGCCCTGCTTGGGTTCTGATGAAGGCACCTCTCTCTGTCTACAGCCATCACTATGTGGTCTTGAGTAATGTCCTGCCCACAGCAGTAACTGAAGGCTACTTTGCCATAGACAGGCACAGAGGAATGCATCTGCAGACTGAAGCTCCTCCAGTCTCCGTGTTTTGAAGGTAAGGCAGCAGATATTGCCAAAGCTGCCATAAACATCGCAATCCTCTACGCTAAGGTTGCAGGAACACCACAATCTCATGATCTATTTCTATGATGACAAACATGCCAAGTTTCCAGTTTACACTGAAAATGCTGAAATAATGCGTTCTGTTGCAGTGATATCCTGTTAATGATAGAGCTATGTAGTAATAGCTAAATCTCTGAGTAACACTGGTATATGACAACAGTATTTCTTGCACTTCTCTTACTTCTCTTTTCTTACGAAAGCCAGTTTCGACTGTCCTAAAGCAGCCTGACTCTGCTTCTTGTAGAGTGATGTAGGATATTGTTGTTAAAGACTTTAGACATAATGGAGCTGCATCTAATCCATAAATGGACGGTCACATCTATTGCTATTATAGATATTCAGTTATCATAATCATTAGTAAGGAAGAAAACTAATTCTAAATGACAGATTCCCTGCTATCATATGTTGCTAATATATATTGTTTAAATAACTGAAAACAACTTCAGTTTTTCCAAAGCTGTTTTGCTTGCTTAATGAATCAAGTGTATTAAACATAATTCACCATGCAGCCCCACTTTTCACAGAAAACCCATATCGATCAACCACGTATGGAAAGGATCTCAATTGTTACACTGTGGTAAACAATACATAACCAGTAAACTATACAGTAAGGTTGGTTTGTTCCAAGCCCTTCGAGCAGACACACATACAAGGTATAACCTGATGCTATTTTCATGATGTATTTGTAAATGATGAAATGAATGAAGCACATGATTCCACAGTCCTGTTATTCTAGGAGTTCAAATGATGAATGGATAGATAGTTAGACTCACCACACGGGCTGCTCTCTCCTGAGATTCACACTTTCTGCAGAACCAAGGGCCAGTGGGCACCTGTACAATTCCATAGCAGGCTGAGGAAGGATAGGGATAGGGATAGGGATGGGGGGGGGGGGGGGGGGGGGTAAGTAATCAGTCATCACAACCACAACAAAAGACTACATACCACAAAATGCATTTACACGACGATAATGAAAACATGTTGACAAACCTGATGACACTTGATAACATCTGTACAAATATCATAATATATCCATTAAACTTTTTTTTTACATGTGCCACAAGGCAAATTTGTGGTTAAACTGGTTTGAACAGTGTTTTGATCTGACAGAGTGTTGAATACTCTGCTGTTACTGCTGTTGTTTTTATATCACTCTGCTGACAGCTGACATAATTTACCTGTGCTACAAAATAGCCCCTGGGACAATGACAGAATCATCAGCAATGCATTGTTAATGTCAACACATACTGGCATCGCTGATAACTGTATCCTTTACCAGCTTGTTACACCATATATAAGGCAGCTATATTGAAATAGTCTACAATCTGTATTTGACCTCCCTCAAATATATCTATCAACTCTTAATGTTTTGACATTGCACTAGCAAACAATATGATTTACAAGATGCACTGCAACTCCAAAAACTTGTCATTTTAACCTTGAGTTATAAACTGATTTCATCAAGGTTTACACAACCCAGACTTCAATTTGCAGGACAGGCAGCACAATCCTAAATACGGCAGCACTAACCTAAATAGCCTACCTCTACACATTTTCAGATTATCTCTGATCTGACCAGAGCCCATAATCCAATGAAATAAACAGCTATAATCCAGATTTCAGAGAACAAAACACCCAAAGGGTACTGAGTTCAAATGAAGAAACTGGTGACCAGACGTACAGATAAAACATCAAGCACCAGTTGGTTAGGATATTCTGCACATACTACATACCCAATTCACCTCAATAATTATGGTTGGCTAATCCAATCATTAAAAGCCTGTGATTTTTATTCACTGCCATGCTAACCAATGCCACATACAGTACATAAACACTGTATTTGTTATTTAAAGCTGAGGAAAGCTCCAACCGAAGGCATGTTTTTATTCATCATAAATCTGTAAACATAGGCTAAAGACTGTGCTTACTGTAAATTTATTGCATCCTGTGTAGCATGCAGTCATAATCACTAGGTATATATTGACACACCCATTCTATGCCACAGTTGCATAGAATACATTATAACCATACTCTGCTAGACTTTAAAATATCATGACTTACACTGAAAACATTTCTAACTGTGTTGCTGCTGGATACTTTTGTCCCACAGTGCAACATTTAATGGAAATAGAAAATGGAAAAAAATGACAGTTGTGCAACAGTGACAGTTCAGAAAAAGAGAAAACAGACATCAGTCAAGACTCTTATCTGCGGTGTGCATTGTAGTATAATACCAAAACTTCTTGTACAGTATAAAATCTTTCACAACCTTTTCTCATTACCAGCATAATTTTCATGTATGGTGTAAACTTTGGACACAGTCCCACTCTAAGTGTTGGCACTCGTGGTCTCTAATAACAAGCTCTAGATGCATCACTGCCAGTGTTCAGACAGATATTAAATTCAATTCAAGAATGCTCCAAAAGATTACCGTCTGTTGTGATTACCCAAATTTAGAAGTAACTTACTCAATGGACAAAGTTGAATGTTCCATAGCCGGTGTATCTGGCAAATATTTTACTAACTAAACAGATAACAGCTCTTAAATGACATAAAACCAATGAGCTTCTGAGATCAAAACCTTGTTTATTCTCTTAACTAATACAATGATACAGCCTGTCAACAGCTACCAATAATTCTGACGCTGGAGGAAGAAGAAGTTACCATTCTTTCCAATCTTGTCTCATATATAAGCACTGTATAAATAAATGATATATAATACTTTGGATGGTGAATTATTAAACTAAAAAGTAAAAGCAGACCCTCTGAAGTGACTGAATGTGTAACACCAGGGTTAATGTCTGATATGAGCTTTATCTCATGGTCTGACAGTAAACATCCCACCCACGGCAGCTTTCAATCTTCGGTGACACTTTTACTTTGGCTTCAAAGAAACTCCACATTTATTCTGGACAATACTTGATGGGAATTTTACATTAATTGAGAGAGTTATCATAATCTTGTAAAAATAATTTTCCTGTCAGTTCTCTCACCAGTTTCATAGCACACTTAATCTTAAGCAAACTGATAAAAGTATTTTTCTTCAGGGTCAGGCTCAAGCTGAGAGAATGGGATGCAACCTTTATGTGAAATATAGTAAATATTATTGTGAGATTTAACACAATTGTATTATATGCTATTGACCATATTACTGCTGTATCTGGTTTGTTTCAACAGTTTAAACAAATTTAGCAATGAGTAGAAGTTTTTGGGTTTATTTTGAGAAAGACTGCAATACTCTGTCAGGCCATTCAACCTCTAACACTAACAAGCAGTTACAAACAAACCACGTTGCAAATTGCAAATAAACTGACATGTATATCTGTATGGGTTTCAGGTTGCTGACATTTCTGAAATAGTTTTCAGTCTCCCACTGTGTTTGCCAAACGGACACGCCAGCTGTTAAATTGTAAGCACTGGACGTCATCATCTAGTCATCTTGGGTAAGCGCTGGCTTGCTTGGCACTGCAGAACAACTACAATACTAAACTAACATGCAGTCATTAATCACTGTTTTGCTGTAACCTACTCCATTAGGCCTCTAACATAAACAGCAGCGTCACAAATAGGTTTGCATGCCATGGTTAACACGGTTGAACTAGTATTTAATAATCGGAGGCAAGAATTGCATATTTTAAAATCCTTGGAGGCTATCCTCGATTAATTTTTCTTCTGTCATCTGTAAATCCAGGATAGCTTCTCTCACGGGATGAAAATATATATATCGTCAAATTTTGTTCATAACGGCTACCACTGCCAGCTATCGTGCATAACTTAGTTAACTGCCAAATACCAAACTGGTGGACTGCCCTGCTGCGTGAGCTGGGCCTGACCTCAGCCCCTAGCGTTGCACTGAGGTGTGGAGGAGGCTCCATACGGGCCTCCATAACGCAACAAGACAGCAATGTGATCTGGCTGGCAGCTAACAGGGCTATTAGAGCCACCAGCACAGCTTGCAGCGATGCTGGCGACGTTGCAGCCATGTCCATCGCAGTACCTGCACGCAGTCAGTTTTCTGCCAGCCTCTCTCGTCTGAGCACACACAGCAACCTCCGATCTTCATGTTATTCGTCGAGGGCCGTCGTCGCATGAACAACGCTCGCCGGAGACCATCTACGAAGAAGCGGACATGCGGAAGAATGCGACGTATGAATGGTGAAACCTTCGCTGAATGGCCTCTTTCCCTCGCTGGGCCGCTTTAGGTCCCTCGGAATTTCGAAATGTCATCTTTTAAACGTGTTTGTCCTTTTCGACACCGTATTTTTCCGCCTTAAAACATCCACTTCACGGCGCGACGGTGAAGAGGAAGAGAGGACTTCGTGAGGAACAGGAAATGCGTAATGACGCAAGGCGCGTGTGTGTGCGTGCCTGACCGGGACGTAAAGACGGATGTGATTGGACTGCCGGGCAACGTTCCATTGGATCCACATGGCCGGATGATTCGAAACTTTGCAGCAAGAGACTTCGTTACTTGATTCAGTGTCGTCACTGCTTTAATGGAGGTAGGCAAAGTGGCGTAGTGCTGTGGGGAACCTACAAGTGCGGCTGCTGTCAAGCAGGAAGTTTAGAGACAGATGTGAATGTTGGTGTGTTTAAATTTCTTTACAGGGAAGGGCTGTGGTTCCTCACCTGCTAAGTGGATATATGAGTGAGATGTACATGTGAATCATAGCTACTTTGAAGGAAATGTGAATAGTTACTACTTCAGATTAAAATGAGAAGTTGTAATTTCAGTGTATGGATCATGTTTGATCCTTTACACAATAGTCAAATTTAGAGTTGAATAGATTGTTGATTAATCCATTGATATGATCAGCAAAATTAACTGACAACATATTTGATAACTGACTAATCAAAGTAATTTTTTCAAGCAAATACAAACAATATGTCAATGTGGGTTACCTTCTCTGGTTACATCGTTTAAATTCAATATTTGACTAACCAGGTGATGTGTATAAGCTCAGGTTCAGGAAATTTAAAATTTTAATGTTTGCTATCATTTGATCCCTGACTGCATTAGACGTTTTGGTAAACATTAGTGACCTATCAAGGAAGAATTTATTTATGTTTGTATTGTTCAAACAGACCTTATACACTTATTTGTATATAAAGTCCTTCTACAGACGTTGCTGTTTTTCCCATTTATATGGGATTTTCTGCCACAACATTTGTTTTACTCTGTATCCAGCAAAGGGCGTTCCTCCTTAAATGTTGTAACATCTGCAGACTTAATAATTAATTTACACAAGCTCTATCAGCGTCTGGGTGTGTGCATCGGTGGGTCCGAGGACAGCTCTGCATTGTGAAGAGGTAGACCCTTTTACATATATATATATATATATATATATATATATGTATATATATATATATATATATATATATATGCCTGTATCATGGTGCATATCAGACACCTGTCAATATACAGTTTTGTTTGTTTATTAGCATCCCATGCTGTTGCCAAGGATGCTCAGAACACACACACACACACACACACACACACGCTATTCCAAAGACACTCATGCTGCTTGCATCACCGATTCTCTGAGCGAGCTCCGGCTCTGGTTTCAGAGAAACGTAATGACTTGTAATAATGCATGAAACACCTGGCGTCCTCAGTGTAATATAAGGTGAGCGAGAGGTCCTAAGTGCCACCATTGTTTGCTAATTTCAAATTGCTCAAATGCTCCAATCGACACTGGGCACTGCTAAAAGGGGCGTGCGTGGGGGATGGGGGAGCTGCAGGGGAAAAGGGGAAAAAAAAGTGGTGTGTGGCAGGGGAAAACCTAGTGACTGGAAGAGAGAGAGAGAGAGAGAGAACAAGGGAGGCGAGGAGGGGAAGACAGCTGGTTGTGGAGGGGGCCATATAACTGCAGAAACACTGAAAATGGCAAAATGATTTTTACAACTTGCGCGGTTAAGTCAAAGTCTGCACGAATCATGTATAATGGTATCAATTTGTCAGAAGAGGCTTTCTCTGAGACAGAAAATTACAGCTTAACGGTCTGCTCCCAGTGACTACTGGTGACCTCAAGTACATATAGCCTCCAGGCTTTTATATAATTTAGGTATTCTATAGTTATAACAGGCTGTCTATCTGTTGAGGCTTTGTTGTTTTCATTCAGAGTTGGTGTTTTGAGGTGGATCTCTACAAATCACTGCAGCAGCCTTTTCTGCTGCGTGAGCCCTGAATCTGTTCAGATTAGCTGTCTTGTCTCAACCACATTCTTTTTACCATAAAGATCTGCACTGAGGTGAGAATAAGCTGCTGGAGAAACTTACATTATTTTTACACTATGCAATGCTTTACAAGTTGAATTGTATGTTAGGGTCTACTGACTCTGTCAGACTTCCCAAATTTTTTGCCTCTGTGTGTTCTGCACAGGAGGTTACCTATTACTCAGTTATGTACTGTAGCAAAAAAGAGTTGGACTTGGGGGAGAAAATAAACAAATGCTTGAGCAACCTCCTTGAAATACATATTCAGTTTGGTAATTCATTTTTCATTTGATTGGGCAGTGAAATAATTTCAAAGAATTATGTGAATTATGTAAAATAAAAAAAGTTTCATTGTGCTCTCATTCGCCTTCCCCAGCAATATTTCTTTTTCTTCTTTGGTCTACATTCAGTTGTTAGAAGGTGCTGGCTAGAGTAAAAGATCAGAGGGTTCCCTACTTGATTTATGTTCTGGGCGGTATGCTTGTATGAGCATGGGAAGTTTTGTGGTCTCTGTGTGCTGGATGAGGAGCGTGTAAAAATTCACAGGGAGCACAAAGAACACTGGGAAAAGAAACAGCCCATGCAGCCTCAGACTTAATGGATCAATGTGGAAAGCCTTATTTAGACACTACATACACAAATATGGAATTACCTGTGAAGTAGTTATTTAGGATGTTGTTTAGCAGTTAGTGTTGCTCCTATAGATTGCTAACTCCATCTCTACTACTAGAAACTGTTGCTTTTGTTGATCTAATTTTGCCTTTAAACATTGCATCCAAATGTGTGTGTGTGTGCGTTGCATTGCAGAAATCAAAAAAAAAAAAAAACTACATTGGTCAGAGAATGTTTTTCACAGACTGAGCTCATAAAACTTCAACCAAACATTTTACTGACAGGTGATGAAGTAAAAGATTCTGAAGCAGTTCTATACCGAATAGATGCCATATTACCAAATCAATTTATTAATGATGTGGGTATTTTATGGTGTCAATAGAATATAAACCATATATACTATAGACATACTAAACAAAACAAAACAGTTTATACTATTGTTTATGTAAAATTCAAAGCGTGTGTGTGTGACACATTTGATCAGTTTTGCAACTGTTAGCCTGGCATATAATTTAGCCTAACTTATTCACCAAAAGCCCAGTTAAATTGAGAAAACAATGAAAACAGTGTTTCACAGACAAAGCAGTGAACCAGCAGCACACAGTTCTTCCTCTCTCTTCAAATGTGTGTTGGAGTCAAACATCCTAATTTGCATTTAAATTGTGTGTAATCAACAATCCACTTCATCTCCTTGTATAGCATGAATACAGCTAGCTGATAAGTTTAGTTAGATTGTCGTGCAGCAACCCCAATAAGGGCATCATTAAATTTAAGTGAGACTGATATTGTTTGAGCAATCAATTATAGGCTATACAGATTATATATATATATTTACAATGGTATTTTTACCTCTGTGGTATCGTGCTACTGTCTTTCTTAATATTTATGGTAGTTAATATATGTTGAAGGAGCTGTAATGATGATTTATGTGACAGATAGCCATTCTTACATCTGTTTTCTTTTTTTCAAAGAGTACAAGATCGTTGAGCGAAAGGAAGCGCAAGCACACTTAACTGTTTCTTTGGATTGCCACTTGCCATCGTGATAATAATTTTAGATTTTTATTTTTGAAAAGTTGGGCTTTTAAAGAAATAACCTGAACATGCAAATGATTGCTCCCAAGCCATATGTTTCCTTTCCTGGCTATACAACCACATTCAGACCCATCAGTGTTTGCAGGGTCTCCTCTCTCACCTCTCTTGGTCGGCGGTGAGAGCATAGAGGCGCAGGGGGAAAAAAAATACAAACAGTCCCAACACGGCCGGGTGAAAGGTGAAGAGAGCCCCTCCCCCCACCACTGTCCGCACACACTTCAGGCTCGGATTGCATGTAAAATCACATTCTCCCGGCGTGGTGGTGGTGATGGGGAGGTGGAGAGGAATTCATTGTTTTGGCATGGGGCAGTGGGTTTGTGTCATAAAAAGTCTATGCTCTCACAAGTGCCTGCGCCTCCTTGACCAAGTGTCTCCATAAAACTCAATGCAAAACAAATGACTCGGGGCTGCGGGAGCAACACGTTTGGGTTTGACGGGTGTTAGAAAACTGGAAGAGTTTGGAAGCTTGCCTGCACCAAAAGATTTTTTATGGCCAGCTAGGTTATAAAAAATTTATGAAATTCACCAGTTACATAAACCTCGTCCATGAAACTGGTTTCCACATCGCTATTATATGGAGAGTGTGGAATTATTATATATATATATTTGAACGCCTGTTATATTGAAATCAATTGTCTAAAATTTCCAACAATTTCACCCGTGTTAAAATGTAGGTTATGCTGCACACAACTGTGGAGCAGCAGTGGTCATGTGTGTTCTTTAGGCGTGCGCGTGCGCGTGTCCTTACCGTAATCCGTCCATCTCCCCCATTAAGCCTCGGTTTCCACAGTGAAGTAGTGGAAAATAGAAAAGTAGGTGAAACCCTGAACAGCAGTAAGAAGTCGCCACGAGGCGTACATCCGCCATGTATACATAAACTTTTTGTTTATGTTTCACTTTTTTTTATTTTCTTACTATGTGGGTGACATATTGTATTACTTGTTATCAGGAATCTAAATTACAATGGCGCTGACTTTCAAAGCGCAGGCTCAACTCCATGTCTTCAACACACATCCTTCAGACTACAGTGAGTTTTGGTGGTTACCCAGCACTGCAACAAACCAGGCTTACTCAAGAGTAGACTCATGTCCACCACTAGGAATAAGCTTAAAGTCTGGGATTTGGTCGTCTGAGCCCCCCACCCCGCACCACCAGCTCACACCGGGCTGCTGCAAGAAACCTCCACCGTGCTTGAGGTCTCTCCCCTCGGTCGCTCGGTCTCGTCTCCTCCCCTCGGGTCCCGGCCGATATCCAGGCGCAGGAGAGGGGGGAATAAGTGCCCTGTGGCATCTGGTGTATCCAAAAAAATCTGCATAACAAAGACTCCCTGATCTTAATTGGAAATAATCAAATATATGTAGAGCCTATATACACAAGATTATTTTTAGTCATCAATTATCACATGATTATATCATTGTTTTTGGATGTTTTTTTTATGGTCCGCAATTCAAGCCTTGGAATGAGCTGAGAGCTTGAATTAAAAAAAAAACGATAATGGAGTCAGCATGGGGTAATTATCATGTCTATAGGACCAGTGTAGGAACTTTATCGGTAGATGATTTGGCAAATGACACGTGACAGTAACAACAGTTTTCCCTTTTCTGACTTTTTCCCTAACAGTTAAAGACATTATTTGTCAGAAATTCTGGGCGTGAATTGCGTCACATTGTACACAGTCCTTTGTGACTGCATTGCTTCAATAAATAAATAAATAAATTGTCATTTATGGTTATATCACTTCAACATTGATCGTGCAAACAGGCTACTGTGTGTGTGTGTGTGAGAGAGAGAGTTTTAGAGACCTGTCTGACAAAACTCAGCAGAGAAAAGTTGTGTATTTTTTTCTTCTTTTTAAATTGTGGCAGTAGCCTAATAAACGTCAAAGATTTGTCTCCAGTTTCTGTGCAGTCTCGTTATTTTTTGATACAATTTATGTGATAGGACAATTGCATACGCAAAGTGCACATGACTGGTCAGCTCGGAGGTAGACTAATATAGGTCAGCAGAAGAGCACTGGGTAGCAGCTTGGATCGGTTTAAATTTTCTACATTCAAGTGAGAACCCTTGGCTATACTGTAAGCGATCAGAGAAAAACAATAAGCACGTATTATGTCAAACAGAATGGAAACCTATTTTTCCGAAGGGGGTGGGACCTCCAATGGTCAGGACGCGGGATGAAACAAGCCCTGACTGTCTGTTCCTCCCTGCATCTCCCAGGCCGGGCACAGTGCACCGTGGCTATGGCTGGGAGTTATTCCCCCGGGGATCTGGACCTCAGTAAGCTGCCCCCTCCTCTCATTTCACTCTGCTGCATCCGTGAAACTCCACATGCTCCATGTATTAATGCTGTCATACAGAATCAGCACGTGAAAAGCGAGTTTTGCCGCAAACAGAGCGAGAGGAGCTTGGCGTGCAGGTCCTGGGTTTTTATTTTAAACGGTGAGGAGGCCAGATGACCCAGAGGTACGCTGGGGTTGGGCTGGAGATAACTAAGCTAAAGTGATTGGGCAGTGTGTAAGACTTATATACACTGATAGTTGCACAGAGGCGAGGTGCAGCAACACACACACACACACACACAGTGATCTCCATAATGTGTTTGAACTGCTGCTATACTGAGTCTAACCCTTTATGTCCACAAGCAACTAGTGCGGCGCATAACAGCTTTTTGTGGCTTATCGAGTAAAGTATAACCTACTTCATAAGAGAGTGAATGGCACCAGAGAGCCTACAATAATTATAACTTTTAATTATCTCTATGACTTTATACCGCATTACGCACAGCCACAGCTATTAAATCAGAAGCTATATATATACATGTATACGTGTGTGTGTATATATATATATACACACACACACACACATACATATACACACATATATAAGTCCCATTCACACACTGTTGTACGTGCACGATCTTGCCTTGTCTAGTCTGTAAGTCCATGACCAACACGTTAGTAATTAGACTACAGTCTAATATTGCGTGTATCTTGTGGACACGATCCAGTCACATGCAGAGATTTAACAAGAAGCTACAATAACAACGCCTACATGCATAGCACGCTGTTTGATGTAACACCGAGGTAACATCGATGCTATTCAGCGTACAGTCAATGGTCTGTTAATAAGTAAATAGGCTTAAAGTTGTGGAGATGAGCATGCCCAGTCTTGAGTTTGGCCCAGTCGCGCTGAGGAACGGGCCACAGGGAATTCACGTGTTTTATAGATAACAAAGACGGAGCATAACGCTGAGAGTACTGGAAAAATATGGCTCAGGGGCGAAACACAATAACCAGTCCAAACAGCCTTCTGTAGGCCTACTGCTAATTCAAACAATTAGCCTATATAATATACTACACAGTCACATTATTTGGACAGCTTTGTGGGTGGTGTCCTCAGCCTACATTTACTCCGCTTTCTATGTAGCCCATGCGCATCTGTGTGTGTCAGTGAGGTGTGCGCGTGCATTCAGATTGCGCGTCTTTCTTTGTGTGCGTGCGTGTGTGTGTGTGTGCGTGCTCGCACGCGTACACTTGTGTACATGTTCCGTGGAAAGCCATGCTGGTTTGTGTGTGTGTGTGTGTGTGTGTGTGTATGTAGCCTATGTGTTTTCGAGTACACATGCACCACACACATGCGCATAAACAAAATGTGAACATGTGTACAAGAAATTGTACATAAAATCGCCTAAAGAGTGACTACATTATTTTTCAGTAATCCCACAAGAGCCCAGATTCCTGTTCCCACCATGTATAAAAATCTATGTTGGTAGTAATAACATTTAAATGGTAAACATAACAATTTATCAACATATATATTTGTGTCACATATGAAATATATTTCATAATTGTTGCTCAAATATGTCGTGTTAAAAACGTTTTTTTAAAAGGTGGATTTTGATTGGATCCCTTAAATTGCTACGGCTTTAACCTACGTTGTCTAGAAAATCCTGTGGGAAAAAGCAACCCTGACTCTGCACTTTTAGCTTGTCCAATCACTGTTGACGTTGTTTTACTGGGGTGAGAAGAAGGCTACAGTTTAACATAGATTTGCCAGTTTAGTATGACCCCACTAAATTCACATGAACTTCATTTCTGAGTTTGACGGTAGGCTATTTGCATTTTTTTTTTTTTTTTAATTTCCAGATGTAAATAAATTGCCTGCGTAAATACGTAATTTATTAACAGAGGCTACACCCTGCACTGGAGCACATTTCAAATTATTTTGCAGACACACACAGAGAGAGAGAGAGAGAGAGAGAGAGAGTAAATGATGTAAAGGGAAAAGGTATAAAAAGCACCAAGAATGCCGATTAATTTATTACGGTGCAGTCAGACATGTGACTATAGGCCTACATAGTCTGAACAAATAATGTAGGATAAGTAGGTCAGTCAAGAGGCAACCGACGAGGAAAAAATCATATGGAGGAAAAGCTAGAGCCAACAAAAGCAGATGAGTTGAGCTCTTTGGTCAGGGCAGCAGCCTGAACGTGGAAAAGCAGCTCTCCAAGTGTAAAAAGCAAATGTCTTTGTTTAAGCTGCGCTGACTTCACACACACACACACAAACATCAAACCGTCTAAAACACCCCGGAGTGTGGAGTCATTTTACCAGCATACAATCGATTGCATATAGGACCACTACCGCATGCATTTGGATGTGGACCGAAAGGGAATAGCACGATACATTCCAGCCTTATCATGACCCTTTTGCAGGCTCGGGCTACCTATTCCGGTTGTACGCCCACTATGAGCTGGGGTTGAATTCTCACCAGCTCCTCATTCTGCTATTGAAATATGAACTTGTCATAACTGCGTTATTTACTCAAACAGCGGAGACTGTGGGCACAATTGTAAACTATTGTAATGGCAGGGTGTGGGAGGGGGGTGGGGATGGAATATCCATTTTTATTGCATCACCTGTCAGCGGCGTCCAATGGGCGTCGACTCCGAGGGCATTAATTGATGAAGGTGTCTCCAGACTGGCGCACCTCCCCTCTCTGTCATTTTATTTGTGGCTCAACCAGCAGCCAGAATAGCAGCTGCATTTTAGCTCTTATTCTGTTTCTCTCTGTCTCTGACTCTCTCACTCTCTTTCTCCCTCCCCTCCACCCTCACAACTCCCTCTCCCTCCCTCCCTCTCTCTCTCTCTCTCTCTCTCTCTCTCTCTCTCTCTCTCTCTTCTCCCTATTTTATCCCTCTGGCTGAGGCAGTGGTGTACACCTACCCCTCGTCCTGCTGCCGTCCAGAGGGGAGTGGAGCCGGCAGAGGCAGGTAGCAGCAGCCCCGGCTTGGTGGACGCATCCGTCGCATTCCTCCACCATGCCGGACCGGGGCAAGAGGCGACGAGTGGATGCTGTCGGCTCATTGCACCTATTAGACACCGGCAGCTCCATTTAACTCCGCATGTCAAAGTTTACATTTTCATGACGCAGCAGCAGCAGTGTGGATGGATTAAAGGTATGAGCAGGATGTCTTGAGCTCGCGACCCCACGCCATGCACTGGTAAATCCATAATATACTGAGAGTGACTACATGGATTAATACATTGGAGCGGATATATAAAACATGGGAGACCTGGAGTGTGGTTTTGAGGAAATGCAAGGAGTGAGATTGGGATACCTGCTCATCAAAGGCAAGCAAATGTTTGCTTTGTCTCAGGTCTTCACCGACCTGCTGAAGAACATCCCTCGGACCACGGTGCACAAGCGCATGGACCACCTGAAAGTGCAGAAGCACCACTGCGACCTGGAGGAGCTGCGGAAGCTCAAAGCAATAAACTCTATAGCTTTCCACGCCGCTAAATGCACCCTCATATCGCGGGAGGACGTGGAGGCTCTGTATTTCTCCTGCAAGACCGAGCGGGTGTTGAAGTCCAACAAAAGGAAAGCGAAAGCTGCGTGTTCCCCCGGGGGTGTCGACGCGTCCTCCGTGGGGCTCCTCCGTGCCGACGCCGAGCTGTGGAAGGAAAAAGTTTGGTTTAGTTTGCACGGCGTCCCGGAGACTCTCACGCTTCACAACAAAACGGGCAGGCGGAGAGAGCTGACTCCTTGCCTTACCGACTCCAAACTACCTCAATTTTACCACAAAACCCACGGGCGGGAATACCGTTCGGCGACTAAGTCCAGTCACAAACACTTTAAAAACTATGAAACAACGAAAATAACAGGGAACCGCGTTACTTTGAGCCAAAGGCACTCGTTTTTCCGAAGCGCGGTGAGCCGGCAGCCGGTGGTGCTTCAGTCCGCCATAGCTGCTCAGTCCAGGCTCTCGCGCTCAGCCGGCGACCTACTTCACAAAAGGAAGAGGAGGCGCGAGGGGGGCGGCGGCAGGGACAGCGCGAAGCACTCGTGGAGCAGGAGCAGACACGCGCACCACCACGCACCACCGGTGCTGCTCGTGCAACCCAAATCGTCCGGCGGTCACGGAACTTCTTTTGGTGCTCTCCACCTCGGTCCGGATTTCTATCTCGACCCCAGACCTCACCATCATCACCACCACCAGCATCACCATCATCACCACCACCACCACCACCAGGAGCCGAGTTTCCCGGAGAGCTACAGCAGCGACACCGAGTCCAGCACCTACTCGGACCGGGCGTACCCGGACTCGGACTTCGGCTCCGGCTTCTCCACCAGCAGCAACTCCGGCAGCTCGGAGGAGGAAGAGGAGGAGGGCGAGGATGAAGATGACACGCAGTCGGAGAGTTCAGAGGTCAGCTCGGAGGAGGAAGAGAGCTCGTCTCAGTCCGACTCAAGCTCGGTTTCGAGCCGGGTTTCGGTCCAGAGCATCCGGTTCAGGCGGGCCAGGGTCGGCTCTCTCGCCAAAAGTCTCAACACTAGTAAAGCACCTTTGGTCCTGCAGCCCACGTTTCACTACAACAACCAGCAGCAACAAGAGAAACAACACAGGACGCTGTGCCATGTTGCCACAGGGGACAGTCGACAGGAGAAACGGCAAAAATGTGAATTCATTTGCAGTGAAGCCAGAAAGGACTTGGGACCTTTACAGCCACCAAAATTTAACTCAGCCGTCGTTGGGGAGAGCTTTTTCACTGAGTCCAAAAGGGAGAAGGCGTCTGAGGCCGAGCCAAGCAGGGCTGACTCTGTGCCTGAGCTGCCCTCTTCTTACTCGCCCGGACTCAACCGGGGCAAGGCCTTTCACCCCTCACGCAGGGCATCGGGGTATCCCAGCAAATGTTCCCCGGGACTGAGCGCGCAGTGTGACCAGGACAAGGCCCCCAAATGCGCCGACAAAAGGGAGGCGAAAGCCACCAGCCTGAAGCTGCCCAGTCCACTGAAAAAAATAAAGACCGAGGCAGAGGAGCCCTGCGTGACCGCTACCCCCTACTCGGACGGCGGCAGGACAGCCAGGACGCCACCCTTCAACCTCCACAATGTGAAAATTAAAATGGAGGAAAGCTGTGATGAATATGAGTACCAGAACCAGGCCATTGTAGTTAAATGTAAAGGGGATAGGGCAGATTGTGGCAATGGGCAGTATCCCAGCGGAAACATCAAGCAAGGGGAGTTTTTCAGCAGCGGGATTAAAGCCACAGAGAGGGGCCCCGATTTGGCCCCCATGTCCCCGTGTGGCCCTCAGGAATGCAGGAGCACCCAGGACACCCCATGCATCGAGGAGGGGGAGCTCAGGAACAAGAACTGCAGGGCTCCGGGGCTGGGGAATAAGAAACCCAGAGTTTCCAGGACTCAAACAAAACAAAACGTGCCCAGGGTCAACAAGGCTGCCTCCACCTCCTCTTCCTCCTCCTCCTCTTCTTCTTCTTCTACTTCTTCTTCTTCTCGTCCCGTGGGCTGCGAGGAGGCGTCCGCGGAGGATTTGCCGAGCAGACGCAAACGCAGCATTGCCGCAGCGTCGCCCGCAAAAACTCCTTTCAGCCTGATGGCAAATTTCCCATCCCCGCCGTCGCTCGTTGTTGGCAGCGACGGGGATTTGTGCCCCGCTTACTCCCTGAACTCGCTGAGGGGCCCCGGGCCTCCCCCTCCGTCCCACCCCGTGTGGAGGTGGCAGCCAGGCGGCCAGATTCTCCCTCCCCCACACGCTCAGAGAACTAGGAAATACTGAGCCGTTTTTTTTTTCTTTAAAAAGCAAAACAACAAAAGCCCCCACGTTGTCCACCTCCAATCTAATCGTATAGCCTGAGTCTTAACGTGAGCCCACCAAAATTGCTCCAAACTTTATCGGTGTATTAATTCTTTTTTCTTCACCCCCCACCTTTTTTTTCTGTGAATGGATTTACATTCCGCTTTGTTTTTAAGTTTGATCGAGGAAAGCCTACAAGATCCCCCCTTTTGGAGCCTCAGAAAACGCCCACAGGACTGTGAGACACCGCTCGTGGATTTTATTGCTTAAAAACTTTGTGTGTGTGTTTTCTTTTTAAATAAGCTACCAATCCTAAGCAATATGTTTGGTTCTCATCATTGTGTTTACTTGATTTCTATTTCCTCTGAACTCGACTGTTTCTTCTTCGCTTTTTTCTATGCTCGACCTGTTGGATTGTATGGTGCCAGGGTTTCAGTGGTTTGTGCTTTGTCTGAAAGAGGAAAATGGGGGTAAAGAAAAAAAAAAGAAAAGAAAGAAATCACAGCATTCTTTGGGATGAGGCTACTCTTGATCTAGCTGGAGCTGAGAGCAAGTCTGACTTGGTGAATCAGAAAAAAGAAAAAAAAAATCAGGGTTCCCATTCTGTGCCACTTGGTGCATTTTGTATATCAAAGCTGTGTTTTCTTTCCTGCCTGTCACGCTGACCAGCTTGGCCACACTTGGCCCATGTGTCCAAGTGTTCAGAGAATTATTAAAAAATGGGTTTATTAATGTCTATCTATAGCCTACACGCTCACACTCAAGCCTTTATTAGATTTGACAGGAATTTATTCCTGGTGGTGGTGGTGGTGTGGTTTTTTTTAAGAGTGCTTGTGTGATCTGGTTTTCAGTCTTGTTTTTATTTCTGCGGAGTATTTCCTGGTTTTTGCAAATGTGTGTGTGTGTGACTGTGCACAGGCGCAGGCCCAGACACAACACAGGCCTTATGTACAGACAGACAATCAAAAAAAGAAAGAAAAAAAAGAGAGAAAGAGAAAGAATAAGGCTCAGACCTTCATAAGCACGTTAGGTCCCACGACAGACTCTAGATTCACGTCCCCTTCAGGGTCCTCTCTGGCCTCTCTGCACGTCTTGTGCTCGTGCCATGAATGAGTCTGTGTTTGCGTTCAGGGCACGGACGCAAAGTCAGGAAAATGTACAATAAAAAAACACACACACAGGCAGTAATGACAATGTAGGATATGGGATGTGAATCAGGGAGTCACTGTGGGTGGTGGGTGGTGTGGGGGGGGGGGGGGCAGCACCAAAACAGCGTGAAACACCTTCCAGCTACACTGGCTACTCAGAAACAATGCGACAAAGCACAAGTGATAGGCTTAAATGCATTGCACTTTGATACTGTTGGGGGTCTTGTTTCAGCTTTAGGTTTTTCTGACTAGCCTGCGAAATGATGTCGGAGAGATGCTGATGGGGGGGAAGAAAACAAAAGATTCAGACTGTTAAATTTGGATGTAGACAAAAAAAAAAAGGTCAATTCATTTTTTCCTAGCTCTTTAGGTATGTATAGTTAGGATTCACCCACGTTTCTAGCCATGCCATGATGGCTTTCTGGTTTCCTGTGATTTAATAATATGCTAATTTCCGTGAAGCCACTGTTGTTCAATATTCTATTTTTAGCTGGTCTCGATCTGAGCTGGAAAAGGGTCATTTATTTCCAATTATTGGCTGAGACACCCGAAATCCAATCAGCTTTTTTAAAAAAAAATGCTGTCCTGTCAAATGCATCTCACATTACATGACTTTAATGTAGCCTTTGAATATGGCCGCTCAGTGAATGTAGTACCATTTACCCTCAGTTGTAGCTCCTCCGACTTCATTGTCCACACCTTAAAACAGGAGAGGGTGAAGCTGCGCCTACATGTAGGTGTTTGAGGTAAATGTGTAGACGTGTGTGTGTGTGTGTGTGTGTGTTTGAAAATGGCAGTGCAGGACGCGCTCTGCTAATTGGCAGGCTTTTTTTCTGTCGGCGACAAAGAGAGGCCCCCAGCTTATGGCGAGCCAGATCACAACAAACCCAAAGCCCGTGAATGATGTCAGCCTCCTCACAAGCAAGCACAGCAAAAGGGTGCATTCATTCAGAGGATTGTAGAAACTATTTAATGGGTGATTGTAAAAAAAAAAAAATGTACAAAAAGCGAGTTTCACTCTGCTTAAATCAGCGTGGATACATATGGTAGATGTTTAGCCATGTTTATTAAAGCACCACTCTGCAGCCATGAAGCCCCCAAACTCACCATGGGCCTTATATCCGAGGCTGGAGCAACAATTCAAACTTGAACTTACATCCTCGAGCCTGTAAACCCCGGCTATTTTCTTGAATCTATGATGACACAAAGCTGGTGTATGAGCAGGCTATAGCAGTAGAGGGGGTGGAGAAAAGGGGATGGGGGGGGGGGGGGGGGGGTGGGGGGGGGGGGGGGGGGTCCGCTGTGTTGCAAGAGCGAAGCTTTCAACCTTTAATCCGCATGTCAAAAGCATAGGCTGCACAGGCATAGTAGGAAGAAGAAGGAGAGGAATAGCCTGTGCCCAGAGAGAGAGAGAGAGAGAGAGAGAGAAAGAGAGAGCCTGTGTGTGCGCGCGGGCCCCCCTCCTGAACCGAACACCAGCCCCTATTCTCACGCGGCGCCCTCAGTGCGCGGCCGAAGGGACGGAGATGGTGGTAATGGCCTGTTGGGGAGGGCCCTTTTCCACCATTAAGACAAATAGCTCTCTGACAGTGACGCTATCAATGTAAACAATTGCATCGCGCAAGCGGCGAGAGGCTTGCGAGCACCCCCCCCCCTCTCCCCCACTCCCCACTTTTCCTCCACCCTTCCTCTTCCCCCCACTACCCTGCCCTCCTCATTCACTCATTTACTTCGCTTTTTTGATACAATACTTGAGGTCAGGTTTTTGACATGGAATTTGAAGTCACTGGTTGTTTATATGAGACTGAATATTTATTTTTGTGAATTTTCTGGGGTTTCTTGTACATTGATTTTTTTTTGTGAATATATATATAGTACAGCTGCACTCGAAATGGAAACTTGAAACGGTGGATTTCTGAAGCACTTTCCCTTTCTTTTTTTAATTATGAAGCATTCATTAAACGCGACTGAGTGTAATTATCAGGCTCTTTCTCTTTCTTTTGACTTGGACAGTCATTTTGTTTGTTTGGAGGGAGCGAGGGAGGGAGGTGGTGGTGCTGGTGGTGCTGGTGGGGGTTAAACAGATTTAACGATGGAGGAATTGGCCCTGGGATTTTTGTGAGGAGAGGGTTATGAAAACAAAGAAATGAAGTAATTTTTAAACTTTCTTTATGGGGTTTCCCTTTTCCCTTTTTAATGGTCTTTTATTTTGGGAACACAGCTGCTTTTCATCTTTGATATATCCTACACCAGTTTGTCATAAAATGTCCGCACCCTTTTAATTTTCCCTTCACCACGATTAATTTCATAAATGTTTAAAGGCGTTTAGGGAAAATTAGATATATCCAGTCTTCAATTAAATAACAGATGAGTGTGTCCTGAGGCAAAGAGGGTTCAGATTTGAAAGGAAATAGACCTCATGTAGATTTACAGTATTATCCACACTGTGGGCAGTTTAAACCAACAATAGAACTAATAATGACTAGTGGTAAATATCCCTAAAAGAAGATGACCACATACAGTTTGGCTCAGCTCTTACAGTAGAGAGGGATTCCCTTCCTCGGTGTGTGTGTGTGTGTGTGGGACGGAAGAAGTGGTAGGCCTGCAATAATAACAAGAGGCAAACCGCAGACATTTACGTATGCAGCATTTCCCGACCACACCGCACATGAGGTGGTGGTGGTGGTGGCTCGCTCGGAGGTTTTTTTTTTTTTTTTTTTTTAAATGCATGGAGCAGGGAGAAAACCTCAATATGCTGGACTAAACAACGCTCCTGCGGGGACGCTGAACCTCTGAGAAACTCGTGAAACAAACAGTGGTGTAACCCTGCGTGCGTTTGCAGGGAGCTTGTGCGTAAAGATGGCCAACTTTGTTGTATAACGCATCGTTATTCCCCTCGATAAACAACCAGAGAAAAGAGCAAATCCACGGTGCAGTGATGGGATAGGGGATAAAATACAGTAAAATAGACAAACAACGCACAGCCGCATCATATGGTATGGGCACACAGGGATACATAGCAACGCCCAAAGGCTACTCCACTGCCGGAGTATCAGGCCCAGGCGCAGCGCAGAACCACGCAATGTTTCTGAGAAGCTCTGACCAGACTTGCCCCTTCCCTCAATCTGCCATGGCTGACGTGATGTTTCCCTGATTAATGAGACTGTCGTGGTATATGGTCCAGGCCAAAGCCCCCCGAGGTTGATAAGGGGAGCCGGGGCTGGTGTATAAGCTGTCTGGGCTCCCCCCTTTGCACGACTGCTGCTGCTGCTGCTGCTGGAGCCTGGAGGGGCCATACTGGGAGCAGGGACAAGCCATTATACCGCTGCTGGCGTTTCAGGGTTAAATTCCAGTGCGGATTGGGAACCAGTAGACTGTAACTTCTATAGAATAACAATAGAAAGAGTGCGTGAAAAAAAAAAAAAAACAAGGATTCACACAATTTGGCTTTTCATAGAAAATAAATAAAGAACATTTTCTAAAGAGCTCATTTAGTTTATTGCACTCGGAATTATATTTGTCGCTGACTGCATGTTTTGGAGACGAAGTTATGGGTAATGCTGACAGACGCATGCCGCGTTAGGGTCAGCACTTTGCATTGATCTTTGAGACAATTAAATACACGGAGGCCGATAGAAGCTGTCAGGACGTTTTTATGTTAAATCTCTCAACTGTAAAGTATTTGCCTGCACTCACCACTTCACACAAGGTCACCCCCGCGAGCTCATAATATTTTGGTGTAAAATATCAGTAACAAACAGAACAAATCTCTTGACGTTTTGGAAATTTGTAAAAAAAAAAAAAAAAGAAAAAAAAAAGATTTCTCTTATAGCAGTCTTTAATGCATCAACAATTTCTTAGCCCTACTCTTTTGTCTTGCATTGCTCTCTCTCTCTCTCTCTCTCTTTCTCTCTCCCTGTCGTTCTGTGAAAACAGGAGGGTCTCAGGGAGCAGCAGAGCCTCCTGAAAAGGCTCTGCATGATAAAAAAAAAAAAAAAAAAAAACGGCACTGCCCGAGCCTCAGATTTAACACTGGAGCCTCGCTGCAGAACGGTGAAACTGTCAGATTGCAAACGCACACACACACTTCTTTTTTCTTCCTCTTCTTCTTGCTTTCACCTCTTGACATGCAGCCTGAACGGGGAAGCTGCTGCTGCTGTTGTTGGCGATGACCTGCCGTGGATCCAAATATGAAATAACTTTTATATGGTTAACCGGAAGTTCAAATAAAATGCTGGAAGACTGCAAAATAAACAACAATAAATCCTCTTAATTACTCTGCGTAAACAGGTGGGAAAAGACGGTTTAATCAGAATAACTTCAGTAAACAGAATTGAATTGTATTGTTGCAAAAATGCAGTCACAAAGTGAACAGCAGCAAATTCCAGAGCGTATGAAATTATAATGGTGCAGCCCCATACAGCCAAGCCCTCTGCAACAAACCCAGTGTGTGTCCACGCGTGGGGTGTGTGCTTGCAGCGTAAGTGTGTGTTGTAACTGCACCATTTTAATGGTACAGAGGCTGTAAATGTAATAATTATCAGTCATATATCAGTGTGACGCTATGGCCTAATAGATAGGGGAAAATACAAATTCACGCATTGTGATCAATTTCAAAATAAGAGCTTCCTCCTCCTTTATTTCAGTGAAACACCACGCTTTGAGTGCCGAGCTTCTGTTTAACGTATAAAACAAACTGTTCTAGTTGAGAAACTTGGTGTAATATATAATGGCTCTTCCATGCGCTGAGCTGAGAGGGCTCCTCTGTGTGGCCCATGTGCTTTTCCCCCCTTTTAACATGACTTTATACAAACCAGATCTGAGGGACAGCGTGGATTAAAGGAACAATAAAATGTCGTCTTTTCTCTTTTCTCTGTAATAATATTTTGACCTCCGTGAGTTATGAGCTACAGGCACTTTCACACTTGAACAGTTGTGAAGGTGTACAGACTTTAACTAGACTTAAATAGAGTTTGAGTTACATGTGGGACCATCGTTTAATATATGGAGGTGGGCTGATGACAGCAGCTTTGTGTGTTGCCAAGATTTTCATTTGTTTTTGCAACTCTAATTTCATACACACACACGATGTTAACTGTAATCCCTCAACACAGGACCAAGAAACTAGTCCATACAGAGACTGTGAGTGTGTTACTTTTCCATGTTTAAATAAATGGTGATTGGCAATCAATCAAAATGCCAAAAAAGCCGGGACATCCACAAGTTGAAAAATAAGTAGTGCAAAGGTCAGGGACTCATAACACTGTAATATTCAAATGATCATGCAGCCATTACATAAGACAACAGTGATGAAGAAGCACAAATAAAAACTCCACCATCCTATCTCACTAAATCCAAACTGACCTTCTCATATACACGTTAAAAATTCCACTTCATTCATGTTCTAGCTCTCATCGTCAAGGAGGAAAAGAGCGTTGCCTCTGCCGGTGTTCGACCCGGCTCCCTCCTGCACGGACCCGGGGTCAGAGAGAGGGATGGCGGCCTGTTTGCAAAGGAGATGGGAACAACAATGCTGCTGGAGATTTTCCTTTGTAAAGTCCCACTCAAACGTCGAATTGCGCGTTTGCAAAGCACCGAGTAAGATATGAGTCAGTGTCTTACAAGAATTAAAAATATATTTTAGCAGTTTTACCGCTCACAAGGTAAAATGTAGTTATATGTGGAAACATTCAGCTTACAGAAAAAAAGGACTGTTTAAACTGTTTGTCTGGGGTCCTAGCACTCAAGCCCTCTGCAACTAAAATATATTATATTTATTTTTTAAAAGTGTGTTGTCATATGTCATTATTTTAATTATTATTAGGCTCATTTTCACTTGTAAGTGAATAAGAGCAAAATGTAAATGTAGGACTAAATGTAAATGTAATTGTATGTAGGCTTTGTTTGACAAAACAGCACACTGACTAAAAATGTCTACGTGATCATCAAATTAGTAAATTTCTCTCTTTGCTAACGTGACTCAAATCTCGTGCGTTTTCCAGCTTGCATGTGTAAATTAAATTCAAATGCTCTCTGGCCCTAAAGCGCTGAAAATACGGTAAGAAAAGACACAAGGAGCCCAAAGAGCTGGATTCTGGTGGAGTTCCCTCGCCAGAGGAGCTGCATGGGGGGAGGAAGGGGAAAACCAGCACCAGAGGGCTTCTGCTCCGTCATGGAGCTCAACTCCATTTGTAAAGGCTTTTCTGCGGACAGGAGAGAGCCAGATGTAACCTAATGTTGAATCGAGCAGGGATACTGGAGCAACTTTTAGACCCAACATACAATTCAATCAGTTATCAACAAGCCCCCCGTTCAGCGACGTGTTTTGGCCTGGAGTGCAGCTATAAACCAGGCGATCAGTGTGAGCCAACTCACGGGAAGGCCAAGTGAAGTCTTCGCTCATTTGAGCTGTTATCCTGCCATTTAACAACATACCAGAGGGATCTTATTCTTAAAATGTAAAAAAAAAAAAGAAAGAAAAAAGCTCCTGTTTTCTGTTGGCCTGTATGTTGTCCATGCAGCCTGTACGGCTCCTATTAGATCTTTATTTATGAATTATTCATCAGATCTACCTAGGACATCATTTATAGATACATACGAAACTATTGACATATTTCTAAAAGAAAGTGTTCAGAAGTTTAAATGCTGCTGGGTTTGTAGCGATTCTTTTTTTATTTGTTTATTTACTTTACTGCACTTTAACCAAGAACTACACAAACACAGGTTTCTGAAAATTTCAAAAATAATCAAAACTCATACTGTCATTCAATGTGACCGAGGGAAATGTAGCTTTCAGTTGAAAATGGGAATGTAGTCTAAAACGTAAACCGTGTCAGCCATATGGACGTCAAATAAGACACAATCTTATCTGTTTATTTGTTTATTCATTCATTCATTCATTTATTGTAGACATATTTGTAGTGACCCACATCTTAGATATCAAGTAAAGTTAAAGTTTGACATTCCTGTTGTTCATTTTTAAAAAAATGCCTAATCCCATTACACGAATGACTGAACATGTGTCATGTTTAAACACGTTTCAACGATCACCCTGAGCATTTGTTATTATTTTTATTATTATTATCACTATTATTATTATGATATGTCTTCTAAAAATATGAGAAAAAAATCTTGGCAAAGACATATGAATTTAATATGAAGGCCTTTTCTAAAAGTTTTTAGAAACTGAAACCAGACACGTAGGCAAGAGGAAAATGTCCCAGAACTATTTACAATGAATTAAACTATAATAAGCACAAAATGAAATGCATATACTGCAGTTTATTTTGATATAGCTGAAGTAAACTGCTATAAAATATATGCAGTCCTAAAATGATAAAGCCTGCCTTGGAACAAAAGGAAATGATCATTTAAAGCCACAGATCAGCTGATTAAAATGTTCCAAGGCCTGAAAACTAATATCTGGACACTGGTCCCCTTTAGAAAATGACAGGTCAGTTGAGAACATTACACACTATAGGGGGATTTGAACAGGCCACAAGCAGCGGTGACCTTTGACCCCTCATACCAGGGACTTAGAACAAGGAACCCAGGCTTGGACTGGGGATAAAAGCAACCAACGTACACACACACACACACAGAAAGAGAGAGAAAGAGAGAGAGAGAGAGAGAGAGAGAGAATCTACTCCACTAATACAAAATGTATGTAAATTGTATTATTAACATGCAAAACAGAAATGATTCTCCTAATGGCCAAAATGCTGCTACAAAACTAGTTGAGTTTCTTCCAGTGGCCTAGGTGTATTCAGGCCACAGCTTGTAGATTATTGATTAGCATGTCAGTGCCATTGCCCCTTGCCTAAGTCGACAGATATTCTCACCTAGAAACCCATATGTCAAACGTCAGACAGATGAAAAACGCAGCTTATTGCTTTGCTGCAGGGAACGCAGGCAGGAGACACGATGCATCAAAAGCAGATTTGAGCAGATCCTTTCTTTCTTCTCTTTAAGTGAAGTTTTTTTCTTTTTCTTTTTTTTTTTTAAATTGGGTGGGTGAGAAATATAATAGGACACTTTTTGGGGCAGTCTGGGCCTTTGCCAGATAAGGTTTCAGCCAACGTTTTTCACCCACTTCTTTATATTGGGTATTCAGGATGTGGGACAAAGGGGAAAGCTGGGGATTCAAGACTCATTGTAACAAACTCCTTGTTTAGGCCTAATTCCACTGTGTAGTCAGAAGGTGTGTTCACGTCCAAATGAAAAATCAGGAGAACTCTGCTTTAAAGATCATTAAGGTATATCTGTAGTATTCAATAATCAACTTATTGGTGAATTATTCTTTACACTTTTTACTGCATGATAGTGCTACAGCCTGTAGATTTAAATGTGGTCGTTTTTCACAGTGGGTTTACAATGATACAACCTCTATTTCTTCCATTAATTAATATTAACATTGAGTTTTTATTAAGACTAAGAGAGTTTCAGTGTTGAGTTCACTCTGTTTTTGTCTGACAGTTTATGATAACTTAGTCATACATGTGGAGTTTTCATAGTATGAACATGATCTTAATTTAATGTTAATATTGGTATGTATTTAATTTGCAAACTTTCATTTCCTGGTGTTTCTTTAATCCAATTTTCCAGTTTTCTTCTACCTGAAACATTTTTTTTCTGATGAGCTTTTTTTTTTTTTTTTTCCAGCCGTCGTTGTCAAACACAGGAGACAGCTCCTGGTGATCCAGCTCTGATAAGATCTGCCTGTTACAGTGGATCCTCGTTAATAATTCGGCCTGATTGAGGATTGTTAGGAGTGTAATCCGAGCCCGCAGAGCTCCCTCTCCCTCAGGGGAAAACAGCGACAGAGTGCCGTCAAACAGCTTTTAAATAAAGATGTTTAACTCGTATGTTTAAGCGCAAGCAGCGGTGACTCAAATGAGGCAACATTATATGGCTATGGGGGGGGGCACAATTTATGCTTTAATAAAGCTTTAGGATTTAATAAATGCAGTATAAACCCCCTGCGACTTATAGACATATTAAACCACCAATGCACTGTTTTTTCTGTGTAATGACTTTACCCCCTTCTTAGCTTGATTACATATTATTCATATGTTCACAGCTCTGCAGACATTCACTCTCCTCTGACCTCTCTCCCTTACTTTTAGTTTATCATGACCTTCCAAAATTCTCCAGGTGTCCAGGCCTCCTCGGATGGATTCAGCAGCTTGTAAATGAATCACGCTGAACGAGGACCAGATACAGAGAAATCAGGACAAACAACAATTCAGTAGGTTATTTGTGCTGCAGACCAAAGTCCCTTTAACAAGCTGTGAGCACAGAGAGAAGAATCAGGTTCCGTTTGTTGGGAGGATCGTCAGAGGCGCAGGTCTGAGGAGCTCTGGATGGTGTGTTAATCCATGTATCTCTAAACAGCGATTTAGGTTTCATTAATTAATGAACACTAAGTGACAAGTACCACATGATGACTGTTTATTAATACTGAGACACAGGGCTTCATTTTCATGCTTTACATGTTACTGAACCTTTCATTTGTTTTCTATAAAATGTTTACTGTAAAATCTTTTTCAGGTCAGGTAGAAATAGGTCTTAGAGAAAACACAAAGTGCTGCAACTGCTGCTTGAAATACAAAGTATTCATGTTAGAGGACTGAATTATATGTTTATGTGAATCAAATTTAATAGAACAAGGTGTTAAAACATGAAATAACAGAAAGAAAAAATGGTTGGAACAGCCTGCTTCACCTTTCTTTCTTCAAATATAACAAATTCTTTTCCTTTTTTAATATCATTTCTTAAATGTTGATTGAGGGTTAAGTTGTTTCTTTTTCTCATGTGGAAACTCAACATGTCTGTCTCATCTAATCTGCTGATTTACTTGTGTTTTGGCAACATGATGCAGTATTTTCCTCTCTTTTTACTTCAAATATCAAAATGCTGATATATGAACAGAGAGGCTTGGAACCACACTTTAGCTAATATTTAAAATGTTTTACTCAAAGTCCGACAAAGTTGTCGAAAGAACAGGGCACATGAGACCCCTGCGTTCACCCTCTTTAGCAATCTGACCTGATTTACAAATGATTTATTTGAATGAAATTGTTTTATCACTGCTTTAGAGTGAGCGTGGTTGGCTCAGAGGGTCCTGCATTTACATCTGGCTCTCAGAAACACTTCCATTAAATCATATTGAAAAATGATCACCAAACCTCTACCTCAATAAAGCTTCTTTATATAACATTTAATCGACTAAAAAAGCTAAAGCTGCTGAATAAGCTGCTACACACCAGGTTATTTGTTAAATGGATGATAGAATCTGGTGAGATCAGACCTAATTATTATGAGGATAAGAGTACTAAATTATATAAACCCATTTGTAGAAAGTCCTGAAAGACATGTAAGGCAAAAGGACAGTTGTTAAGGGTTAATATCACTCCAGAAAACCAAAATGAATTGGGGTAGACAAGAGGTAGCTGCAGTCTCCATGGTCAGAACAGCAAAACATGAACTGTTGGATCCAGTTTTGGGAGAAAGAATCAGGAAACATTTTTATTACATTTAAAATGTCTGAACTTCTTTATAGTCAGTTGAAGAGAACTGACTGAAAAAGGTGGGTCAACTGCACTATGACCTCCAATCACTGATCATACAACATATTTTTATTTTTCATATCTGCTTCTTCAAAAGAAAATATATCCACATGACATGCCAATATGCAGTGCTGTCTATTCTATAATTTCTTTGGACATGGTTTGATTCCAGCTGATAAACTCATTCAAATGATGCAGATAAAAAGGTGTGTAAACTAAATGTATTGGTCGTTTTTCCTCCACTACCTGCATTTTTATGACAAAATCATTAAGACATTATCTATTTTCGGTATCGCTCCACCTCAAGCGACTCCACAGTCTACCGGAGTCAGCTGTGCTCTCTCTCTCTCCAGCGGACTCCGTGTCCTCGGTAGGGGCGCAGACTGCAGGCGCTTACATAACGCTTCGCCTGTTTATAACGACTCCTCCGTTACGCAGCGCCATAACGCTCATCCGGCGGCTTCTTTTTAAAAAAGATTTCGTTGAGTTGATCGTTTGTTAAGTGTTCCGCCGCGCGCGCACGCCGAAAACGCAGCACGCGCTTAACGAATTAAGCAGGTTATCCGAGCTAAGTAAGGCCCGAGGTGGGGTTTTTACGCGCGGTCACGACCGCAACGCTTCATCTTGATGGTTAGGGTTTGGTAAGAAAATGCTTCTCAAAGTGTGATCCGGGGACCTCCAGGGGTCCTCGAATTGGCTCCGGGGGGTCCCGCAGCAAATAAAGCAGTGTGTATTTTCAGTATAAATTAATTCATATAGAAAATCCCGAATTTAATATGCATATGGGATTCAAATATAGGTTAAACTCCCACGACTGTTTTGTTTTCATGTATGCAGTTCAATCAATATTAAATCAACAAAAATCCCACCACTTAGTTTTTGAAAATCACACAAGATTAGTTGGGGTTTCTGTGGTCGCATATACGTGTGGCTGGTGTTTTTATGACGTGAAGACGTCTGCGAGTCCTCGAGAGGAAAGACGAAACGAAATCGACAAAATCTGCGCGTATTGCGTATAAAAAATGGACAGAGAAAATGTGTTTGATTCCCCCCGCTGTGCCCCTCTCTGGTACAGTCAGCGCGAAGAGATGACGCGGTCTGACAGCGCCCCCTGCTGTCCGCGAGGAGGTGTGGAAAATTCTCTTAAAGGGGATGTTTGGAAAACCGGAAGAGGTTTTTAAGGTGGACCGGTGGAGTTAGCTGCACGACGAGGACTGGGTTGTTTTTTTTTTTGAAACAGCAAAGGGCTCACAGGGCAACCTGGATTCAGACGAAAGACTTTCCCCGGTTCCAGTGTGTTTTTGCATTTTTCAATCTGATAACTAAGCCTCGTTTAGCCAAAAAATAAGCGTCTCGAGAGGGGGTTTAGTCACGTGCTGTGGCTGACAATCTTACCTTTCTTAAAGAAAGCTGAAAACACCACTGCCTTTGAGATCGTTTCTCTTATTTCCAGTTTAAAACGACGTTTTTGAGGAATTTCCTTGAATTAAGTAAATAAGTGGCAACCCCGACCCATGCAGACAGATATCTTAAGGCACTAATCCGCACAGCTGAAACTCAAATGCAGGACGTGTCATCCCCGTGTCATTTACTTGGCAGAAAAAATATTGTGGGACTCAGAATAAAACCAAATGGTCTGAAAGAATCATATTTTCTCACAGTCTGTATTGGACATTGCCTCAGTGGTGATATAATGGCTAATTCAGGTCGGCTGTAAGATGATCCAAGGCTGATCCCTAAAAATACTCTGGTACCAGATTCATATTAACATAATAAAACGTAGATTTGGTTACTTTTACATACTTATAAAGATCCCAGATTTAGTTTTTAATGTTGATGAAAGAATAGAAACCAGTCTCTGGCTCTTAAGTGGTCCAACCGGCTTCAGATGGGCTGTAGGACAATAACGGAATCAAATCAATAATCTGATTTCCTTCACGGTTTGACCTTGGCTTCACAAAGATAAGATGTAAATAAATAATTCACCTCCTTCTTGTGATATAGTTTTAAGCCTGCCTGAAGCATGTGGGCGCGTGGCCGGGTCACTTCAGGGCAGCTGAGTTCAGCTCAGCATGAAACGGTTAAAAACAACAGGTAAATTCTGTATGCTAGACAGATGTTTAGGGGTTAGACAAAATAAGAGAAACACCTCCTGTCCTCCTTTTCTTAATGTGGCCTTAATTGTCTTTGCCTCAGCAGGCCACACAATTTTGCAACCTTCGGAATAAAAGAGCCAGTATTTCAGAGCGCAACACGGACCTTTGTTCCTCTGGAAACTGCTTTATTTTGAATGGGAAACACGTAAAAGCCCCAGCTCAGGTAACACTGCTCACTGGTACCTTCTCACCTCAGTGTGACCGACTGGCGACCTTTAAAAAAAACAAAAAACAAACAGAAATTGTGATTTTTCAGTGAATGGAGAGCATAAGAGACCAAACACATTGCATTAAAATCTGATATTAACTTTGAATGAGCAAAATCGCATTTAAAGAGCACGTGCTTGTTCATTTAAATTATCAGACACGATGACGCCACACACAGGACCGTTACATTAGGAAAGACGAGCAGTGATCTAGTGCCCCACAGCAGCTTTACATGAAATACAGTTTACAGGAGGCACATACGTTCTCACTAAAATTAAACCAGCAAAGGTTTTAAATCTATTGAAACCTCTTTAAAAGGGGTATTTTTGGGAAACAGGCCTGTAATGTTTTCAGTTTGATCCCGTTCAGTGAAACCAGCTCCCCCCCTCCTCACACCCATTTTGTTTCTTTCGTTTGCATACAATCACCCTCTGTGTGCTCACGTCATACACACCTTATATGCAGAGCTTTCTCAACGCACCTGCATTTCTCCTCCTCATCAAACTCCCCGAGCTTCTCCGTCGTTGCGGCCTTCGGCGGATCAGACATGTTCAGTCCTCTTGTTTACCTGCTCATTTCACTGCACCCGGTTTTTAACACCCGGTCTGCGGCGGTTCATCCCTCAGGTCAGGAGGGTTCGCCGTGGTTCGTGGGCTGCGTCAGCGCCAGCGGCTCTACTTTCCTCGGGCTTTATTCACCCATGGGTGCCCATGACCTTGACCCGGTAACCTGCTGTGTTCGCTGTCTGGATGAAGGGTAAGTTGGGGGTAAACGGCGAAGGAGTAGCTGAGGCAGATAAAACTAGTTGAGATATTTATTGTGTAAAATCACATTGAAAATCCACTTTTTCTAATTTTTAAAAATGGGATCACGCCATTTCTCAGCGGACTAATATCCCATCAAAACCTAACCAGGGACAGCTGTCAGCCTGTGTGTATATTGCATTGCTTATCTGCATGGTCCATGTTAAATAGACAAACAAATACGTAAAATAAGTATGAAAAAAGTAGCCTGCTCCTATAAACTCCTCAGCCTTGTCCAGCTGTGATGACGTGAGAATTTAAAGTCAAACAAGACTAGTTTCTCTCATAAATATCTGAAATGGAAGTTAATATTTTTCTGTATTTTTCTTGCTATGAGGAAGTTCAGAAAATAATTTAAATGCTTTTTTTTCACTATCCAAAAAGATATAAAACATGAAATTTGGCCTCTGGGTTCAGTTAGATTGGCTGGCTTTTCTACAACTGAAACATTATAGTGGAAGTCCCTGTAATAATAAGTTGGTTATCTGGTTATCTCACCTGTTAAGGAACCTCCTTTAAAACACAAGACATGTCAACATGAAGACACAGTTTTCTATAGGTGTGTTTAGATGAGCTGAATGCATGTGTAAAGCATTTTAAACACTATCATATCAACCTTCTGTATCTGTCATTGTAGGTACCAGGTTGCAGCGTTGATGTTGGAGAGCTGTTACTGTGGCAACCACCAGCTGCATGATTTGGTTGTTAGTGAGTGTTTCAACACATCTTCCAGTGGAGGGTCAGATGTCAGAGGAGAAAGTGAAAGACACAGGTGAGACAGACGGCAGCCTTTTCCTTTTAGTGTCTAACTGGGGCTTCTCTGGGTCTGTTTCATGTCCTGATTTGTAAGTGAATGAAAGCACAAACCTAGTGAGCCCAAATTCAGTCAGAGTTTTAAGGATCAGTTGATAATGTCTGTGTCAGTACCACAGTCCCTGAAGCTTTTTGTGTTTGACTTGGATACTTCTTTTACTGTGAATCTTTTCTTTTCTCTTCTTTTCTTTTCTTTTCTTTTTTTTTTCTTTTCTTTTCTTTTCCAGCGTGCTGCACTACTTGCCTGCTAGAGGTGGACGGGGGACTGTGGCACTCTACAGAACTGAAGGACCATTTCTGCACAGCATTAGTCTGTCTACCTCTTTAGACAGAGTGCAGGCTGGGAGGACTTTTGTTGTGGAAGTCTCTGGAAACCTGGCTGGACGCCCCAGCCAGCCCACAGGTCAGCTGCTACTGTATTTTACACAGGTTCTTGGAAATAATGGCTCTTGAGTTTGCACAGAGGTTGACTCCTGTGTTATAAATACTTTCTGACTTGGCAAAGAGGTTTGTTTTCAATAAAAAAAAAAATCTTCTCTACTTATAAGGGAAAATGCTTTTTTTTAAAAATAGCTCACATTGTATGTTACTCCCTTAACTTTCATTTTCTGTGACTTTCTGTAATTGTGTAAATTTATTTTGTCTGTTGCATATTCCTTATGGTTTTATAAAAAAGTACTTGAGCTTTTGCTTAAATTAATGATATATATAATTAATTAGGCCTATATTATGTAGGAAAATATTAATTATATAATATTCTTTACGATCATAAATTGTTATCATTAAAATTATTTTAGGAAGAGGGTCTATCCATGCACAGGGCTGCTTTAACTATAGATTGATTTTTAGAAAGACAACATTTGTGTGGTCAGTGTTTAGTTATTTGCTTATTTTAACTTTTAAAGGTTCAGTCATTTTACAAAAAATTATGTACCTGCAAAAAACAGTCAAAGCCACTACACAAAAAACATTCTCAGGTTTAAACCAGAAACAAGCTGCATAAAGTTGTTTATTCATTCATGTGTATCCATTATAATTTCATAACAGCTGCAGATATACAGTGTAATTACAGTTAAAACATTATCGTAAATAATTTATTTTGATAATGTCAGTTATATCATTATAAATTATGATGTAATTCAAAATAACTGATTGAGATCTAACTCTAAAATAATGATAATTTTTCAGAAAATATTTTATTTGTGTAATGCTGAACAGTGTTTCATTTAGAGTAACCCCTGTCAATGAGTATTTATGTAAAATAATCTATTTACACACACAGAGAGAAAAATCTCAGAGTATGAGTGTGAGCATGAATGTTACATAATTAAAAAAAAAAACTTTGTGTTTTTGTGTGTGTGATTTTCAGGGATTCTGAGTCTGGAGGGACAGGATCTCTCTTATGTCACTGTGGAGTTCCTGGACACAACCCCTAAAGGTCAAAGTTCACATCATGTCAGCTTGTTGGATGACGGTTCTTTTGTTATGTTATCTGACTGGATTTTGGAAACTCCAGGAAAATATGAAATCAGTGAGTCAACAAGAGAAAACTTTTGTTAATAATGCATAATTAATGAATGGAGAAGAAAACATGTATTATTATGTAGTAAACCTTATCTCTCTGTCATTTTCTGTTCAGATGTTAGTGTCTCCAACCTCCTCTCCACACTCTCCTCCACCCTCCACCTCTCCGTCTTGCAGCCCTCTCCAGATGGCTTGGTGATCTCTGTGCTTCATGGGCCCCTGGGCGCCCCCTCCTGCGTACAGCTCCAGCAGACAGACTCAGACAGCGAGGTCATGCAGGCAGCGTACCTGGGCGACCCCGTCAGGCTGCAGGCATACATGGGTGAAGGTCTGGCCACAGAGTTCTGCTGGTGGTTTATTCATGAGAAGAGAGAGGAAAACACGGAGATGGAGGAAGAGAGAAAAGGTGTAAAGACAGCTTGCTTCCCCAGCTCTTACTTGGTATGTAGGACTCTATATTTATTATATTACAAGACTCAGAATTAAAGGTTTGAGCAATGAAGGCTGAATCCCTCTCTTTTTAAAATGATCAGTTAGTACAAAGGGTTCCATAAGTGATTTTTATTTATCACAAATATATATGAGACAATACATTAATAGCCTTAAATGACAACAATATACTACCAGAGAATTAACTCTGTTAAAATCAGCCTGCTCATTGCCTGTTTGTAATTGCTTTATAAGTAATATCAAAAAGATTGCAGCTCTTTCAATATCAAGCTAAAGAAATGTCTTCTGTCTTCAAATATGGAGATGTTGCATATTTTCCATGAAATGAATAAAAATATGATGTGAATAATCACATTCAAGATTAATGATGGATTGTGTACATTTACAGTATAAAATATACAATTTACAGTGGGCTTGGTGAGAAAATTTCTGCAGCAAAATGTTTTATTCTCTCTTTTTATAATTATACAGATGACAAATATCTTATTACAGAACAGTACTCCAACAAACTGGTTAAATCTGAGAGATTTTTGGTAAAAACGGGTCTCACAACAATATCTGAACCCATAAATAATGGATGCAAATGTATAAAGTGCAACAACAAACATTTCGTAATGTAACATTTACTCAGGTTTTACTGAAGTGAAATTGTGTTTGACACTAATCTGTCAGAATTCATAGAGGTCAAGGGTCAACACCTAAAAAGGAAAAAGTTTACAAGAGTATCACAACCAATCAATAATATAGGGAACTATTTACTGAATTATTTAGTGAACTCTCTATAGCCACCTCCACCCTGAATGAAGAAGGGACGTAACCAATTTATATACACATGTTGCTGAAAAATAGGGTGTTTTTTTGTATTATTAAAAATTGTCAAAAAGTAACTTATATTCAACTGCAATTATCTTTTTTTTTTTTTTTTTTTGACAACTGGAAAAAATGTAATTCTTGATGCTGCAGAACTGGACCTTTGAAACAGAAGGAGTTCACATGGTGTCAGTGAACGCATCTAGTACCAGTGGATGGACACAGCAGACAATACATGTTGTGAGTGCTCTGCTTTCATTCACTGAAAATATTTCATTAGTATTATCCTGATATGGTATTGATCAAAGGACAAGGCTGCTGATATTCTATATTTATCTTAGAGTCAACAAATCCCATAAAAAGCCAAAACCAACCATGTGTTAGTTCTTCTCTCAGTATTGGTTCCTACCTACTTACAAAAATACAGTTGCATTTTTTAAAGAGTAAATCATTTCCTAAAACCTTTGAGAACTGGAGTTTTTAACGAACATTTCTCAGACAGGAGTAAATTGTGGGGTATTTTCATACATGATTGGTGCATTAGTAAGTATTTACAGCAGCAGGACAGTGTGTGGGACTGAACCAAAATAAACTACAGTGCTCATGTTCATTGGTCATCCTAATGTAGGAATAAGTCACCTGATGCAAGAATTAAGCTTATTGGTGGGTTTTTTAAAATAGTGTTTTAATTGTGTTTGGACAGAGGAATAAGCTATATCAGACATTGGCTAAACAAGCACTTGACAATACCACAATTCATTGTTGGTTTTATTTTTTTCATGGGATTTATTGACAATAAGAAAAATATCTTCTTTTGTGTGTGTTTTTGTGTGCATATTGTTTACCTGCAACATAATGTGGCTGTGTGCTCTTGCAGGTAATTGTGCGTCCTTCCGTTTCTAATGTTAAAGTGAGAGTGTTGAGGGATCATCTGAGAGCTGGAGAGCACATGTCTGTATATATGGAGCTGCTCACCACTATGAAACACCTACTCGTCCTCAACCTCACACTAGATGCAGATTCTGACCACAACTATAAGAACAGCAAAGAAAAGGACAACAACAGCAGCAGGGGCAGCATTGACAA
The DNA here is from genome assembly GCA_033238685.1 of Lates japonicus. Classification (NCBI taxonomy): domain Eukaryota; kingdom Metazoa; phylum Chordata; class Actinopteri; family Centropomidae; genus Lates; species Lates japonicus. The sequence goes on along the minus strand of BRZM01000020.1, from coordinate 9,624,265 downwards.
TAACAGCTGCAGCATTGACGTCAACGACATGAATAATATAAGTAATGATGACAGAGGTAACATCAGCTCCAACACTACTAACATTACTAAAACTGTCAGCATTACTGACTGGGAAAACAGCAGTGATCAAGACTGTAACCACAGTAACCATGGTAACATCAGTTATGGTCACAGTCTCAATCAACACCACAGTAATATCTATTGTCCTGATGGCACCCACTCCTATCCCCACCACTTCATCCCTCTCCACCTCCTCCACACCTCCAATCCGTCCAGCTGCCGCCTGCACCTCCACCTTCACTGCCACCTCCCCGCCGCAGCCGGACGGTATCACCTCCCGGCGTCTGTTTTCTCCTCATGATCCATCATCAGTACTGCCCACTGCTTACTGCCTCAAGCGCTGTGGTGTGGCGACAGATCTGTGCCCTAAAGGGCCTTCTGGGAGTTGGATGTCAGTAGTTTCCAACACCATAGAATTTAGCCTGGAGGTTGTACGGCCATGTAACCGCATGGGGTCGAGATAATTGCGACTTTGTTTAGATAATGTGCTGTTGTGATGAACAGGACAACTGAGAATGGAGTAATAAATGTATTCTCTTCAGTAGCGAGGCGTTATAATGTCACAGTTAAGGCCTTAAAGCCCAGTCAGCTGGAGCTCATTTCAAACACATCCTGGTTCAAGATCTAGTTGGAGAGCTGGCAGAATATTCCAGTGTGATCCGAACAAATCAAAACACTCTGCTTCATTTAGCGTCTCCAGCAGGGTCAAACATGACTCTGTCTCTGCTGATGATTTAACGTTACTGTATACAGAAACAGCTACGCTACGGGAAGAGGCAGCGGTGGTTGCACATACTCCTTCACACCGGGACAGTTGCGGTCGAGCTTCGAGCTGATCGAGTCTCTTCTCAGAAGAAAGAAAGCGTTAGAGTGTGTGTTAAGAGACAGGAAGCCCAAATCACCGCAAATTGAGTTAATCAAACTGGCAACCACCCACCAGTCAGAGTCCTGCCCATAGCCACCAACTGTGACAATGGTAAGGAAGTATTTTTAACTGACACCCACTGAGCAATTACAAAACATGTGAACATTAATCAAGTAATTTTAAAAATAAGTGTGGCTTTTATTTCTTGTAAATGTTAAAGAAAACATTAGAGCCTACAATAGAGTAGTTATATTTCATGGCATATAACATACAGACCATATGATATGTATGTTTTGTCTAGCAGTGCGGTTATGCAGCAAGCAGCTTATCCACAAATACAGATATAACCTTGCTGGCAGTGTCTGATACCAGACCTTGTGGAGTTTATCTGGCACTTTGGAGACTCCACCTCAGTCAGAACCGCATCAGGAGCGTCACCGAATAACAAACCCTGGCAGGTATGAGACTGAATAAAATATGAGATACAGTAAGGGGCTTTTTAATTGTAATAATGTGGCCATTGTATTCTAATCACTCATTCCGAATCTAAAAGTTATCAGTTTAGAGCTTGTGCATTATGTGATTGAGAATCTCACCAATTCCGTGTCTCTTTGGTGTAGGTTTGATGTTGTAGTCATGTCCAGGTGGTCGGTCAGTCAACCGTTCCCTCTGAGGTGTTCCGCTGGTCATCCAGAGGAGGCGGTGAAACTCAACAGGCTGGTCCACCAGCCCTCGGTCCCTGCAGAATCAGACAGTGACGAGTAAGGTTGTCGGGTCAATGGCGGGACCAACCTCACCTTCCTCTGGAGCTTTGGAGCGGATCATCCAGGCTGGGACAGGCAGCACAGAACAGCATGTCTTCCACAAGTGCTTCCTTGATTTTTATAGTTATACAATGGTGGTGGGGTATTAACCATTAATACTTGAAAATATATATTTTTCTTTTGTCTTGACTTGTCCTGTAATTGTTCTTGAGTTAAATCCTCAGTGACTGCTTCGCTTTCCTTTGCATTTGTGCATGTGTTTCTCTCTCTGGGGCTAGGAGGAGTTCAAGTTGAGGTGACTGTGTCTAACCTGGTCGGCTCTGCCTCTCTGAGCAGTCACGTCTTTGTTGTGGACCGTGTATAAGCCTCCCACCTATCAAAAACATGGGTCCTCTCAAGCTACAGGTGAATTACCAGCATGATCGCTACCTCCAGCCTTAACATGCAAGTAGAGTATAGCTAAAGAAAGTCCTCTTCCTCCAGGTGCGGAGATATGAGGTTATCTGTCTGGGGTGACCTTTGAAACTGAATTTGACTGTGACGCATATCAGGAGGTCTCAATACACCTGGACCCTGTTTGACTCTGCAGGCCAGGAGACCTTCCCTTTTACCTTTCCACAGACACACACAGACAAGTCTCACACTGCTGCAGGCCACATCTCTTGCACTAGCAGCCTTACACTGCCCTTAGCCAGGGTGCAAGTAGCTTTAAAAACTGGGCACTGGGACTCAAGTAATATGATATTAATTTTGTGACTTCATTCCTCTGCAGGTCCAGTCAGGCTGGCAATGTGGTGTGGCTACAGTGTGAGAGTTCACGTGATGCAGAGCCCTCCTGTAGCTTTTATCCAGGTGGCACCGACATCCTCATTAACAACAGGAACACCACCACAGTAACCTGTAGACAGTCCCTGGCTTCCCCATGAACCCACTGAGGTAGAAACTGGGCCACCATTCAAGTTTTTAATGGACATTCAACTCCGTTAGATCAGGTGTTCTGAAGATGTGACTCCAAGTTTGTTTGGAATTTAACATCTTTTCTAATTTTGTCTTCTACAGCTGGCTGGACATGTAAACACATAAACCATACCACCTCCTGTTTCACCCAGCACACATCACCACCTCTCCCTATGCTCACATTTCCTGTTAGTTTCTTAAAACACAACTTTGATGATTCCAGTTGCGCTCACACATTACACAGTGGAGAAGCGTTCAGCCTCATCGAGACCTTCCTCAAAAGTAATACCAGATCGCGGGTAGAGGTAAAACTCATTATATCTCAAAGTATGTTGCATGGATATGTGTTACAAACTAGAGAACAGATGCTCTAGTATATTATTATCAAGTGCCAGGAACAATTATATAGTTATCTATATTATACAAATTACAACTTTTTTGCTCCTTTTGATTTTTGTTATTAATGACTCCCAATCCAGGAAGGTGTCAGTTTATTGTGCTTGCCAAGGAGACCAGGTGAACTGGGATCAGTCGTTCTCTCACCAATTGTGTGAAGACTGTGTTGTTTCCACAAAGCCCTTCCAGTACAGCTGGAGCGCAACTACCTGAGTGGAGTGCCCCACTCCTCCAGGCCTGTCTACTTAGAGGTAACACAAGGACGTTGTTATCCAGCTAAGGGCTGGGTTCTGCTGATTCAAAGTTTTAATAAACTGATTCAAGTAAATTATGATGTTCGTTACAATTAAATAACTACATAAATTCTATTTTATTCAGTGCCATTTACAGTGGCTTCACCAGGTGCTCCTTCCCAAGTATAAAGGTCCTATGGAACCCTCAAGCTCCTGGGACTTCACACCACATCCATCTGACCCAGATACTTCAGACTACACCCACTTTGTCTATGCATCAGCACCTGTTCTCCTGACTAAACCTAGAGCAAGCAAACCCTGGGCCCTGGCTGACAGTGGGACATCATCACAGAAACAGCTTATGTCAACAGGCGCTAATTGTGTTATTAAATATACTGTAGTTTGTGAGATAACTTCTTCTAACCACTACAACAGTGTGTATATATAATGAATAAAGAATTAATATGGAAGTAATTGTGTGCAAGTCACAGTTACTGTAAAATGGATAGTTTATGAATTATTTAACAGCTTTTCCTCTTTGTGTCCAGGAGACAAGCCTTTATCGACACCTGGAAAGTTAGACCTGCAGGCATCACCCTCCACTGAATACCCACCACTTGCCCGCCGAAGCAACAGTGGAGTCCTATGTTAGACCTCATTGGCAGTACTGTCAGTGAATTCCCAGTGGATTCTGACTCCCCTCTGCTGAGTGGAATTTTTCTTTTCCTGTCCTGGAGAATGGAGGCGTGGAAGGTCAACTAGGTGAGAAAAATGAGCTAATTTTTCTTTTTTTCCAAACAGTCACAGTTAGAGGAATAATTGAATAGTAAGTAATTTGATCATAGGAATAGTGATCAAGGGTTTATGATTATATGATTATATCTTAGTAAGAGTGATAGAGGTACAACAGATTAATCGAACTCAATCTAATCAAGTCAATAGGAAACAAGCCAACAGCAGTTGTGTATGGGGTCTTTAAACCTGCATTAAGTGATGTTTTCACTGGCGGGGGCGACAGAAACGACTATAACATAAACTTGTTAGTAAACAAATGCCATCCAGCAGCAACATCGTGGCTATCCATAGTTCATGGTGCTCTGCAGTTTGGCTTTGGTCTCCCAACTCCTTTGATAATCTTGTTATACTCGTTGTGCTAACCAGCTAGTTGCTAATTTTGCCCATTCAGTATTAGCATAGTACGTTGACAGAGCTTTATGAACAACAGCTGCCAGTTGTGTACAGAAGCCATGCTAAAACAGCTGATACAACAGGATGTAAACTAAAATAGACTGTGATGCTTTGCAAAACCACTTTCTGCTTCATCATTTTTCAAAATTGTGGTTATGCCTTTTTTTTTTTTGAAAATAATTTATAAAACTGAAAAACTAAACTGACCAGTGTAAAAGTTCCCAACCTGCAACCAGCCCAGAACAAATTGTAAAAAAAAAGAAAAAAAAGAAGATTTAACCTACTAACTTTGACATACATTTAAAGACTGTTTCTTTGTATTTTCTTTGTCTCAGCTCTATATAACTATATATACATGTGCAGTTTTAAATATGTAGCTCTATTACCATTCATGTGCAGACTCAGATTATGATGTTCCTTTCCCAAATGCAGAAGAGGGAGACTCAGGGATATCAGCAGGAAGACCTACAGGTACAGTACATATCTGTGTTTCTTATTGTAATTATTACTAGTGTAAGAGATTGTCTGTTTACTCATGTGTATTACCATGTGTGGATGGAGAGACCCTCAGTCCAGGAGAGGACTCAGTGTTTGATCCTGCAGTACATGAGGATGGGGAAGTAATCTGGGTTTCCTGAGCCTCTGCTTGGTGATCGAGGCCACGCCATTTGCCCCGAGGCCCAGTAGACAGAGTCCTTTTTGAGTCCTACACTTACACAGGTACGTTATTGAGGGAAGTCACTCACACATTTAGACTCTCTATCGCTCTCTATCAGTCTTCAATCATCTTTCTCTTTCTTTCCATCTTCACAGGAATTTCCTCCTCTGTGGTCAGTTTCAGACCCTTCAGTCTGAAGCCTGGGAGCAGATACATGCTGGAGGTCAGCGCCAGTAAGTTTCTCTGCAATAGTAACAATAATAAAGATGTTTTTAGTACTAACATAGCCCATCATTTATTTTTATACTTAAAACGGTGGGGATGGAGATGTGGATCCTAATCTGATTGTTACCTCTTGTGCTCAGAATTTCAGAATAGTGTTCTCGGCCGGACTTATTCCGTAGAATAAGCCTGCTCCACAGGTGCAATCATGCAGTGCATTGAATAAGATGATTACACACACATTTCAGCATCTTTGCACCTCAGGGAAGAAGTCGCTGTCTCCATTTTCACATACTGAAACATGAGCAAGCATGAGTTGTGGATATTTCTTTAAGCATATTTTTGTATCTACCTCTCAGGTTTTCAATCAGGACCCCTTTTTCTGCGCTTTTTTTCTTTTACTACATCAACCATTCATTGTGTATATATATATGTGTGTGTGTGTGTGTGTGTGTGTGTGTGTGTGTCCTGAAGGATTTACTGTATGAGCACAGTTTCAGTGTAGGCAGGCAGACACCCCAGGGTGCTGTACAAGGGGAGAGATTTTCAGTACTACTTCAACCTTCCCTCAGGTGACCCTAGTGATGACTATAAAGGTACACACACACACGCCACACAAGGCAGTGTATGCCTAAACACTGTTTTACTTAGCCATGAAATTACACAAAAGGTACATTGTTGTGTTGTTTTATTCCTAGTGAAATTATTATTATTTTTTGTTCTATTAACAATTTATACTGAGATCAGAAGCAGCACATATGGACTACTAAACTATCATCACCAGTATAAGTCCTTAAGCCTGGGAATCCGCCCCTTATCCAGGTCTGATCCAGAACCTTAAAGAGTCACCGTCACCATCACGGCATCATGTGAAGATTACATGAAGGTGCACCGCCGTGTGCTTCAAACACTAGATTTTGAGGAGACTTAGATTTTTACTATGTAAACAGTATGTTGTTGTGGTATCAGTAATTCTTTGTCTGCAGTTCTGGTTTCAGGTCTGAGGAACCTGTAGGCTCTAGTGCGGCCCCAGGAACAGTAGGGGAATTCTGGAACTACATCAGTCTCCTCTCCAGCTATTCTGAACAGACTCAGCACACTGGGGTGCCCTGCAGGAACAGGTCACGCAGCATGCTCATTGCACCCAGTGTGTGAGCTCGAGAGCAGTGAACAGGTAGTATACACACATAGACCGACACTGCACTCCTAAGATTAACAAACCACTTTTTTTTTTTTTTTTTTTTTCAACAAATCTTCTCCTTGAGTGTCTCTCAGCCCACGATCAGATTTAACTTTTTAATAATGTAATGTAATCCACAGGCATCAATGGATGACAGCATCTGCACACTCGAAGATCTTTTAAAGAAGTTACAGATCCAGGTTAGTGGAAGATTATGTCTTCTCAGGGAAAAAGAGGACTTAATAGAAAGAAAGACCAGTGCATGTACTTGCCTTATTCTATTTTGATAGCATTAGCAAGTGCCAGGCGATGAGGCGAGTTCCATTGGACATCTCAGACCTGTTTTTTAGGTCCACTTTTCAACGGAATCATCTGAACCACAAGACCCTCAACAGCCTGGTCACTGTGCTCTCATACATCCTTCAGGCTGCTGTTACTAATCATGATTTCACACCTGGAAGCTTACCCAACATTGATAATATTACACATGTATTAGAATCAGACTCACCCACTGGTGAGGAAACATAAGAAATACCATGCTTCTCCTGATGTCTGCATACCTCAGCTTCATCCACCAGTGATCACTTCAAGCGGGGAGGATCGGTTTCCAGCAATAGATGGCACAACATGGTGATACTCTGCAGACTACGTCAGACCTGATACTGGTGAGAGAAAACAGACATGTTTTGTACTTTTTAACTTGTCACTTTATGTACCTCTACTGATGTATATATATATATATATTTTTTTTCTTTTTTTTTTTTTTTCAGAAGTACATTTTGTTCCACAAGGTCCAGGAGCACAGAGTCAGCTCAGGTCTCATCGCTTCCTCACTTTTATTTCAAAACCAAACCTCCACAGTCATCAGCAGTGGCTCAACCACCTTCATTTCCAGCCTCTCTGATCCAGCTCCTGTTTGTCGCAGTGGACAGACTGAGCCCAGCGTCGGCCGTGCGATGCTCAAGCGTGCTGGCTAGGCTCACCACAGCCCCTTACACCTGCACCCACTGTCCGACACAGGTGAGAGCAGCTGATGTCTGGACATTCAGTGATTTAAAGACAAGGCTTCCTCTTATTTCCTCTGCTTTCCTTTGCCTCTTTTTCTAGCTCAGTGGACCAGTGGTTGACCTGAGTCTGTACAAGTGCAGCGTCAGGAGAGAGATCCCTGTTCGTTCCCTCGTTCAGCCAATCAGTGCTGAGCTGCGGCATCCACCAAGAAATGTATGTTGCCACTTCTTCTCTCTGTTTGCAGAAAATTAAAGGAGCCCTGTGGAGTTTTCTTACAATCAAATACAGTTATGTTTATATTTAGTGTCACTTACCAAAAGTATTGTGTGTATCCTTGAGGTCCTTGGGGTGTTGAATGCATTTCCTTTGTCAGAAAACATTTGCAAAGCTGATTTAGGGTTTTCAAAAACTCCACAGGATCCCTGTAACTGCACTTGGACATCTCTAGAGCACATTGTTTAATGAACGTTGGTCACCGGTAACATTGGAAAATGCTAGTTATCAGACACGATGGGGGCCTGATCTTTAATCTGTTGTGTGTATGATGTAACTATTGAACTCCAACATGTGATCATGTCTTTACTGTAGAGGAGCCCTGTGCATGAGTACCTTCTCCTCCGCATGTATGTCAACTACCACAGCTTCAACATTGCAGGACCACTTGCCTTGGGCAGGTGGGGCGTGGTGTTCCACTCCTGTAACAAGGTGTTTCCCATCGTGCTGCTCTTCAGGTAGACATACTATTTCAGCTGAGAAACAACATAATAACATGTTTTAATTTTCAGTTAAAGGTGAAAAAAACAAGATTCTCTGATGTGGCAGAGGATGTTTGAGAGGCCGACTCTGGCGTACCATCTGCAGATTCACCACTGGGAGAGCAACTGTAGTAACCACCCCATCCTACCTCAGGTAAAAAACTTTCTTGGTTCCTCCCTATTGGTTTATCTCTGCTCCCTCATGGTGTTTCTCCATTTCTTACGTGCTAGTCATAGTATATATCGTTAATCACTCTGTTAAAACTTCTTCCACTTTCTCTTAACACGGATTTTGTACAGATAACTGAAGAAGTTGAGCAAGGCTAGCAAAATGTAAAATATCAAAATGCCGGCAGATTGTAGAGTACATTATTCTTTTGTTATATTTGTCTTTCCATCTATTTGAATTGGTCACTCTAGTGGGGATCTTAGTTTGTTGCCCCAAAATCAGCATTCTAAATTTGAATGATACCTATCATTACAGGTTTGTGGAAAATGTATTTATTTAATATTGTTTATAGTGACAAATTATACATCATGGAAAGAGTGGAATTTGTACAGCATTTTATGATTTTTCTTTAGTTTGCAGTTCCTTTTCCTGGAAGTAGTTTTGTATTTTAAAACTCAACAAGCAAATACATTCAAAACGAATAAAACACAAACAGCATTTAATAAAATGACCACTGAAACTCCACAATCAGTTAATAATTATGACTACTATTCATTAATAGTATTGTCTATAGTAATAAATCAAAATGTAAGAAAAAAAAACTTCTTTCTTTGTTTCCAATGCAGGTGATTAGAAATAAGTTGTAATCATATCAGTTGAGACTGTCCTGCCATATGACTTTTGTAAGTTACAAGACAATGTAGTCAGTGCGGATATTCTCATGACATTTCACATGTACTTTTTGTGCTATGAAAGAAACTGGCTCACTAACATCTTAATTTTAGCAGCAGGAGTTGGTCACCTGGCACTGCTCAATGCTGATTTTGGAAAAGCAACCAGACACAAGCACCTGAGTGAACAGATCAGCTACAGTCTCTCAGTGGTCAGCAGCCAGTGTCTGTCCTGGGGCTGACACACCAGGGGCCTGGACACATCAAACAGGGACTGGCAAGTGAACTCAAACACTGCTGTCAACTGCAGGTACAGGATGGATTAAGTGGCGTGATTGGACATGAGAACAGACACCCACAAGAGTAACATCCACACTGATTAATTCTTCTTGTTGGTATTTCTTCTTTCAGTTGTCACCAGTTGGGGCTATTTGTGATGGCACCGGTCGAGCAACCATGACACAGTTGATCTGGACCTGTTCCTAAAGGTGACCTCATATCAGGCAGATGAGCATATTCAACACGTTTCTTAATAACACTGGTGAGCAGAGATTCAAAAATATTAGAATGTTTAAACTTGTCATTTTATTTAGATGAGAAGCGGGTGCTCACTGATCATCCTCTCGTCCTCTCTGTCCTCTGTCACCTCAGTGTGTCCCATGATCTGACAACTGTGCTGGGTGTGCTGGGTGAGTGTGTGTGCCTGTACATCGAGGTTGGTGGTGTATAAGACAGCATGGTGACATCTCCAAGAAGAATCGAGTCCTATCTTTCTATTATTTCTCTCCATCTGACTCATCTTTAATAACTTCATCCCACACGGTCCTGCTCTGCGTAATATAATTAAAGGTGACTGTAATTTGTTACTTTAAACTGGGGCCACATTCATCTTCTGCAGCATCTATACTCCTATTGTGTTTGACTGCATAAGTATGAAAAATATGCTATACAAATAGAAATCTTTGTCTTCTTATAATTTTAATAATGTAAACGGGAGTGTCTTCTGGAGTTTCTTGATTTTGGGTGCTGAAGACATCTAAACAAATATTGTGCAAAAAGATGGGTATAATGGACAGGTTATTTCTGAATAGCATCAGTTGACACACAGCCAATGCTTTATTCAATTATTTTTTGTTTAAAATACTGACCGAATGTACTTTTTAACCCTTCACGATCAATGATCACTAAGCTGAATTTAGCGCTGCTACTGGTTGGAATTACATTCTTTTAAACATAATTTGTAATGAATCTTTCAAATCATTAATGCTGAATGATAGATACGAGACTGAACTGAGAGAGAAGTCGGCACTTAGACCTCAATTATCAGACAGCCTTTATTTCAAATCGAATGTGTTGCATTTGGCTGGCAAAAAAAATTACTGAAACATGCACAGATGGATCTTAAACTTTATAAGAACTAACTGTGTGTATTTTGGCTACACTCACGGTGGCTTAGTCATAGGTTTGTTCGATTGTAGATGTAATGTCCTGTATGGCAGGGACATAAGCTTCCATCCCCGCACCAGTTGAAGAACCAGTGCATTAGTAATAGTGATATAGGAAGGGTCAGTGTTATACAATTCGCATTTTCTCTTTCCATTGTGATAAGTTGCTCGTTGGAAGAGATGATGTCAGAGGAATCCCAAAATAATGGCTCCTCTGATTATGAACATACATCAGGAAGGATAAAATCAGAAGGTCCAGAACACTTTTCTCATTGCTGAAGTACCTCTTTCCCTCCTCAGTATTTAGTTGTTTTCCATACTTTGGTCGGATTTTTATAGCCGGTGTGGTCTCAGTGATATTGAGGGACTGTTGCTCAGTGGGCTTACTAATGGCGGTTGAGAAACAAAGCTACGGTAAGAATACAATCAGTCACTACAAATCATAAGGACTAAAAACCAAAAGTATGACAAATGAGAGGCCTCTGATGCTGTGGGAAAATTCAAGGATCAAAGTTAATACACTTCATCCTGAGGTGGACATGGTATATGCAATTCATGGTCCATCTCTAATAGTTGAGGATAATTCACTAAACCCTTGACAAAAATAGAACATTCATGGACATAAATGACAAAGTCCTGTGTGGTTGTGGCTGGCCAGACAGGTGAGCAGGTGCAGATCCTCCAGTATTGATTATTCGTCTCACCGTGTTGATTGATGAGCATACCTTTGAATGGGTCTGGGGAATCTTGAGGAGATGAAGACAAAAACACCATGACTAGCAGTGAACAGTGTTCAAGATGCCCTGGTAGAAAGCTCGTGGGTTACCCGTTGATATCCTCCTTGCTATCTTATTTGACCTTTTGTACAGAGCATGGAAATACTATGGATGGTGATTCTCCTGTTTAATAATAATAATACTACAGTTCAGCATCTTGCAAACTATTTTCTTGAGTTCCTCCACCTTGTTTTCACTGGAACTCATTCAACTCATACTGTGGACAATCCTTTTGTTGTGTAGTTTAATTAGGTTTTCAAGCTTATTTCCATTTGTGATTCTGTGCTTTATTTTCTTGTTGTTATTCTGGCCAAGAAGATCTTGAAATAAACAGACAGTATCATGTTTCTGCCAGTAAATTTAAAAATTCTCAATCTTTAGTCAAATTGGATATTAAATGAGAGTTTTACTCAACAGCATGTTTTCTAACACAATATCGTTTTACTTCCAAAAGGTGGTTGAGACCTGTGTTCTCTTTTGATATAATTTTCATAATCATTTCAGCTCAACCTGGGCTTATTTAATTTGTCTATAAAATTAAATAGAACTTGACTTTGATCTTAGTAGAATTATATTTTTATCATGCTCTGTAGTTTTTTATTTTTCATGTATGCTGTAGCTTCACGTTTTGTTCTCATTCTTGAGCTCCTCCATTTTCTTTGAGCTATTCTAGCCTCCAAACTATCATGTAATTTCACCCAAGGTTAAAACACTTTGGATTCACTAGCTCAAGTAAATACACATGTAATTGTAAACTCCTAAAGATGTAGTTATGTTTATAAAACTGACATAAAGAAAACTATCACAAATATGATTGTTAATTAATTTTTCTGTATATAAGTGTAAAATATTTACCCAATCTTACGTGATCATTTTAGCTAAGGTTAAATACAAAATATCTAATTACTAATTAGATTAGGAACATTACGCATTATGTGACTGACATTAATCAGTATCTTATGATGGTGCATCTGCGCTTTCTCTTGTTTCAACTTCTCTATCCCCGCCACATGTTTATCAGCTCCACCTTTTGTTGATGTACTCTCAAAACAACTAATAGCCCAGGCGATCAGAGTGGTGATCCTCCTGCTCTGATCATGAGCTGCTTTGACACTCGCCTCATTGAACCTCTGTGTTCTTTGACTTATGCTCTTTATGTCAGGATGGTACTTCTTACCATGCCTCCTCTCACACAGGCCCATGTCAGTGCAGACAGAGCAGCAGCACCAGAGGCTTGCAGTTGAGCCTGCACCTGCTTAAAGCAGTTTAATGCGTCTCGCTCAGTTCTCCCTTTATGTTCCCGCGTTTGGCTGCACTGCTGTATGAGAATTAACCAGGTGTCTTTGATATGATAATGCAGCCATAATTTTAAATGTCAACATCAGTGGCTGTCAGCCAGATCTTGTAGCAGCAATTACAGTGCCTTTGATAACAGTCAGTGCTTACTTGTGTTTGTATCAGGGTTTGTTAGCACCATGGTGAAGATAGTTCTTTGAAAGGCTGCAGTCCCAGGGTGCACTCTGTTCAGGAAGAACTCTCGGCCTTCTCAAGTGGGAGTCCTCCAATATCTCCAAATACTAACTACAAAATGAGAAATAAGGTGTTGTTTTATTTAGTTTTAAATCAATATGCAACATGCCACACCTTTTTAGTTAATGCTACATGATGCCTTATAAGAGCTAGTTTGATTTGTCTGTGTAAGCACGGTGCAGCAGACAGCTTGGGGCTCTGTTGAGGTTTCACATCACAGCATGGCTCGGGCATTACACGCGTTACCCTCGAACACGTGGGTATCGGTGGACCTGTTTGTTTTAACCTGTGCCACCACCAAGATGGTTTGTTTGTCTTAACTGGCTTTAATTCAGGTGGGCGGGCATGAAAGGGTGGTCTTGGCGTAGTGCGGTTGTGTAAACAAAGTGGGTGGAGAATGCGCCATTTTTCCAGCAGATGAAGCTTTGCGGGTGACACTCACGCGTAAATGATCAGATCAGAAAAAAACGGCTGTTATCGCCATGTAACTGGGCTTCCATATGCGCGGATGTTATGGACGTATCGCTACCTGGCTGGCTTCCATCTGGATATATTTTATGCCCTGCCTAACTTGATGCACTCAAAGGCTTAGCGATGGTACCTGTTTGCTGATAGGATGCTGTCAACACAATAATCATAGCTCACAAATGGATGATCGAATGCGTTAATAAGATTTGAAAAACTGCTGAATGACAGTTCTAAAACATGTTACCCCTACAGCTGTGGTTTCTAATCCACTTGTTTTACAGTTGCGTTCGAGTTGGGTATCCTTGATGTATCACTGTCTCGGTGACAACAGGTATTAAATGCGATGGCAGTGCGCGGAGCAACAATGATATCTTTTCTGTTTGTTCGCGGTGAAGCTGATGAGCTCAGGAGTCCGACATGCAAAGAGCAGAAAAGAGTGGAAAGGACTGTTTTGAAAGGTGAGGTTTGGACTTGCAAGGGTGAAACTGGAGAATGGACATGATGCCTAGATAACAAAAAAAAGTCCTCTCTAACCTGTTTCTGTGACATGTATCCACCAAGCGCTTCTTTTGGGAACATCATAGCTGGCTGGGTGGTATTCATATGGTAAAAGTTTCTGAAATCTTGGAAACCTTTGAGTTGACAATTGCATGCTGACACGACAGTATCACATAATTTCTGCAGGTTTGTCAGCTTCACACTCATACTACGAGATTACCTGATCCACCACAACCCAAAGGTTCAGATCTGGTGACTGGGGAAGCCATTGAAGTGCACTGAACATATTGTAATTTCATGAAACCCGACATCAATATTCAGATAAGCTGTGGCATTCAAACAATGACTGATACTGAGGGGCCCAAAGTGCGCTGAGAAAACATTCCCCACACTGTTACAATACCACCATCAGCCTGGACTGTTGACACAAGGCAGGTTGGGTGCATGGATTAATGCTGTTGACACCAAATTCTGATCCTACCATATAATATACTTCTCTTTCTCTCTTATGTTATTGTTGTGCTGTCTCCTCACAGATGCCCTTTCAGTAAATGACAGTGTATTCCATCTTTCTTGGAGCCGTCTTCAGCAGTGGATACAGGAAGTCTGGAGGAAGAAAAACCAGGTTACAATTACAACATCAATCTTTTTTACTTTTTTCTCTATCTTTGCTCTCTAAACATTTTCCAACCCTTTTTTTATGTTGCAGGGCACAGACCTGCTCTCAGTGTCCACTACAATTCTGGAAAACAAAGACACAGATAAAGAATCTGTAATCAAACCAGATGTGATCACAGGAAAGGAGGGTGATCTAACAGTTGAGAGCAGTATGGGACTAGGGACCAGAAAACATGCTGATCAAGGAACTCAGAGAAAAGAGTGTGATGTTTTAATTGACAACAGCAAGTCTTGTGGAACCCAGAAAGACCTTTTGTCCAGTTATAGGGAGGAAGATCAAGCCATTCAGAAGGAGAAGGAAGATCCTCAAGGAAAGTGTCCATCGGACTGTGGCTCTGAGGAAGGCAGCCATCACCAGGCGGAGTGGTCTGGTTATGGCAGTGGTTGCCACGTAATCGACAAACTGAAAGGGAGAAGAGTTGGACCAACATCCCCGTTGTGTCACTATTTGGCCTGGGTCCTCTGTCTGCTGCTGTCCCTCTCCTGCCTGGTGCTCTCTGCAGTGCTGGGGATGAGGTAGTAACTGTGTGATGGTGTTAAATGGATGATTATTAAAATATATGAATGACCGCTGGAAGCCAGTGCCACGATGTTAATTGTGGATTCATATTAATCCTGACATTTGTGTGACTTTTGTTTGTGTGTGATGTGTCAGATTCAGCAGCAGCAAAGTTCTGCTTTGGATACACTCTCTGTCCTTCTCCCTGATATCTTGCATCTTCTTCATCCAGCCAGCTGTGGTAAATTAATACCTAACCCTGATTTAAAATGACCAAGAAAATAAAAGTAGGTTAATGCTTAATGGTTTTTGCATTGGAAATAATGTTCTTTTTCTGTTCCAGATACTTACTGGGGCAGTGACTGTCTCGTTTTGGTACAGGAAAAGGCCAGACTTTCATTCTTTCTCCAGAATAAAAGAGTGTGACATAGAGGCCTCAACACTGTGCAGCCATGATGGTGCTGGTCGACCAGAAGAACAGTTCAGGACATCTGCTTTCCCTCAGGAAGAATGCTTATACCTCGAAAAGGTGATAGCCAGAATCTGGTTCTTTTTAATCTCTTCTGTTCTTTTCTATTGAAACATCAAGTCAGTTATTTGTGATTGGCAGCTACTTTCAGCTCGACAGCGAGCTCGGTACCTGCGTCTTGTGCGCCCGCCGACTCCAGCAGAGCTGAGGAGAAGTCGTGGGAGGAAAAGAAGAGAGACTCTTATCCACAACACCCTCAGGTGTGTCTGTGTTTCTTTGTGTGCGTGGGTGCTTGTTTGTATATGATTTAAAGCTGCATAAGGAATTATATCTTTCTCTTTGTCCTCCAGGGATTTGTCTGTCTGTGTCTCCTTGGTTCTCCTGATGCTGTGTATAACATATGGTAGCTCATTCACTGACCATTACCACCTCAATAAAGCTGTCAGAAAACGGTTTATAAGGTAACACATACACATATGCTCTCTCTAAAACACTCCAAGCACTCCAAAATCATTTCTATATAAAATAATATTTCAACTTTCGACAGGAATGATGATAATGATTTTATGTCCATACAAAATCATGAGGACTGGTGGAAATGGACACAAACCAGTCTGCTTAATGTGCTGTACAAGAATGCATCAGTCAAAACTGAGGTAAGCAATGTCACCCTGTCAGAGATTGTCATGCTCTGAAAATGTGAAAATAATTTACCTTAACCATGTATCCATTAAAAATGACCTTGTCGAGGAAAGATCTTATTCCATATCCTATCAATTTAAGGCCAAACCAAATAAAAAACATTTTTATGTCATTCAGCAGTCACACATTTTGATTGGAGAGCCGATTCTGTGGAAGACTGAGGTGTCCAGGTCATTTCAGGGCCAGGTAAGTAATCAAGAGACATGTCTTTGCATGTAGTGTTCCATTACTTATTTAACCATAGTTGTTTTGTTTTATTACAAAAATCTGCCCTTATAATTACAATCACTGAAAAAATAATGGTGATATTTTTTAATGAATATGTGAATATGAAAAAATGTTTCAAAACAATAGATTTCTGATTTTGTACAATGAAAATGACTGACAATATTTTTCCATTATTTATAATAAAGTATGCAACATTCAGTGTTTTGAAATAGCAGTAAACCACTTTTGAATGGTCCACTATATTATTTTACTGACATAAATTTCAAGCAAATTATCAACTAAATGTCGTGTGCTGTTTTTTAAGTTACATTCCTCACTCAATATGTCATGACACTGTTGTGTTTTGCACTAAGCCCTCCTCTAGAGAGTGCTGTTTCACAAGTATCTAAGTATCTATTACATACATGAATGTATCCTCACCCCTCAATCTGATGTGTTGTTCTGACTGTGTGTACTCTGTCCATGACTTCTCAGCTCTCCAGTGTGACTCTTGGACCAGAATCTCTTCACTTACTCTCATCAGGGAGCAATAGATCCACTTATCCACACTCCATTGTCATGGTTCCCACGGCAACGCCGCCAAGGACATGTGTTCACCTGGGCTGCTACTCGGGGCTGAGTACTACAGTTGGCTTAGGCCATACAAAGTAATAGTTGCAGACACATGGTGGAAATAATTGTTATTTGAGTTTTTCTAGAGAGAACTCTAAAATAACTTCTTTTAGATTCAGGTGTAGTTCACGTCAGTGATGTCCAGTATCATCATCAGGTCTGACGCCGCATCCAAACTGAATCTCCTACATTCAAGTGGCTGGTTGGGGAGACAGACGGTGGCCCTGAAGGTCCAGTTCACCTTGTTCAGCCCTGCGCCCAACTTGTTCACCAGTGTGACCCTGCTTACCGAGCAGAGTCCCACCAATGTCCTGTTGCCCTCCTCCAAAGTCCTGTCAGTTAGGGTGTATCACACTGCTGCTGTGTGGGACTATGTTGTTATGGCGTGCCAGGTAAAATATTCCATTACTTTTTATCTATGAAAACACCACCATCATAAACTTACTCGGCAGCTGAGGAAGCAAAATCTACACACACAAATTTACACAACAAAATACTGATGACTCATTGATATTAAAACGATAACACAATATTGCATTGCATAATATTCTCCCTGTGCACTAACACTGTATATTTTGTGCACATTCTGTCTTCTGTTTCTGTCAAAAGTCTGAAGGTTCCTCATGTTTTCTCTTCCCCCCCCTACAGCTCCTCTTCCTCCTCTTGTCTCTGCTGCAACTCTGTCATCAGATGTGCGCCATGAGGCAGCAAGGGCTGATGGGATACTGGAGGACTCCCTGTAACTGGCTGGAAGTGAGTCTGCCATATATGGATAAACATACCAACATAATAATGTCCAAAAAGATTAAGACTTAGACTGGAACACATTCACAGGCATGTACACACACTCCACGCCATACACCAGTGCAAACAAGATCACAGTGACCTAGCTGAAAGGGTAAAGTAACCTGTAGCTCTTAAACTAACATACTTGTGAAGCAAACCACACAGAAAAAGTATTTGAAGGTCAAACCACACAACAGAGTATGAAATGGTGTCTGATTATACTTAACTGCTGTAGAAATATACCTCACTCTCTCTCTGTTTCTCTGTTTTGCAGGTGACTGTGCTGACAGTGACCTTAGTGTACTACATTTACTACATCTATCACTCCACTATTATCATGGATGTCGTGGAGCTGCTGCAGACACACAGAGGACACGTCGATGTCAGCTTCTTGGCTACCTGGGAACAAGTGAGAGAAGGAGACAAATGGAACACAAATATTTAATGTTGAAAAACACTTCACTGCCTGTCCTGTTTTCATTTAATACAGTATCGTCCCTTGAAAATGAAAGAACCCCATCATTAATTAGATGATAATTAGTAGTATAATGGCAGAACATTATTAAAACTTCACATTTAACAGTACATCGTAGCTATGATGTTAACAAGTGTAAAAGGTTTGTTATTTTTGCTGAGCACACCCTTATTAGATACACAAAGAAAAGCCAACATTGGGGTTGCAAAGTCCTGTTGTGTAAGATCACAATGTGGGAATGGAAGAGAACAGCAATGCTTGTCAGCGTTGAAAATGTTCCTCTGTCTCTGCAGAATATTCGCTCTCTGCGTGGTGTCACACTCTTCCTTCTCACCGTGAAGTGTGTGACTGTGTTGAGGATGAACAGGACCTTGGCTACCTCTGCTACACTCTTAACCAGCTCACTCTCCAGCCTCTTCTGGCCAATGGTAAACACAAAGGGCAGTGAAACACATTATGGAGCATTTGTAGTATTATAAAGGATATGATGTGCAATTTGTGTGCATTGTCTCATTGATGCAGTTTAATCTTGAGACCCTCAATGTCCTACATGTGTATGTCATGCTGATATTAATTTTGTAGATTAGAGGACCTGTGTGTGTGGTGATTTTTTCTGGATTTGGTTCGAAACAAATACTAAGTTCCCTACACAGACAGAGACTAAAAACCTGCACCTTCTACTGTCCTAGATTTCAGGGCTGATCCTGCTGGTGGCGCTGTCCTGCACAGGGAATCTTCTGTTTGTACAAAGCTCCTGGGCTTTCAGCTCTATTCCTCACTCCCTTCAAACTCTGCTCCGTCACTGCTGGGGTCTCAGACCTGCCAGGGACCTCCTCCTCTCAGGGCATAATGTCCTTTACTGTGGAGCGCTCTATCTGTCCTCCACTGTGGTGTGGACTGCAGTGGTATATACACTTTATATTTTTTTCTTTGACTGAATAGACAGATTGATTTCTGCATATATTAAGTTTCTGCACAACAGTGGAAGAAACAATCTGCCAGGTTCTAGGTCACAGTTATGTGTCTTTCTTGC
The DNA here is from genome assembly GCA_033238685.1 of Lates japonicus. Taxonomy (NCBI): domain Eukaryota; kingdom Metazoa; phylum Chordata; class Actinopteri; family Centropomidae; genus Lates; species Lates japonicus. Next base: position 9,604,940 of record BRZM01000020.1, on the reverse strand, counting down.
AGGTGATAGGTGTGATGTCCTCATTGGTCAGAGATGCCAAAAGATCTCAGAGCAGGAGGGACGTCTTCACTGTGGCAGAATTAGCAGGCTACATCAGACGGAGGATTTCTGAGTTCACTGGGCAGCGTGAACCAACATGGGTTGATAACCATGTGGAGAGGAGGGTGAGGTGGTTAGGCCCTGAAAATGAGATTTATCGAGTTAACTGTATTATTGACATTTTTCAATTAAGGAAATTCATTTCTGATGACTCTTTTGTTTTACAGACGTATCACCTGGAAGAGTTTGAGAGCCTGGTAGATGAGCTATTGTTCAGACTCAATGCCCTCTCTAACAGCCTGCACCACACTCTGCCTCCGAAAACCCATCACTACATGGAGGCAGACAGTCCCATCGCTTCATCTATACAGGAGCTCTCCAGCATGGACACGCAGGTGAGCCAGCCTCATGTCATATAGAAAAGACACACAGATGCTTGCAGGCAGTGTATACACCCATATGCATGTTTCAGGTATTGTGTTTGCATTCACACTTGCTGTTTTCTGGAAAACAAGTGTTGTTTGGAGACTTTGTGATTCTGTTGCAGGACTTCATAGACACACAAATGACAGAAGAGACAATAGAGAGTGATCACACAGATGTCAGTGGCCGTGGGAGAACCCTACCTGCATATCACCTGCTCAGGTGATCAAATTTGTCCAACATCTACTTAGACTATAAACCATTCTTGAGCCAATATTGAAATATAAATTACACAATGATAAGAATCCCTGCGCTTTTTTGTATGACACTCACTACCAGGTCCAAGCATGGATCAGAGCTCCTGCAGCAGAGAGGCCAACAGAGAAACAATCCCTTCTCAGACATTGTTCTGGCATCTGATAATCTGCAGCCAACTGGAAAAAGAGCTCACGAAAATCCAAATGACAGAGAGCTCCAGACTCATTTAAGGGGACAAAACTTCCTGTCCCTCCCAGAGTCTGCATCACTCATCACGATCTGGACAGACGATGCTTTGGAGAAGCAAACTGACCAGTGGACTAAAACAAATGATAGTTGCTGGTTAAGTACAACTCAAGCAACCCATACAGAGGTGGTGGTGGAGGTTCTGGTGCATGAGGAGCCTGGAAGTGTAGAGCCAGGGAAACAGGAGGGTCAGGTCAGGCTGGGACTCTGCAAGCAATTCAAAAAATGAAATGTCTCAAAAGTCTGCATTATAAGATTTTCTCTTCTGTTAAGATATATAGAATGGTGCAGTGTTGAGTGTGCCCAGCATCTTACTTTTTTTTTTCTCTTGCTTGCCAAATCTACTTAGGCAAATCATATTACCTGGATCTTCAAACTACTCCTAGAACAAACTGAAATAAATCTTACAAGAATTTTTGATACTTCATAAAACGGCATGTTAAGTTAATTATGTTTGTAATTGATTAGTGGACAATTTATTAATGGCTTTTGTGATCCATAAATGAAAATGCATTTTTGTTTTCCAGGTTGCTGGTAAAAAGTCAATAATGAAGTGACTGTTGTTTTCATTTACAATAAGGATGATTTAAAAAAAATCTGCAGTTATGGATGTTAATAAGTTATAAATGAATGGGTTTTTTTGCCCAGATTCTCTGCAGTCATCATTTGTAGAATGATAAACACTCCATGGGAAGAGTCCATCCTGATTTCATAAGAGCTCGCTACCGTGGTCAGAGGATGCACATCATCTAAAGGGATCTAATACCTAAAACTGTGGACCTGCAATCTGTCAATCAAAAACATATTTGTGTGTATTCTTATTCAAGCGTTTTGCAAAGCATTAATTTGTTAGCAACTAAGTTTATAAATCGTTTCCAAGAGTTCCTTCTGGGATATGGTCCAGCACAAAGGAAGCAATGTCATCCTCTAAACATATTGATTTACTCTCCTAATATTTATCTTTCTAACCCACTGGCCCATATCCATGTATCCGATCCTTATTTACAAGCAGAAGTCATAGAGGGAAATGTTAAATAGAAGTACCCAATAGCATCTTCCAACGTATGAGGCTGAGGAATTGAGTGGCGACTTGTGATTGGAGGAGAGTCGATGATGAGAACCAATCACAACGTGGCAAGTCAGACTAGTTCCAGACGGAGGAGGCGGCGTGTGTGATTTCAGAAGTGATTAGTTTGTATGAAACCACGAGTCAGACGTGCCTACAGCCACACATCAGTATTGATCCGGGCAACGGGTCTGTGCAGCCGACAGTATTTTTGATGACATTCATCAGCGTTATTAGCTAAGTTAATTAGCCGGCTACTTCGGAGAAGCACGTCGTTAGTACGTGGCCGCATCATCTGTGAACAATGAGGAAGGTTGCACTGCTGCTGATTGTGCTGCTCGGCGTTGCATTCTTTGCAACTGTCAGCAGATGTGAAGATGGTAAGCCTGAGCTATTTTACAACCTTGTGTGATTATTACAGCTGAATAATGAGTTATTCAGGTAAAGCTGTAATGCAGCTGTTTTGTGTTTCCTGCAAGTTATCTTCACGCAAACTAGCTAGCTAAGTTACTGTAGATACTCTGCTAGCACGCTAGCTAACAGGACGGGTCAGCTAATGTCAACAGTGCTGCCACACACACAAATATGCAATTACATGGCCCCTGACTGTTAGAATAACGTTAAGCTCCATCCAAAACATGAAGTCAGTTAGTCCTGTTTTAGTTACACATTGTCAGTGTGCAACATAGTGACTGTACGGGCACAGCCCTCAGCTACACAGGGTGTATGTTGCTCTCACCAGCTACATGTTATGTCCACACCTGCCCTGTTTCTCTAATCTGTAAGGAGTTAAACAAGCAGCTTTATGGCTGCAGTAACATTTATTTACTGACATCAACCTGACTCTTTTCCTGTTTGTGTGTAAGATGAACCAGAGGAGAAGGAGGAGGCTGATGAGGACGACAGTGATGATGAGGAGGATGAGGATGAAGATGATGACACAGAGGTGAAAGAGGAGAACGGGGTGCTGATTCTCAATGACAACAACTTCGAGACTTTCATGGAGGGGAAAGACACAGTATTAGTTGAATTCTATGCTCCATGGTATGTTTGCTGTTTCTCTTTTAAAGAAATTTGCTTTAACCTTGTTACAGTTTATTCAGTATAATTAAATTTTAAACTTGGTTACAGTCGAAATGTGTTGAGAATCTTGAGTCAAAACTTAATAGAACACAGCAGAGGAGCAGAAGAAACTGAGAAGTTTTCAGTGTCCTGTCCATTTCCTATGCAAATTCTCTGCAGCATGCCTCTTTCCTTTTACATCCTTGCAACCCTTCCAATATTACTGTATTTGCTGTTTATCCTTTTAGGTGTGGCCATTGCAAACAGTTTGCCCCAGAGTATGAAAAAATCGCCCAGGCCCTTAAGGAGAACGACCCTCCTATACCTGTGGCCAAAGTGGATGCAACAGTAGCCAGTGAGTTAGCGAGCAGGTTTGAAGTGTCGGGCTATCCCACCATCAAGATCCTTAAAAACGGGGAGCCAGTGGACTACGACGGAGAAAGGACACAGAAGGGTAGGAGCAGTTTGTTCAGTTCAACCATCTTTGCAACCTTTCAACACAAGCATGTCCTTTAAAAAAAAAGAATTAGCATTGATATAGTGACTGTCTGTTTGTTGCAGCCATTGTGGAGAGAGTGAAAGAGGTGGCTCAGCCAGATTGGAAGCCTCCTCCTGAGGCGACACTGGTGCTGACCAAAGACAACTTTGATGAGACTGTTAACAATGCAGACATCATCCTGGTGGAGTTCTACGCCCCATGGTCAGTCAGCATACTGTCATTTTTGAAACACATAAACTGTAAATGTCAGATGACACACTGTGAGAGTGATAGTTGAGCTTTTTAATAGCAGCTCTGAAGACTAATAAAAGAATCCTCATTATTTCCCTGTTATAACTGACATCAAGGTGTGGACACTGTAAGCGTTTGGCTCCAGAGTATGAGAAGGCAGCTAAGGAGCTGAGCCAGCGCACTCCTCCCATTCCTCTGGCCAAGGTGGATGCCACCGTGGAGAACGAGATTGCCACACGCTTTGGAGTCACCGGCTATCCCACCCTCAAGATCTTCAGGAAGGGCAAGGTGTTCGACTACAACGGACCCAGAGAGAAGTACGGTAGGTCACTGACGGTGTTGTGCCTGTCTGTGCAGTCATGTGGATCTGTGTGCACACTTCTCTTCTGTTCATCCATCACCTGATCCAGCCTCTTTGACTTTCTCTTTAGGCATTGTTGAGTACATGGGTGAGCAAGCAGGGCCTCCCTCCAAACAGGTGCAGGCAGCAAAACAGGTGCAGGAGCTCATCAAGGATGGTGATGATGCCGTCATAGTCGGCGTGTTCTCCAGCGAACAGGACGCAGGCTATGAGATCTACATCGAGGCTTGTAAGTAGTTCCAACGTGAGCTGCCTATAATCCATTATAAGATTTTATTGTAGTTATGTATGTTTTGCTATTCAGGGTCTCTCAGACTGCAAACAACCATATAGTTATTGTTTTCTGTGCTGATGCATTAAGTTTAAAAGCAAAAAACAGTCATGTATATTAGGTTTACATATTTTAATCCTTTCAGTATTTATACTTCTGACCAAAACATAGCATGATTTATTTCCTACTTTTCTTGTCAGAATGTTATGAAATGAAACTTGCAGAGACTTGAAACTTACTTGTGATGGGAAAAACCAATCTCAGTGAATATTAAATCACCTTTATTTTTCTGTCAAAGCTCCAAACTCTTTTTCTGATATTCAGTCAAATAGACCTGTGGATGTTATTCTCACTGTTGCTCATCTGTCCGGCAGGTAATGCACTGAGGGAAGACTTCACCTTCCGTCACTCCTTCAGCTCTGAAGTGGCCAAACTGCTCAAAGCGTCACCTGGTCAGATCGTCATTGTTCAGCCCGAAAAGTTCCGCTCCAAGTATGAGCCAGCGTCACACACACTCACAGTGAAGGTACTGCCCCCCCCCCCCCCCTTTTTTTTAAACCAGTTGAATTTTAATTGGTTTCACTGGGTATGAAACTAACTGACTTTCTTTCAGTTTTAATGTTAAACAGTCAGCAATATAAGGTTTCACTCGACAACATCCATTCTTGCTTTTAAGCGCTGCATTATCCAACTCTAAGGCAACAAATTTTTTTTTATTGCACAGGACTCTACATCAGTGACAGAAGTGCAGGATTTCTTCAAAAAGCATGTGATTCCTCTGGTGGGCCACAGGAAACCAAGCAATGACGCTAAGCGCTACACCAAACGACCCCTGGTGGTTGTGTATTACGGAGTCGACTTCAGCTTTGACTACAGGAAAGGTGAGTTTATGAAGATACTGTTTATGTGGCCTGGTCTGTCTCAGGGATTTTGAATGTTAATATAACTATTCAGCATTTTTAATTGTTTAAAATTTACAACAGAGATTTTAGTACACATTTACATTCACGTTCAAGTCCAGTAACACATTCTTATCAACCAACAGCACCTGTCGACAATTCAATAAAGCTCTTTACTCCATTTATAATTCATTTTTAGCAACACAGTTCTGGAGGTCTAAGGTGCTTGAGGTGGCCAAAGACTTCCCAGAGTACACATTTGCCATCGCTGATGAGGAAGACTACGCTGAGGAGCTGAAGAGCCTGGGCCTGAGCGAGAGCGGAGAGGAAGTTAACGTAGGAATTCTGGCAGATGGAGGCAAAAAATTTGCCATGGAGCCCGAGGAGTTTGACTCCGAGGTGCTGGAAGAATTTGTTATGGCTTTTAAGAAAGGTGAGTGTTGAGTTGTGTGTTTTACCGCAGTGATTTTGAAGGACGGGATCATGTAAAAGAGGCATATTTTGTCACATTAGGAGTTTCACTCTATTATTTAGATTTTTATAAGCTGCAATAATCTCTTTCTTGGATTTGTATGTATACTAATTCTTACTTCTCTACAGGAAAGCTGAAACCTGTCATCAAGTCCCAGCCAGTGCCAAAGAACAACAAAGGACCAGTTAAGGTTGTGGTAGGAAAAACCTTTGACGAGGTCGTCATGGATACCGAGAAGGACGTCCTCATTGAGTTTTACGCTCCCTGGTGTGGCCACTGTAAGAAACTAGAGCCTGATTACTTGGCTCTGGGCAAAAAGTACAAGGGGGAGAAGAACCTGGTGATCGCCAAGATGGATGCCACTGCCAACGATGTGCCAAACGAGAGCTACAAAGTGGAAGGCTTCCCCACAATATACTTCGCCCCGAGCAACAGCAAGCACAGCCCCGTCAAACTTGAAGGCGGAGACAGAACAGTAGAAGGGTTAAGCAAGTTCTTGGAAAAGCACGCCACAAAGCTATCACAGAAGAGAGATGAACTTTGAAACTTTCTGTCTTGACCAGTAGCTAAGAACTCTTACCGTGCTTGGGGCAGAGTCTTAGAGGACGCTGAGGGAGGGGAGGGGAAAGCAGCGGAGTTTAATGGTGTTACTGAGTTGCGGTGATGATTACCATGTTCAATCATCGTTTTAGTTTCTGTTCATTCCAAGAGATTCAGCTTTCTTCTGTTTCTAAAAGCATGTAAGCACTGTTGAAGATTGAAGTCTTTTTAAATAAAACTCAAAATGATGGCGGCTTTGTGAGCCAACACTCAAATTTGACTCTTTGTTGCTGTAAATTCAAATACTGAATACATTTCAGAAAACAAATGGTTTTGAAACACAATTTAAGAACTACACACACACATTAAATTAATACGTCAGTTATGATACTATATGTTATTTCACTACAAATGAATATTATTTCTTAAGCCAATTCAATCACTGTTACTTATTACCTACATTCATACAAGAGAGGTTGAATGGGGAAGTCGATTTTCTCCTGAAGTGATTGTAGGCATATGTAAGCACCCAAATTCGAACGTGTTAAAATGCAAGAAACTATAACTGATTGAATGTGAGTGTGAATGTTTTTTTTTTTTTCTATATGTCCCTATGCCTAAATTCAACTCATGGAAAATTCTGTTTTGCGGATAAAATCCCATTATTTGAGTAATGGACTCAAGAAAGAGTCCATCTCACAAAACAAAACAATTCAGGAGTTCAGATTACGTAAAGGGGGCGGGACAACACTTCTTGTTTGTGATTGGACAGATACCCCGGAAATGCCTGTCTAAAATTACCTCACCTGCGGTTAATTATCTCTGAGGGTAATGTAGCTTGTGTGGATATGTTTGTGTTGTTAGCTGTGAAGTTAGGCTACTTTGTAGCATTAAAGTTGTTCTTTTTGACTAAGGACAAACTATTCTGCAGGGTGCAACTTTATCCGCTCACTTGTAGCGATGTTTTCTCCTTAATTGGTTTGTTTTACGTCGTTTGTGTTGTGCCTCGATGTATTGTTTGAGGGAACTATACAGTAACGGCATATGTGTGGACGGTGAGGTAAGTTGGGGATAATTTGGATATTCTCTGCGGATCCAGAGGTGTCTTCTTACTCAGTTTGACCCAGTGTTGACTCCAAACCAATGCCAAATGATAGTAGTGCAGTGAACAGGTAGGACACACCTTTATCGGAGTTCAATGTCAACGTTGTTCCTCAGGGATTGAAACCGTTACTTTTCTGATCATGTTAATCTAACTTGTCTGTTAGTTGTTGATTTTGTTTATGCCGAATGGTAATTTTTTGGGATGTCGCTGGTCGGCCGGTTTAGCTAAACCAGCTTATCTATCATTTTGTTATTTTGCGATACAGTGATTTCAGCGTAGTACTATGTTTGTTTCCTTACACATTGTACGCACAGTAAAGTCACTGAACACCAGATCTGTTCCTTTATTCTTTCAGAAACCATCCTTTGTCTTAAAATCTGGAGAGGAGATGAAGTCCAGAGAAGATCAACAAAGACTTGGGTGCAGACCTTGATGGGTGTTTCTACAGCTGACAGCTTTATGTCAAACACACTGTATGTCCCATTAACTGAGTAAATTAGTTAAGTATTGTGAGAATGTAATGTAAGTCATTTTGTTATTTTGGGATACTGTGATTTTAAGTTACTGTTTGTTGCTCCATATTGTGCACAGAGTAAAGCCACTGAATACCACATCTGTCCCATTATTCTTTCACAAACTATCTTCTCTTTCTGAAAGTAGGTGCCAAAGTAAATAAAGCAGTTAAGTAAAAAGTATAGTAATAAAGTAATCGAGTAAATAAAGTACTAGAGTAAAAAGAGTAGTTGAGTAACTCAGTAATCAAGTACATAAAGTAATCGAGTTAATAAAGCAGCCAAGTAATTAAGTAATCAACTAAATAAAGTGCTCGAGTAAATTGAGTAGTTGAGTAAATAAGTAATCAAGTACAAAAGTAATCGATTACATAGAGTATTCGAGTAGGTGGAGTAACTGAGTAATTAAGTAATAGATTTCCAAGTGTACTCGAGTAAGTGCATCCAACTGAGTAATCGAGTAAGTGGAGTAACTAATTAATTAATAGAATTACCTAAGGGTATCCGAGTAAATGTAGCAACTGAGTAATCGAGTAATTGGAGTAACTGAGTAATTAAGTAATAGATTACAAAGGGTACTCGAGTAAGTGGAGCAACTAGGTAATCAAGTAAGTGGTGTAACTGAGTCATTAAGTAATAGATTACATAGAGTACTCAAATAAGTTGAGCAACTGGGTAATTGAGTAATTGGAATAACTGAGTAATTAAGTAATAGATTACTTGGAGTATTCGAGTAAGTAGAGCACCTAGGTAATCAAGTAAGTTGTGTAAATGAATAATTAAGTAATAGATTACATAGAGTACTTTTGTAATCAAATAAATGAATCAGTCAAAGAGTATAATAAGTAATCAAGTAAATAGTTAAGTGACACACAGCTGACACTAACACACCTGATAACATTCAGTATATTTTTATTGTTTCAGCAATAAACCTGTACAATGTTTCAGTGTAAAAACAGCGTCTCTCCTTGTCTTTTGTAATGGTTAATGAGTCAGGTCACAACAATACTAACAGAACAACAGTGCTGTAACAACACATTGTGTTTTAGTGAATTTTATATGTATCCTAAGGGCTGAATTCAATCAAAGGTACTGCAGAGTCCAATTTTCAGCTAAAAGCAAACACCAAATTACCTGTAATAAATCAGACTGGATGAATGGAGAGTTGATCTAGTCGTTCACAATTACATGAGCACAAACACAGGAAGATATAAAAGCCAAAGCTCTGCCATATGCCACAGTACCATTGACTGAATTTAGCCCCAAGCCTGAAATGTTTGGACTTACATGAAGTTAAATCTAATGTATAGTTGTACACTGTTCTAATAAGAATAAGAAAACACTAATACCTTTGTTGTATTATTAATCTTCTCAATAGACATCTGATACATTCATTTTAGTCATTAATCCATTTGCAAAATATGACTGAATCTAGTGCCTGACCTAACGTGAGCTTTTGTCATATTACATGTCAACATGTTATTTTGTAACTTGCTGGGAAAAAAACCCTCAAATCATCACAAAATTCTTTAAACAAAAATGTCAGTATTGTTCCACACCACAAGTCTCAACACTCAGCATCCACAACGTGAAGCTGTGCCTGGATGTGGAAGTAGTCAGCATGGCACCTGTCTGGTGAAACAACATCTCCACTGTTGATGAGGCTGAATCTCTGGTCTCTCTGGTCAGCCGTCAAGGGAGGCTCCTATATGTGGCCACGTACGATGCAGCCAGAGACCACTGTCCACACAGGAGAAGCCCTCGTGCTCCAGACTCATCAGCTTCTCTCTTCTCCTCTGGCATGTGCCTCATGTTACTGCATCGGTTACTGTAAACAGTCCACAGAAACAAAAATCAAAAAATGTAGTTAATATTTGGTGCTGAATTTAGAAACTATGGAGTGGGTCAGTACTGTAGGTAACAGTATCAGTTCAACAGCTTTAATACTGACTATTATCCTAACTCCTGTGCTGAATCCTCACTTTCAAGCTTACACCTGATGGTGACCCTTGTGCTAATCTTTCCCAAAATCTCGCCTGTTTTATCCTAGTAGAGGAAGAGCTCCACCTGCGGAACCCTAAGGAACTACATTAATATTAATGACGGCTGCGTCCACAGGTGTGCAATTACCTAAACTATAGTTCTCTCTCAAACAATATAACAAAGCACAACACAAGCAATGTAAACAAGTCAACTATTAAGTAGAAAAACAGCTGAAGTAAGCGGACAAAGTTGCGAGTTACGTTACTTCTTGAGGTGGTCACTACACAGAAGCAGTAGGCCTATGCGACTCCGCTCCTCCCGTCGCACTTAAAAGCTGGAAGCCATTTTTCAGCCAGTTTCTTGCTTCTCCCTCCTTAATAACAACATTTTTGGTACTCGATAAACGCCTCTGGCGCTCCCTTGGTTTGATCGATTTGAGCAAACGCTAAGCGTAGGCAAACTGTGATGACGATATGCACGTGGAGAATCTTGCCCTCCGGTCGCATCTCGCTGACGTCAAACGCAAACAAACAGGTTCCAAACAGTCCTCTGTTGATGTTGGGGCTTCTTGGTCACTGGCGAGTAAAAATGGAAGTTGTAGTTTCATAGTGTTGCGGATGCAGTGGGTTTATTACTTCAGCTGTCTTTTGAGAAGGCCACAATATGCCAAGCTGGAGGATATTTATCAAATACGTCAAATGTAAAAACCAGCACTGACTACATTTCAGAAAACAAGTGTTTTAGAAATTCAAGTGTTTAATCACGTTTAAGAACAATTTAAACAATTAGTAATACAAATGGCTACATTCTGAGACTGGTTTTGAAACACAAGGATTGCCCTGGCAGTACTCGATCATTCTCAATATGGTGCATCCTCTACAGCCAGTCAGGTTAATCAAGTAATCACTTAACATGTTATTAAATTAATACTAACTATTTCGGCTGTAAAAGTCTTGGCAGCAGAGAGGTGCGCCTGCAGCAGCATCAGAGACAAGGACATCGGAAAAATCTTATAACTCTACAGAATAACTGTATAGATAATAACATCTAAAACACCTTCTGAACATTACAAACCTGGCCGGGTAATACTTTGGGAAAGTGCATCATGTACTGAACATCATTACATCTTCATATGTTTGTATGTACATATGAGCAGGAAATCTCTTTTCACTATCTAAAGGAAATGTTCAAAGTTTCTCCAAAATATCTTTAAAAATCTGGTCTAGTGTTAACACCACTTTGAGGTGAGACGTGGGTATTGCGGGAGTTGATGTTGAAGACTTGCAGCCTCATTCACACAAAGGCACTTGAAGATACTGGCGCTGAACGAGTTGGTTCTTGAGATGCAGTTCAGGGTGGAGGATCGTTACGAGAACTCTTGCGTGAACCGCAGGTGGAACTCGCGGATCTTCTGCAACACAACCTTCAGCTTCTCGATGGGTGGCAAGATGGTCATCCTGAACAGAGAGAGACAGAGATGTGGGCTAATGGCAATACTGTCAAAGGTGTTTTTTGTTTGAAGATACTCCAAAACATTTTTTGCCAGGTTTAAAATCTGCCTGAGTCAGTGTACCAACCTGAAGTGGAAGGTTCCTTCTCTCTGCCCAAAGCCGCTACCTGGCACCAGACAGATCCCTTCCTCCTCCAGCAGCCTCATACAGTAGTACATGTCTGGGACCTGGCCTTCCTCCTGTGGACACACACATATACACATTTGTACATGTACCTGGCTACAAAGATGAATAAAGCAGAGTGATGCAGTGTGTGCGTAGAGCATGCCTTGGCCTTGTCGATGGCCTTTTGAGGTAGAGTGATGCGGGGGAAGGTGTACATGGCCCCCTGGACCGGGTTACATGTGATACCAGGTACTGTGTTGAAGATCTCTTCTGTTAGCCTGGCCTTTTCTGCCAGAGCTGCCAACACTGCTGTCCGCTCCTGGAGGGGGAAGCAAAAAGGAAAACTGTCAAGGGTGAATGATTACATGAACTCAAACCTACGACAATATACAAAAAGCAAACTTGCGATGTGTGTCCCAGTTCAGGTGAGGGATACTCAGAGTGATGGGGGGCTCTAAGGTGAAGATAAACCCACACCTCCTCCCCACATCATACAAGTTAAAGATCAAATTCTACTTAAGTGAAACATTTTCCGAGTTTATCACTAGATAGTTAACAAAAGGCAGTCAAGTTAGATATCAACAGTAAACTGATACAGTGGTGCAAAGTTCATGGTAAATCATCCGTATAACTTTAATTGTGTTTGTAATGTGTGTTTCTTATGCCCTAGTTGAACTACAGTATGATGCTCAATTCTGTATGTCATGTTAGTATTTTCGCCCCCTTGTGGCCAATAGAGGTAGGACAAAATGCAGCATACCAACACACTTGCCTCATCCCATTAACACTACTCAACTGCAAAGAGTGCTTTGTATGTCCTTGTTCCAATGTAACCTCACACACCCTTTGAAGGTGGAAAGGAGCAGTACATATCTACCAAACACAATGCAAGACGACTCTGGATGTGATTTCCTATTTTGGATGCACTGGGTTAGAACATTTTTATTTGTATTCTGTTTACTGATATGCTCATAAATATTTGTGAAAGCCTAGGTGTTCTGGTTATGATAGGCAGACAGTCATTATTTAGATCTTATTTTATTTTAATGTTTATTTGTAAGCATGCATAATGCATATGATCCTTTTGGCAGAGCTCAAACCTTTTTCTTACTAATGAAGATGTAACAAAGCATCTTTAAATTATATATGTTAGAATGCAACAGCTAAACACATGTAATAGCATTTTCAGCATTCAAAAGCTGATTATTCACACTGCCCTAACTGTTGTGTGAGGACCTGTAACTTAATCATGCTCAGTACAGTCTTTGTGTGCATAGATTGTGTGGCATGGTATTTACGAGTATTTACATAAGTAAATTCTGTGTTTGCATACACTCAGAGCATTGGCAGGATGCATGCTGGCTGTTGTTCTTTGTGTGTTTTTCAGACCTTGATAAATGTGGTGTAGGAGGGTTCATCGGGCTGCGGTGGGTTGACCACCAGGTCCAGGAGAGCCTGTCCAGGAACAGGGGGACACAGACGCACAGACACCAGTTTGGTGAGTTGGGCCTTCACCTCAGGGTCCATGTTAATCACCTCCATGTAGCCTCCACGGAATCCACACCTGTCAAAAACAAACAGAGGAGAGGAAAGTCAAACACCAGGTATACTCTTGGTGCAGGTAATGTACACATCAGCAACAGGAGCAGAGTAAGTAGAAGTAGCAACTCCTCGAGTCAAAGGTGCCCTGTGGACAAATGTTTAAATTTATTGTAACTCACTAAAATTCACTGTGTTTATCCTTACAGTCAAATGAACACGCTGAATGCATTTCCTTCATCATAAAACATCTTTTTTGTGTTTTAAAAAAAAAATCGAAATCTTGTACTGTTTAGTTCCATGTTTATTAGGAGGGGTGTAGCATGAAAACTGGGACCCTTTCCCTCTTTATACATCAATTCTCATGCATGTGTGAATGTGTTATTAGGGTATCCGGTTTTCATATCCCAGCTGGGTCTTCTTTAGAAACAAAAACACATTTTTTACATGTATTTTACATCTATTACGCATGTGCATAAACTAAATTCATATAGTTATTTTACCTATGCACAGCAATACACAAGTGCATATTAGAAATATTGATATACTGTATATATTACTATATTTTGTATTATATACTATTATATCTGTCACTATCCCACTTTGCTTGGGAATATGAGGACACTGCACTTTTGGTTAGGATCTTTTCTTCTTTTCGTACATACATAAATATTACACAATTGCACATTAAAAAAACCTTTATACACACTGACCTAACTATTGCACTGTGTATCCCTGTAGTTTTTATACTATTTTTTATACTACAATTCTTTCTTTAAATGTGCTTTATTGCTCTTCATCAGATGTGTTGTGTCAGTTGTGTTTACGTTCTTGCTCTATACTACAAAAAAGACTCAAATTTGACCTTACTCCACTCTTTCCTTTTCACTTTTTATTTTGCCACCTGCTGACTGCTGCAGACAACCTGTTGCTCACACCATTTATCTCAAGACAAGGATAGAAAACTACATATACCCATAATTCCTCTCTAAATGCTGTTATCAGCTGGCTAACTATTGTAATGGTAGCTAGCCAGGTTCAGTCTACATGCAGATATTAAACTGTTGTAAAATAGGTGCTAGCAAGATGTGTCCACTGAAAAGATTTTGTTTACAGTTGATAGAGCTGTGACTAGAGCCCCCAGTATTGATTCAAACAAAAACAGTCATCTGTCAATGGTTTATTCTGTAATGCTAGTAATTTATTCATGAAGCTTATAATGTGAAAATCACAAATTACAGATGAAATCAACCCTAGCTTCAGGCATTTGCTGATAACTGCAACATTTCTCGGCACATTATTGCCACCCCTAGATCAGTGTAATAGTAATAAACCACTGGCAGGGCTGGGTATTGTGACACCCAGGTGTGGGTGCATGAGATAAACAAAACAGTGACCCACTAATAAATAAACAGCCACTGGAGTGTTACTAGAGGTCGAAAACTCCACAGGCCATCTTTAAACTCTAAAAAATAAAATCTACGTTACATATACAAGACTAGTCTGTGTGTACTGTACGTGTGTGTCTAGCTACTCACTCTCCCATGTAGCATTTGGAGGTGGAGTGGAAGGAGGCCATCTCCACTGTGCTGGAGTACTCTGGTCCCATCTCAAACAACACCTTCTTAAAGGAGTGAAATTTACAGCCCTCTGCATACACATTGTCCTGGTAGACCTAAAACAGGAGAACAGCTTAAATACAAAGGTTCATATCAAAATGTTGAAAAATGATCAACATCTGTACACATAAGAATTAAATGAAATGTGCAGAGTATCTACAAAAGTTGTCAATTAAAAATGTGTTCAGTGATTTACAAGGATACATGAGTATATTTTTGGTCTCTTTAGTTAAAGGTGTAGTTAGAACTGGTGCTGTGCTGAACTGCATTATATTGAGAGGTGTTTCTGTTCTGTTCTGTGATGTGAAAGAAGGCGGTCAGCCTTTGAAAAACAAAACACCAGCTTTGACATCAATTAGTGATGTGGAACCTGAAATGCAACATGCTTGAAAGATTCTTGAAATTTCTTCAGTGTGAGATTCATTGTTAATTTGTTCTTGAAGACAGATTTAAGACAAACTTTTGAAAGGAGGAAATGACATTTGTGAATTACTTCATCAGCCATGAGGAAGAGATGCTCCTCTTTAGCAAATCGGATCACATCTTCAATGCACTGCCTGCTCTGCACCTGACCTGTCAAACAGGATAACCAGTGTTGTGTACAGACAGACGGAGAAAACCAAATCTCAAAATATGGTTTAATGTCTAAACTGCCCAAAGATTTTTCACTCGAGATATGAGTTAGATAACAATATTTTTTAGATACAAAGTGGATCAACTCCATGTTTGGTAATTAAAAAATTCTAGCCACTGTTTTCATCCCTCATGTAGAAACTATTGACACCAGACATACCTGTGGGGTTTCCGGGGTTGATGATACAGAGGACGCGAGGATTGCAGTGCTGCCTGGCTGCGTTGAGGGCTCTCCTGAGCTCTGCCACATCCAGACTCCAACACTTGTCCTCATCCAGGTAGTAACTGATCTGCACGGCGCCCAGGTCGGCCAGGGCGGCCGAGTACAGAGGGTACTGGGGGATGGAGATCATCACTCCTGTACGGCTGCGACCCTCGCCGCACACCAGCAGCTTCAGCATGGTCTGGAATGAGGAGGAGGAGGAAGAGGAAGACAAAGGTGGTAGAAGGAGTAGAAACTTTTATTTTAGAAAATGTAGATGGATTGGCAGGATGTTCATGTACACTGAAGAGAAGGAGTAACCGTAGAGACAAAATACAAGACTGACATAAATGGTGGAGGATGAAATGTAACCAAGCAGAGCAGACCTGCTTAGCAAACAACCACTCCTATATGTATTCACTCTGTGTCAGAAACGTCACAGCTTAACACTGCAGACAACAGTAGGTATTGAAATGCAGTGTGCAGAGTGTATCTTAAGGTCATTCAGTGGCCTGATTAGGTTGGATAAAAGCAGAGAAAGTATTGACATAGACAAAGGTCTATGGGTGGAGTGCTGTCAAGGATGCGCAAAGTACAGTTGAGTATATAATTAACAGAGGTTTAATCAAGAACACATTCATGGGTCAATCATAACACATAGTGACGCTATCCTGGATTAAGGTGACATATCAACTCACAAAACACGTTTAAGAAGTCTGACCAAAAGTTTGTCAGTGCTTTTTTATGGGGAGGGGGCAGTGGAAAGTGTAACCCATACCACTATGGCATCACTGGCCCCGGTGGAGAGGTAGATGTTGTCGGGGCTGGAGGGGATTCCACTGTCTCTCCTCTCTATGTAGCGCGCCACGTCCTGACGGATGCACTCGATCCCCTGGCTGGCGCTGTACGCCCCTAGAGCGCACAAAAGTGAACTTTGATTCAGACAGAACATGCTACATTGATTGGTTTAAATAGTGCACAGACACAGACTGTCCAAATTAATTATTAATGAATACATAAATGGAAGGGGGAAGCTAGTGACACATGCGGGTTGGTGGAATGAGGGGGGAGTTGTCCAACCTATGCTATGGCCTCCACAGGAGTCCAGAATACGCTGCGCTCTTTTCTTGGCATCCTCTGGAAACTTGTTGTCCTCCAGGAGTTCAGGGTAAGAGCACAGAGCCAAGACCTAAGAAAGGGTGGGGTGGGGCGAAAAACATATGCAATGTTGAAATCCCACTCATTCTGCACTCAAATGACTTGAGGCAAAACACTGTACAAAGTGGTCCAACCTGTCTGAGAAATGTAATTGGTTTCTGACCCATGGCGTGGGCGTCGCCTATGTTTGCCTTGATGACTTCTGTGAAAGGCTTCTTGACTCCCTGAAAGGACAAAGACAAAGAAATGTGAGAATCAGTTTTTCTGGATAGGTAAGTCTCTGAGCATGATTGACGAAGCAGGTGTAGAAGGTGTAAAATATATAGACACAGTGGGAAAAGTGAGAACCTGGTGACTCTCATTCTTACATACAATGACAGGCTTCTCAGCAGGGAGGATGTGTCTACACATGTTAAGTGCGAAGGAGACACGACAACTTAAAGACTCTACAGCGCCTGCCAACATTAATAACCTTGAGTTTCACAGCTGGTTTATTGATATTGGACGTGGGCCTCAGACATTCTTTTAACACCTGTGTATAAAATCTGAAAGGTTATCACGATAAGGAACACTTTGTTTTACTAAAGCTTCAGAATGTCCCTCACAGGCCCTCTGTGTTGATACCACCTGATGGCTCAGCCTGCAAATCAAATCAGAGCCACTTGTATTCATGTCACACAGATGTACCCTTTGGTCCCTAATCGCCCGCGCATGCTTCTTCTCTCATTAGCACTCTTTTGTTTTATAAAGACCCCTGGCAGAGAGTTAGAGCTGCTGGCCTGGGCAAGGATGACGCTGCTGCTGCTGCTGGGGCTTACAGAGACACAAACACCCTGTACTGTTTGTGGTTGGGGTATTAGCCGAGCATTGCTGGCTTAATCAAATTGCAAGATGAGCGCAGATCGTTTCATTTTATTCCTCATCTCCTCCTTCCTTGAATCCACTCGCTATTCCTCTCTAATGAGCCAGCACGTCCTTTTTCCTCATCTCTTTGACCAAATTGGATCCTGCAAGCTCTGGTTTGGTGCCTGTAGGTCTGTTTGCTCTTTCATAAAATGCTGCACCTGTTGCTGTTTAGCAGATCAGGTAATGTGACAACAGATGAGCAACAAGGCTTAAATAAATATTGTTATAATCATAAGGATTTTTTGGCTTTGGTGTCACTATATTTTACTACATGCTGGTGTAAAATACAAATGTCCAATAATATTACTAGAAACTAAATGATAAATGTGAGTTATTAGGGCGCAGCATTAGTGTGATGCCTGACTCAGACAAACACATCCAAATCTGGCCTTTCATTCACAGGTATGGACAAAAAAAAAAAGTTTTATAATCTCTTTTCAAATCAGTCACAAAATGTCAAACAACAACAACACAGCAGTGTGAGCAATAAACGTTTGCCTCGAACGTGCCCCACCCTAAGTTTTTACTGAGCTCACATTACATGACGATAGTAACGTTTTTCATTTCACATGCAAATCACAGAATTATTATTATCACATGACTATTTTGGTCCAATTGTAATCGAGAAGAATAATAACACTGAGATTGCAGACGCCCCTGGCACATTCAAGTCAGCACCGGTAGGAATATTTTGGTTTTGTTATTGGCCACATGCAAGTAACCTGTCTTTCTTTCCACATTGAATAAACGGAGTACTCAGAACATAAGAAAATTATACTCACATGCATTATAATGCAATGTGAGTCTAAAATCTCTTTAAAAATTATACTGTTTACTCGATCCCTGTTTTCCTAGATAAAATACCAGGCAAAAGGCCTTCAAGGGCACAGGGAGAAATTTCCTTTAGACTGAGTCAATATTATCATTTCTGTGTCCTTGCATGACGGCAAGAGGAAGACCCACATGATCCTGTGGGTTAGCGTTAAGTCAGACGTGAGCTTCTTTGAAATCCAAATAACTGGATGCAGCACGTTCCCTCTCTAGCCCTCGTCCCTGCCGGGTTCTTGAGCAACAAAGAGGCTGCTTGTTCCCTGGGAGAGAGAGAGAGAGAGAGAGAGAGAGAGAGAGAGAAGCCAGTCGCTTTCCCGGCTCAGCGCTGAGTTCTCCTGCTCAGTCAGCACCAGGCACTGATTACACAGGCCCGAACCAGTGAACCAGGCCAAGAAACCCTGTGGGTCACCCGGCTGAATAGGGCCCATCCTGAATGCACATTTCACTTAGTCGTATGATGTAATCTGAAACCGTCCTCCCTATGAGTCAGTTCAGGCACGCTAGGATAATTGGAACTGTGCTACTTCAATCTAACTGATGCAAATTGAAAAATAACCACCGCTGCTTCACTCATGTGATCTATCTAACTTAATACTATGTCTAACAAGATGCCAACTGAAATAAAACTACCTCTGGCAGTTCACTAAGAAAAAAGGGAGCACAGTTATAGGATATAGAGGAATTGTATGAAAACACTATGTGGATTCTTTTTCTGATCTCATGCCCTGTCGTCACCCCTTTATTGTCCCAGACAATGCAGACTTGCTGGCAGCTGAGATCCAAGCCTGAATTAGCTTACTGCAGTGCAGGCACTGTCATGCCAGATGTCTGGGTAAGGATTTATAAGGGTCATCAACACACCAGCGCACGCATGCACAAACGCACACACACTTGCGTGAAATCTGCTGAGCCATCAGTAAAAGTGTTCCAGTCACAGATCTGACAGGAAGCGAACCCCCAGATGACTGGGATGACTGCGGCCGTGCAAACCCGCCTGACCTCTCAGAAAACTCCTAGAGTTTACATTTCAGTTTGTTTGCGTCGCTGCAAATGTTGCTGCTTAACAGGTGAAACTAAAAGGGAAATGGAAACTTGCTTGTTTGTTTGCTGTTCAGCACATAGTTGTGTTTTCTCAGGGAAAACACTTGTCAACACACTATTAAAAGCACCTTATGTTAACCTAACACACTATTAGCATATGCTGTAAAAAGCTGGTTTGTCTAAGCTAATGTTTGTGTCTTAAAGCACTCTCTCTTCTGGACTTTGGATCTGATCTGTCTAACATAAACCTATAATTCGTAAATAAAGTTTACGGCGTTACAGCAGGATTCTAGTCAAACATTAAACATCAGGTTAGTTTTTGGTTTTCCTTTTTTTTATGTGGAGGGTTTTTCCTCCAGTGGATTACCGAGAATTCAAGCACTTTCAGCAGAACTGGGTCTGCTTGTAATGAGCCTCCTCACAGAGAAAGGCCTGAGACGCTGCTGGGCCTCACAGCTGCAGATAGTCCAATGAACTCTCTCCCCTGTGGGGAGGAGGGAGGTGGGCAAAGCTGGAGAGACAAAAGAGGACAGAGAATGCACCCTCTCTTCTTATGTAATAACCATCCACAATATACACTCTCGCAATCCTGCAGCCACCTCAGGCTAGAGCAGAGTGAAATGTACTCAAAGCCGGCTAGAACCGCCCCATCCAGCTTTTTACGTGTCTTCGGAAGAGGACATGACTGCAGAGAGGGTTGCATTACGCCTTTTAATGGACCCCCTGTACAACCTGTTTGCCCTTTCTTAGGAAAGCACGGCAGATCAATAATACCCCCTGCAGAATGTAATATGAGTTGTGTTGCGCAGCAGTGCAGAGGCAGAACATAGCGGGCACACCACAGCTGACATGCAAGGACTTTTAAAAGCTGACCTACTGTCTACGTCCTGCCTCCACTCTCTATCAGCCAGTCAGCAAAAACTGTCCATGACAAACATCTTTTTTCAGCAGAGCTACCAACTTCTTCCTCTCTTTTTTAATTTATTTCCATATCTCAAGGAAACAGAGCAAGGAAATAACCTTTTTTTACGCTGTAGCTGGTGCGTGTGCCAAATCCACTAAAAGGCACTTTTAATATTTTTTTTAGTTGTAGTGCTTTTAATAAAAGTGGAATTTTCCAAAGGTGTTAGAAAGAAAAGATAAAATCACCAGCCTCAGGCTAAAAACGACCAGTATTTGGCTGCTGGCTGGAGTCAAATTCCAGCTGTTTAAGCAGATCAACAGCTGTGCGGTCTACCCATTTATCCTCATTCCCACAGAGACACGAGTTGATTTCACAATTTCAGTATTTTCTATAGACATGCTTTTACTCTCACGAGTAAAAACGATACTGTTCCCAAAAATGGTATGTGTAACATAAGCACAGCCTTTCATAACTTTATGTAACTCGCCACATCAGCTCTTCTGACACATTCACTTTGTTTTTGATTCTTCTCGTGCTTATCTGTTTATCTGTGTCCTCGTGCGCCAAGGCATGTAGCAGCCCCACACTTGTCCTTTACCTCTTTCAGCTCCTTCTCTATCTGCACCGCTCGCTGGACTATGGGGCCCCGAACCGCGTACTCGACCCGCTTCACATTGGGGTTCATGCTGTCCAGAGTCAGCACCTTGCCCTGGTGCGAGACCCCGTTCACTGCCTGTTGGGACATTTTTCTTTTATGTCACGCGCACGCTGTTTTCCGTCGATGCCACACGCTGGACTGATGTCTGAAACGTGAAAAAAATTGAGAAACATTAAGGTTAAGCAGAAACTGAAAAGCAGCTGTACACGAGCAGACAACTGTATCAGCTGTTACCAGTTTTTTCGGCGGGGTTAGCGGAGCAGGAGTCAGTTCTGCTCGTGTGTTTACTTCTCTTCAAGCTCCTCCGGGCTCCACTCACTGACAGTTTAGTCCGTCGGTGTTTCATATTCTCACCCGGGCGCCACGCCTTCGCTCGCCTCTGCTCATGGTTGGTTGGATTTCTTCACTTACTTCGCCTCTGGCTTCAGCGTCCCAAATGACGCCTTTACGTGCTGTCGGAAGAAAAAAACGTTAGCGCAAGGGCTCCTCTCAGGGAGAAAAAGTTTTATACGAAAAGTTTTAAAGTTTAAGAGGCGTCTTTTAGGGATAACAGACTAATCTACTGGAGAAATAGTAAGGGGATACAACTGCCAATGCAAAGGAGGTGAAAAGCCAATTCTATTGGGGTTACTCATCATGAACTTTGATCATTGAGGTGTTTTGCTTTGGTGGGCTGCTTGGATTTCGTTAGCTAGAGTAAACGTACCAATACAACAGCAGCATTCAAAACGTATTAATTTATATCATTATATTTTCCCTTTTTTCTTTCTTGCTTTTTTTTAATCAAAAATGATAACAATCTATAGGCTAAAGTTTTTATGACAAACTTGGGTACTGCTTTGTGATAAGGCACCATTTATAAAAGCTATCTAAGCCGTAATTAGTTACTTTATTAATGGTTTTAAATTATTAAAAATCCTTCTCCAACATGACACTTTGCTAGCACTTAAATTCACGGGAGACCCCTCCAAGCCACCAAGTCTGCAGCCTTATCAATGGTAGCAAGTCATTAACAATGGGTACCATGTCCCACTTTCTAATAAGTTATGTTGCATCCAGCTATAAATGTTAGTAACCCATTAATACTGAGTAATGGGTTTCTCAATTTGTAATAAGCCATCAGCAAACTTTGGCCAGTCACCTATAAATGTTAATAAATGGTTTGACAATAATCTGCTATAATAACCTTGCAACCCAAGCGTTGTACTTATCAGTGGCTTATATTAGTCCTGTAAAGCATTAAGTTCAATTTATTAACCAGCAACAGAGTAATTACAGCTGAGAAACCTTCCATACATTGTGTCTTAGCAGAAAGTGGTGCCCAAACTTAGGAAACAGTGGCTGATTTACAAATCAACCAGACAAGAAACAGTTCATCTGAAGGTGGGTTTGGCCATCTGATGAATGAGATGAATGGAGCTTAAACAGGGCGTTTCTGTTTTGAGGAGAGAGACATGAACTGTAGGCTTTTCATTCTGGTTTAGGTTCACCCTGACAGTTTACAGTTTACATTTCTCCTGCAAAATTCCCTCCATGGGTTTAATAAAGTTCATCTTAACTTATAAGTCCAAATATTTAATCCGCTTGCTGCCAAGGTTGTCTGTCTGCTGAAAATTAAGAGTGAATCAAAACATAAAAGTTACAGGCATAAAAGCTAAACAATGAGCTGGAAGACACTCCATTATACTAATGAAGCACTTTAGCATTTTTAACACTGTCATGTCATCCGAAAGCTTTTTTGACAGCAGATACTTTGACTTGCCATAGCATGGGTGTTACAAATAACATTAACAACTGCTTCAACTGCTAGAGTTTAATTTTAACCAGTCACTTTTGGCCTTTCATATAATTCATATTACTCTATTGGGTCTTTCTTATCCATGCATTAATGGTTTTGCACCGTTTTAATGTTGTAGTCAAGATAGAGCTAATTTAGCAGTATATAATGTAACTACTTCAGTGAAGTACAAGTACCAGAAAGTTGTACTAAAGTACAGTAATTGAGTAAATGTATTTAGTTCCTCCCCAGCACTGATGTGCCTCCTATAGTAGAAGGCTCGTAAGTGTAAATGAACTTTGCGTTAACATGAACACAGAGGAACTTGAGGGTCCTGTGATTGCCACTGTGAGATAAGGGTGTTTATCTCAGAACAGACCTCTGCACAGCTTGGGTGTGTTGCACTGGTCTTACAAGAAACTTGGGCAGCATGGTTTGTCAAAAGATCCCTTAATCTATCATGTGCCCCGCATTATGAACAAGGAGATTTTTTTGAGAAAAAGCCTTACATTTAAAGGTTGATGTAGAGTTTCTCTGAATACAATTAGGTTGACAAAAATAGACAAATTGTAGCTCACACCCATTATAAACAAATCTTGTGGTAAAGTCTGTTTCCCCTCGGATAGTGTTTACTTTAGAGCTGCACTTTGGGACTAAGGCTAAGGCTGGCTTCAGGTTAAAGGAAGGGGAAACAGACTTTGAAACAAGTCTGAGAAACAGTTATGACATGAAGGTGTGGGGCAGCAGTGATCACTGCCATCTCTGCATTCCCCAGCACCTGGTTCACAGCCCCTCTAAAGTCTTTAGTCACACTGGATTCTGACCTTACGGATGTCGAACCTGCATCTGGCAACAGCAAAGGGAACGTCACTCCAGAAGAGCTGCCTGCTGGGTTAAGAATTCAAAGGGCCAAGTTAGTAAAAGATGACAGAATATAAAAGAAGAAAGACGGTAATATGCAAAAAT
The DNA here is from genome assembly GCA_033238685.1 of Lates japonicus. Lineage (NCBI taxonomy): Eukaryota > Metazoa > Chordata > Actinopteri > Centropomidae > Lates > Lates japonicus. Next base: position 9,581,123 of record BRZM01000020.1, on the reverse strand, counting down.
ATTTCTTTGCATGTCTTTTGTTTGGGAAAGAGAAAAAATGGTGTGTGTGTGTGAGAAGGACAGTGTTAAACAGAGAAACCCCCCAGATGTCTTGGAAAGGGCTTAGGAAAGACATTTGATATCCGAGACTAAAACAGTTCACATATAGTCATGTGATGTCCTGGTGACTTTAGTGTGTCATGCAGTGCATATTTTGGCAGCACCCCACAAAACAGTCTGTTCCATTTAGGCCACACCTAATTTTAAATGACAGCTGAACATCACATAATAAATAATACTTTAAAACACTTCCATAATTACTAATATATGAAGATTTACAGGACCAATCTTAGTAGGTCAGTCGCCTCGGCTCACACTTAGAACATGTCTGAACATAAGCAGGTTCCATTGTTAACACAACCCACGCACAACTGTTGCCAAGGCCATATGCAACATGTCCTGGACAGCGTTAAGATCTGTGCGCACATGTAAGAGCGTGTCTGTGTGTGCAATTCTTGTGATTGCATCTTAAAAATAAAACCAGTAAAATATGTTTTCAAAGTTAAGTCTACAACTCGCAGTGTTATAATAAACTGAGACAAGGGTTCATGCTGTTTTACAACTGTTATACTTGTGTAACTTCTGTATGCTGAACTGTTTACTATATGGATCAGGTGGTGCCCTGGCAGATGGATCAGGCTGGGCTGTGACATTCGAGATGTGCTGTCAGGGAGTGAGTGTGTGACGTAGGAGAAAGAGAAACAACATTGGGGCTCAAGTGCATGAAATGTGCAACAGCTCATTTTCACCACAAGAGGAGGACATCGTCAACACCTCAGGTATAACAGTCGGTACAGGGATGTGTCCTTCTCCTACCATGACACCAACATGAGTTTAAATTTATACTGATGTATAAGCTTTTTTTGTCTTGAATGTATTTTTTAAAAAACATTTTTAAAAAAACCAGCAAAATCTAAGTTGCAGTTCAATGTTTCATTGCAAACACGTTCATCCGATTTCCCTCCCTTAAAACAATAACCAGACATAGTCATTGCATCCATATCCATTAAATAAGAACACTTGCATTTAGAAAAAAAATACAAAAATCATTTGCGAAAACACATTTTTATGTTTTGTTTTTCTAAACAGGGCTCAGTAAAAATCACTAACAAAAAAACTGAAATGCAATACAGAAATTTGAGTGCATTGACAGTACATCAAATTGTTTATATCTGATAGATTATTTAATCCCACTACTCACCAAATTTACATGTGCAAGTATTGCAAACCTATATCAAGTCTGCCACCTAAAGAAGGCACCAACTTTGATAAAGTATCATTTAACAAGTGTACTTGGTTTGACAATAAAACTACCAACCATCTCTTCAAAAGTTCTGTTAGCACAAAAGAAATCTTGCCCTCACACTTATATACTTTATAGAATCGTATTTATCTTTTAAAAAAATGGTACAATAACTGTACACTGTGAATATTTAGTATCAGATAGAATAAATAATGTGATTCAATTCAGAGGATAGAAAAAAAGAAATAGAGAGAGAGAATTCAATTTACAAATTGCACAATTACACATATTGAAATTTAGGCCTTGTGTGCACTGGGAAAGTAACACAAGAAAACTATTCAGTCCATTTTCAGTCCAAGAGAAAAAGAAATCAAGCAAGGAAGTGGTCCTTGTGTAAATGTAAATCAAAAATTATTAGGTAAATTCAAACTATCATGACCAAGCAATCTCCCAACCATAAAAACCTCTTCCTTATAATGTGAATGTATCCCAATGTAGAAAACGTACCCTTCATAGCAGTCACTCAGCAAAGAAAACAGAACTTAAACCTCATTCACTCATTCTTAATTCAAAATAAATCAATTCAATTTCATTCAGAGCTACATGGACAACTCAACTTTCATGTGATTCTAAGGCTTTTCAATGAATTTACTTGAGTAGTTAAGTAAGACATGAGTAAAGTAAAGACCATAAAGGCTGAGTAAAGCAGATCATTGCTTCTGAAGCACTGAAACTTGTAGTTTTCCTTCAAGTGACTAGATGGACACCCAGAGCCTCACATGAGTCCATCAGATCATGCAGCTTCTAATTAAGAGGCAGCATCAGGGGATGCTGGGACCCTTAGCATAAAGTGTAAAGTGTATCATACTGATTAAAAAAGATAAGCACAGAGAGATAAGCACATAGATTGCACTTTAGTTGTCTGAAATGCAGTTTAGATCAAACCCTCATTGGCATATGGCCTTAACTTACAGTCTTCAGTGAATAATTTCAAACATGTCTTAAAATGTATTTGCCACTTTGGAGTGTAACATGCCTAGCTCCTTTACTATGTAGGCAGTATGTGTGTGTGTATATGTAGGAGTGTGTCAGGCTTTCTACATGAGTCCACAGCAAGGCTCCTTGTTAGCCTGATCCTCCTCGGGGGCTCGGAGTTTCAGCAGTGGAGGATCTCCGCTGGCTGGGGTGAAATACACCTGGCTTGGGGAGGCCTCCTGCTCCTCACTGGGAGTCATTTGGAGCTCTGGCTGGGCCTGAGTGGTTGTTACCTCGGCCGCTGCAACAGCAGGCTCCTCCTCTAAGGCAGGGGGCAGGGGTGGTGGAGGTGCAGGGTATTTGTTGAGCTTGGCAGCCGCCCGCTGGCGTTTCAGGTCGGCCAGTGTGTGGTGTGATTTCTCTCGAGTCATACTGTCTGCCCCCTCGCCCTCTGCAGACCCAGACCCCATCCCAGCTCCAGATGCAGAGCTGAGCTGGTACGAGGCGCTGCGCTCCATGCGACCTCCACCACTCCACAGCTCTCCAGGCACAGAGGCGGCCAGGGATACAGATGTCCCTCCATTACCTAGGTTGGACACTATTTTCCTGTCTGCAGCCTCCAGTTCCTCTAAACGAGATGTTGCTGTACCACCAGCAACCTGAAACACAACAACATTCGACAAAACCTCTAGTTAAACCAAATTAAACTCTTTGAAAATGTGACAAAAAACTGTAATAATGAGACACATTTTCTTAAAAAAGGTGCGCAAAACAGCTCCCTCACCATGGTGGCATGCTGGTGCAGCTCATTGTCTGTTTGTCTGTCCTCATCATCGTCTTGTGGATCAGGCTGTCGGCCACGCTCCTGCCACACCATGGCCTCTTTGTGGTGCTCCCGTCGGTACAGACTGGAACGCTCATTCACACTGACACGACGCACCACCTTACTGCAGAGACAAACAAGAGATGGGAACAGTAAAGCACTGGATTTCTCTCACTTTATCTGTGACATTTTGCCCCCTCCAGCTCAACAGAGCTCTCTTTATCCCGGGTTAATGTCCCTACTCACCCTCGGCTGCCGGTGCTGGACGCTCGTCTTTGCAGTGTGCCCTTCTGTCGGTCCTGGCTCTTCATGATGGCATCATGTTTGTGTTTTAGGTCCATTAATTTGGCTCTCACCTCCTCATCCATACAGACATCTGAAAAGGCAGCAGCAGCAAAGGTTAGACACTGACAAGAAAGTTATGATAGAAAGACTAGATGTCTTTCTATCATTACTTTGGGTCTGGATGGGTCTGGATGACATTATTTTGAGAACAGAGGGCCAAAAAGGCTTTCTGGTCTCACCCAGAGGTGTCTCCTCCAGGACAGACTTGGTATTTAGACTGGCTCCATGGGCAACCAGTAGTTCCACCATTTGGATCTATGGCATAAATAAAAACAACACAATACTATTAATAGGTAAGGTAGGAAAAGTGGTAGGTTCTTATGTTTTGGTTTGTCTGCAGCACTTACTTGTCCCCAGCAGGAGGCAGCATGTAGCGGTGTCCAGCCATCAGAGTCCTTCACCTCCACCTGAGCCCTATTCTCTAGCAACAGCTCTGCTACAGACATGTAGCCATTAGCAGATGCTATGTGGAGCTAGGAGAGAAATTAAAGCACACAGTGGAACAGAATATTAAAATGGCATGTCAACCAAGGAATGTATTTTACAAATGAAAAACCAAAGTACAAGGTCTCTACCATCTTCTGTTTTGCACAGTTGCCAGACCTTTGGATTCTTGGCTGAATGTTACACAGAGTTAAAATCCCACAAGCGGCTACACCTTAATGACACCACACTGTGTAGGCAGCTTAAATTTCCCCCCAAGTTGTCTTTATCTGCACGTGTCCCGTGTGTCTCACCAGTGTTGCTCCATTATCGTCCTGAGCGTTTAAGTCTGCTCCGCTCTGAACCAGAGCCCGAATGTCAGCCAGCATGGCCGCCTCCTTAGCCCCTCTGCATTCATCTATACGTTCCTGAGTTACCCCTACACACACAAACACACACAGGGAAAGAGACAGAGATATAACAGTTTGAGAGTCAAGATATTTGTTTGAATTTTGGTTTGGGGCTGGTCATTAATGTATGGCATCTGATTTCAGATGTACAAAATGTGACATTCTTCATGCATCTTTTTTTCTTCTGTAACCTCTTAAAAACTGCTGTTAAAAACTACAACAATTTGACACGTCAATAACAGTTTTCTTTTGATAGAAACCAGAATTATACCTCTCCAGGCTGCATGGTGGTTACTCTTATACTAATATATGTAGTACATTCACATTTGTTTTCATCTCTGTTTGGAAACTGTGTGCTGACAGGAGTTAAATCCACCAATCAGCTTGCTTGACACATAGGTCCACGCGATGGGTTGTTGGGATTTAGGAGGCGTACACGTCGGCTCCTCTGAGAGCCTCTGCCACCTACAGTTACCCATAACACCTTTCTCTGCACAGGTTTACAGAGATGTTTACATGTATCTTTGAAGAAGCATAATTCAACAATCAGCTTACTGACCCTGTTCAGCCATAACCATCTCCAGCAGCTCAAGGGTGGCCTCATCCTCACAGAGGTCATAGGGCATGTTGCCGTCTGCATTGACAGCCAGCAGGTCAGCCCCACTGAAAGCATGCATACACAAATATGCAAAAACAATTGGATTAGAGTACTAGACAGATTTGCATTGTTTATGTAAACGAGATACTCTGGCCAAGAAGGCTCTTAGTATGTTTATATTTTGGTCTGGAAAATCATACTCATGAATGGAAGGATTAAGCTACATTTATCATACCACAGTTGATACAAAAGTCCACACAAGATCAGCTTATGAATTTCTACATCATAAAGTTGTCTGGAAAGCTGCATAAAACAGAGGCACTGAAACCAAACTCACGCCTGGATCAGGAGTTGCACCAGACCAGTGTGACCACAGGTGGCAGCAGCGTGCAGCGGAGTCCATAACTCACTATCGCAGGCATTCACACAGGCACCAGCATCCAACAGGCACTGCACTATCTCCAAAAAGTCATCAATGCAACACTGAAAAGAGAGAAAAGATGAAGCTATGTTTGAAAATGTGCAAATGGACGACACAACATGCACAGACAAACATGGGAAACCTATACTCAGGCAAAGAAGCACAAAGAAAACAGAAATTTATGTATCATTATTTGTATCATTATTTATGGCAACTAATACAGTGGCTCATGTAATGGAAAAAAAATTGCATGCACGGCCCAGCCCTCTGCTGTGTAAACACTGAGTTTTCCAAGGGGAAGAGTAGAGTCAACTGCTTCCATAAAGAGTTCTCTGTGCTCGCATATACCCCCCTCATGGGTGTGTAGTTGCGTGTATATGTGTTAACTTAGAAAGTGAAATGACAACACATAGAGCCATCTGAATTAAAATGGTTGCAGTATAATTTTAGATTTGTGTGTTTCAAGGTCCCAAACACAGGAATCTCATGATGGTTCCTTTTAAATGTGACTGCAACTGTTCAGGAAAGGAATGTAAGCCCAAGCAAGTTGCCCTCACTCCTCCAACCTCTGGTCCTCGAACTAAAATGGTGTGTGTTTATGCAAACTCACTTAAGATAAGTTTAAGGTTCAGACAAAATAAAGGCAAACAGTACTCAGTGAGCACAAAGTTGTGACCACACACAACATAAACACTCACTGCTCCACAAAAGGTGACCTGCCTTGTTAAGGGGAGTCACAAAGTACAGGGAATATCATAATGGCTATTGCAAAGCTGTGCTTATATAAGGTGGTAAACATATGGATGTGGGTATCTCTACATGTATAACTGGAAGCCACTTAAATAACCTAAATGCTGAGAGTAGTGTATATATAGTAAGTGAAAGTGGAATTTGTTTTGATGTAAGTGGGTGGTAAACTTGGTTATGGCGACCAAATTTGCTTGTAAATCTGAGCCCAAGATTATTACCAGATGCTAAGAGTTTGAGAATGCCTTTGACATGATGAAATGTGCACTCTGCTTTATAAAAATGCCAGGTGATATATGTGTATTTTAATTAAGTTTATTATGTTTTTCTGGTGTGCTGTGACTGAGATGCTAGATGAATATAAAGGTATAACTATGTGGGGAAAATTTGCAGTTGCAGGTGTTTGCAGGTGGAAAGCCAGTGAGGGATCATGTCCTTGTCACTGCACTGGCAACTCCCACAAATATATGCGTGTGTGTGTGTGTGTACCTGATGTAGGGCTGTTAGTCCATCCTCGTTGACCAGATCTGGGCTGACGCCACTGTTAAGCAGCTCCCTCACTAGAAGAAGCACACACATGAACACATGCACAGCATTATGACTGACCACTTGGGTAGAGTCCTTTGCATATAAACGAAACAACACTTGGCACACGTCTGTCTGCTCTAAATAGATATATTAAATGATTCCATGTGTGTGTGGGTAGAATATCAATGAACTTAAAAGATCTGCCACTATAATTAGCTTTGATCCTGTGGCTAAATAAAGCCACTGAAAACGAAATACCTGGCGTCTAACAATGAAAGTGTGACGTATCCGACATATCCATATAAATTATGCATGAATCACTTCCTTTTAATTGTGGGATTTACAGAGCACCATGCCACCACCTGATAAGTGCTTATGTCTCAGAAAAGGCCAACGGCAAGTCAATACAACACAAAGAAGACAAATGCAGGGGTCATAGTATCCTGTGACTTTTAGAATGGGCCTGCTTTCACCAGCAGCCATTTCACTAGGTGAGAGGGCCCTGGGTTAGACTAGTATAGAATAGTCTGAAATCATTTGTCATCCTGTCTTGAGTAGAGAGTAGTGCTACAGTTCTTCAGTATGTAAAATCTAAGGCTCTCTAACATGACTTTTCTCTGTGAGTGTGTGTGTGTTTCTACCTACCCTCCTCCAGGTCATTGCGGGCAGCTGCATCTAGCAGGGTGATGGAGTTGGGGAATGTCACTTTGGTGGTGCGCGCCTTCTTCTTATCTGCTTTGGCCCTTGACCCCCGTGCGGCATCCTTCTCCATCTGCACCCAAGCCTTCAGCTGCTGAGCTCGCCGCTTCTGGGCGTGCTTCAGGCGTTCAGTGGCACTCAGACGCCCAACCGTGGCCATTTCAGCCAGCAGCTCGCCGTGATCTGCTGCCATGCCACCACAAATGTCTTTATCCTTGTCTGTTTATCTTAATCCACAAAGATGTTAAATCAAAGTTTCCAGCTTCCAAATTTCTCATATGCCTCCTTTGTGCCCCTCAAAGAGGCCCTCTTGTCAGGCCAAACAGGCCTATGCCTGTGGGAGAGCACAAAAAGATGCTGTGAAAATGTGCTTTCATGAAAAAAAGAAAAAAAAAAATCAAGAAAGCAGCAACAATGTCTGATAAATGTTGAATCAAAACAACTTATTCTGTACCATCAGGAGATATCTCCATGATTTCACAAGTAAGCAACACATAAAATTGTTGCAATGTCTCTTTCTCATTTTTTATATAACAAGTTTTATCTTGCCAAGGAAAAAAGGCGAAAGAAAGGTGTCCAAAACACAAGCATCCAAGCTGTGGGTTGTAACCAACTGTCAGTCCTCCCATCCATGTCCAGTCTGGGTTACTTGGCTGATGATCCACTGAGGGCAAGCTAGACCAAAAGGGAATTTGTGGTGCTTAAAAGGCAGAGTTACACACCTCTACAGGTTAGATGCTCCATTTTAGCTTCTAATTCACAGTCGTGGCAACTGTGTCCAGGACTTGGATCCAAAAGAGCAGCAAGTTTATGACAATCCATGGTGAAAATAAATCCACAAGGTAGGAGGAACCACAGAGTTTAGGACAATAAAAAGGAACATTACTGGATTCACACAAGGTCTACTTCAGGTAATGGTGAGTGACAGCATTCAAATATCTCCTGGTGATGAGTGTTGTAGTTGTTGATGCACTTTTTGGCGGGTCTTCAAAATGTGAACGTTTGGTGTGATGGCTTTGGTGACTCGTTGCTCAATGACACTGTTTCTGTCTGCAGCTGTGGGCAGAGAGAGAGAGAAGAAGAAAAGGCAGGGAGAGAAAATGTGAGTGCTGTGTTACAGTATAATGTAGGCACGCTGCTCTCCTAATCCTGTTATCTTTAACCCCTGTGCTCCTTCCCCCTACTCCCTCCTCTCCCACTCCTCTCCCGCAGGGAACTTGAGACATTGGGACGCTTTTCATTAATGATTGACACACCCTGCAGCCTGACACACACTTTGCTGCTGCTGGCATACGCACGAGGCAAAAGTGACAGAATGATGTTGTGGAAAAGCCGCTAAATAGCTACTATGTGACATGTTTCGGGGCAGGTACTAACCTCCGTCAGCAAGCTCGCTCTCATTATCTTTTGTTAATTTCCCAGCTAAGTTACATGGCTCACACACACTCTGCTCTCTCCAGGCAATTCATTTATTATTTAAGCCTGGGCCTGTGAGCGCTGAGAGGAAGGTCAACTAGAGGCACTCAGTGAGATAGAGAGTGACTGACAACACAGTCGTCCTGGGCCACAGAGCCACTGCAGCAGGCAGCCAACTACCTGAAAAGATAGGTGGTGGGTAGACCACAGCTCCCCATAAATCAGCTGATTAGACTGCAAATAGTTGTACAGTGAATCATAATGACATGGTAAGGTAGCAGTTAGAGGGTTCCTCTTTGTTTTCTTATCTCAATGTGATGGCTTTGAAAGTGTTGTAGGGCATTATATTTAATGAGTGCAATTTGTCAACTTTTATGCTTTATTATTAGATCTGTGTGGATACACAGTTGAATTTAACACAGTGCAGTCCTGGCTAAAACATAATCACATGGCGCTCATTGTATTTATTAAAGAAATTAGGTATTTGCACATTTCTTTTACATATTTAGATCAACCAGCCTCTAAGTCTGACAGAGTGCAATATATCAAACTAACAATTAAACTGTTAGGTACCATTTTTAAATAAAGCATCGTTTATCATAAATAATGGGTTTACTATGGTTAGTATATAATTTATTAACGTTTTCTGGATCTGTTATAAACCATTAAATATAGCAACGTTTAGGTAGTGTGATTGTCTGGACAGTGTTTAATCCTATCTTAATAATGCATTCATGAATGTTAGCAATCTATTAACAAAGGCTGGTGCATTACACACTTTAAAATAAGGTATGAAGTTACAAATGGATTTTGTTCTAAATATGCTGCAGGTTTTCCTGAAGAAATTTCTTAAAAGTGTCCAAAACTGAAATCTTAGTCATTGTCAAGTCGTTGCCTTGGGAGAGGACAGTTTTGTCGTTTGCTCCTTTACTATGCCCCCGTACTATTTCTAGGATACCTAACCTCTCACCTTTTGTCACAAGCTACAATGTGAGGATTTCCTTCCTTGAGATAATAAGGCAGCACTCCCCCATAGACTGGCTACTACACAGATCATTCATACAAACAATACAAACAGGAACATGGGCTTGGAATGCATGTATGATTAATGCTAGGTCCATTTAAAACATACCAATGATCCATGAGGCAGTTTTCTTTAACCTATTTTTTTTTATCCTACAGGAAAAGGCTGTGGTATCCAAAGTCCATGTTCATGTTAAAAGGTCAACAGGAAACAAACTTGTTGTATGCCATACAGAGTTAGTGACCTGTTTTTGGTCACAGTTAACAAATAAAAGAGGGAACTTGTTTTGTGGTATTTTAAGGGGCTTTAAAGGGTCAAAGGATTGAAGAATCAGAGAAAATCCCTGCAGGAACTTAACTGCTGTATTAGTGGGATAATTCTAGGCACAATCTGAGAGATCAGTGGAATAAAACTCCTAATCTTAGTTCTGCATGGCTCACAAATGAAACAAATTTTTGTCAAGAATCCATTCTTATGAGGCTGTATTTGACTCACATTTTGTTACTGTTCACATCAGATTAGAGTTCACGTCAAATGCCGTGATGAAAAAGACCCAGACATAAACAACTAAAAGACCAACTGGCCCATCTCCATGTTACAATACAGCTGCTTTATTATGTGTTGCTCTCTGTTTTCTTTTCTTTTCTTTTTTATTTGTGCACATCAGACCTTCAATAAATATTTTCATTTTTTGCAAACAAGTTGCTTGGCTGGAGTCCATTAACATTTCAGGATTTTGCTGAATAGGCTATAACAAACAAACAATGTTAAATGTTCTTTCAGCTTCAATTTGATGATCTCAGATAAAACTATTTTTTAGTGTAAAGGCTTCTAGTTTGATGGTTTTACGCTGACAGAATCAGCATGATTTGGATTTGTGATGATAAATTGAAGGCTGCTCTCATGATTTGTACCCAAGATAATGTCACTAAAAAGTCATATCCATGTATGAAGCAGTATGCAGACTGCAGTATGGGCCACTGAGCATACCAAAAAATGTGTAACCCTTTGTCACATCTCTATTTTCTTTAACCACCAATATGATCATGTGATCATGACAATAAAACCGGTTTACTGTGTTGCCACCCTCATCCAGAAAATACCATCTCATCTGACTACAGGAAGTGTGCCTGATATGACACTGTACTGTGACTTACACTGCATACTTAGCAGTGTTTTACAAATACAAAGAAATCCAACTTACTTTTACAGAAATCTGGGAAGATGAAAGTGATTAATGGCTTCTGAAGGACGTCAGTGACAATGTGACTACTACTTGTATCCTTTGTTGGATACAAGAGTTTTTAGTATTCCTTTAAAGAAGGAGGACAAAATTAAGCTTTGGATGGTGAGAAGTCAAAGTAAACTCATTTCTAGCCCACGCTGAAATCAACACGAAAGAAGGATATTCTAAGTCAAGCAAAAACCTGGTCTCAAAAAGCAACATAAATCTTCTCTACCTGTCAATGTGACTGTGTATTGGTCCAAACATCATCTCTTTGACTATCAGAGCAGAGTCACTTGTCCTCATCAAGAATTCAAGATTCTGCCTGATAGCAGATTACCACTTTAAAAGCCACAGACTCCTTTAACTGTTCATTAATGGACCAGTATAGACTTGACTGATGGTGTATCAGCTAGCTAAGGTAGAAAATACCTGTTGTTATGCTGGTACATGAGATGAGTAATCAGCTTTGCAGAATGTGGGTCTGTATAATCATTTGATGGATCGCTGGTTAAGTAAGTGGCAACTGTAATTAGGCTTACTCATTACATAACCTGTGATTTTTGAAAAAAAATGAGGGTTATCCACATTTAAGGTGAATTCTAATAACAGACAGAGAAAGAATAATAAAGTACATCTGCTATGACACAGTACACTTTCAGTAAAGATAGTAATATAAAATATGTCAGATGTACAGTTGTACTTGTTATAAACTTTGCTTTTTCACCTAATTTGCATATTCATCAGGGGGTAGTACTGGTGTGGCTGTCTAATGTTGCTTACTGTTGAGTCAGGAGTGGCATATCAGTGTTAAGAGGCATCTACCACTAGGAAGTGGTATATGTCTGTGAAAAACAAGTGGCACACCACTCAGGAAATTAGCATATGTCACTGAAACAGAAGTGATACACCATGAGTCACTTTGTGATCTTGGCTCTCCTGACCAGCGCTGACACATATACACATGCAAATTCACATTTACAGATACTCTCATTCTCCCATTCATGACACATTTACATTTACATGCACAAACACACACACACACACACACACACACACAAGACAATGATTCCTTATTTTCTGGCTCGGTCTTGACAGAGTGAGCCAGACAACTCAAATCTCTGCCAAAGCCAATCAGTGCTGGGTGCCAGGAGAATGGAGCTGAATGGACACTGTGATGTTTATTCTTGAGCCTGGCAAGTCCAGGTACACAAACATGAAAGACACATCTTGTCCAACCAAGAGCTGCAAATAAGTCTGTCCAGGCTTTGCAATATCGTCTCTCCTGCCTGATTTGTTTTGACATCCATAGTACATTACCATAAAAAACACCACTGGAGGAACACCAGCTTTGCTTTTACACACAGCAGTCAAGAGTAATGTTACATCTTCCTTGACATGTCTGAAACAGGACTCTGGCACTACCTCTATATGAACTACACACTTCATTGCTTCCACACCAATTCAGATGTGATGGGTACAACCCACAACTTTCATCACCAAACTAATATTATCTAAATGTACCCAAGTACAAATACTTTCTGAATACTGTCAGCAATGTATATGCTAATAATTTACTGTATCTTCCCATAGGCCTACGAGTTAGCTTAAGTGAATGCAGTATGCAGAAGTTAGGGTGATGCTGACCTGAGCTGACAACTACCTGAAGGCAGGCTGCAAGTGTGTAACTTGCTGGTACACACTTCTGCTACGCAAACGCCTACTTTCTCTCTACTCTCCGTGTAAACCAATACTCAACAGAGAGTCAAGTGCCATGTGTTCTTTTTTTTTTTTTAATTTTACCCTCTCTTAACTATAGCCTTCCAGTTCAGTATATGATGTAGAGCCTGAGAGTGGAGACCAGTCTGACAGTCACCTGCTGGACAGTGTAGTTTAGGGCTATTATTTGGACATAACCAAACAAACTAAAAGGCAGGGTGTGGTGAAAAAAGAGAGAAAAAACTTCAGGATTCTCACAGCATGAGATCACTGGTAATTTGTAAATTTCTACACCAGCAAGAGCACCAATACATCTGAGTTTAAACTAACTGATCTACCATATATATATATATATATATATATATATATATACAGCTAATTTTGGCATTAATTCCCCTGTGATGTTGTGATCTTACCTCATGATGTATCTGTGGCTCGCAGACTGAACCCTAATAGGCCACTGAGAAATTCTAGTCGAGAACTAGTGGGTGCAGTGATCTACACTAGCATTTCATTAGTCTCAGTCAGATAATTTAAGCCCCTGTACAAATGGGGAATGGGGAATTTGTTGGTGTCTTTTCTGTGTAAGAGCCTTGTGAGTCCCTGAGTCAGGCAGAGACCAGACAAGACAGGAAAAGATGAGGTGAGGTCACTGATATAGTACAAACTCTGGCATGGCACCACACGCACAAGAAATACAGCTAAATATTGCATGTTTAGGATGAATAAAATGTCCCTGCATCAATCTGACATTTGTGGACCTCTGACTTTTTCCACCTAATGATCTAACAGGAAGGGCTGTCTCCAGCTGCTCACGAATATAAACTTTCATTCAACAGCTTGAATGAATAGACTACTATGAATATACACACACACAGAAGCTCATACATTCATCAGGTGGGTGGTACCTAAGTGTAAAAGCTTGTGAAGTTACAGGAACACAACAGAACACACAGCCAAAACTCCTACTCAGCCTTAAATCTGGCTAAACCGGGAAATAGGCAATACAGCGCTATGTGTTGCAATAATGGTCTGGCATCACAGAACAACACTGCTCAGCTGTTGTGTATGACCACCAGCCCAGTGTGCTGTTTGACGTGACCTGCAGGACCTTCCCGCTCACTGAAACAAACAATGCTGAGTCAACGCAGCTTGATGATTCGGGAATGATCCAATGATCTAAAACAATGCCACATGACCTAAACTGTCTGCCAGATATTCATAAAGGCTGTTTTTCTCTGTCACTCTGCAACTTTAATATCACTTATGAGAGTAGCAAAGCTGAAGGGGATTGTTGATGAATTGATTACTTGTTGGTAGGACATTTGAAGACATCATCTTAAGACTATGCGATGGGCATATTTTCCAATAGCTTATTGTTGGAAGGACAGAACAAGAAGGACTACAAAACAGAGAGGGCGGGGGATCTATTTGAGAAGACGTGGGTGCATTAAGCCCTGTCATGTGTAAAGGTTTGAGCTGCTCCATATAATCACTCAGAAATCTCACTAATGCCACAGAGTAGCAAGAATAGGCAGCGAGAAAGAAGCCATGAGGAAAACATAAAGAGTGCATGAGTAATGGAGGCCGATTTGGAAATATTGAGACAGATTTGAAGATATATACACAAACAGACAAAGAGTTGCAGCTTTTTTGGAGGACAGGATATGGACTGAGAGGGCAAGAGGATGTGGAGAAAAGAATGCAAAGGCGATAGAGGAGAATATGAGGAGGAGGAAGGACGGGGAGGAGACAGACAGACTAGCTTACTTAAACTCCTCTAGCTGCTACTAAGCAGGAAATAGAGTCATGTCATTCAGGCACAGAGGTGGAGAGAAAAACAGGGATAAAGAATCTGTCAATGGTGCCCACAGGATGAGATGATGTATATGGCATCCACACGCAGAATCTCTCACATTTCAACATACAGACATGATGCCTCCATAAAGAAAGACAGAAAAACGAGGGGGAGTGTATGCACAAGAAAAGGAATGTAACAGAGAGCCAAACTCTAGCAAATACAGTTTGACCTTTAGATAACTGCTTGAGTCATCTGACCTGTTGGATTTATCTTATCATGAAGAAAAAAATATATTGGGACAATTAAGAAACCTTTTTGTAATGATTACCTCAGTCACACAATGGATTCAGGTCTTTGTCTTTCTACAGTATCTAATAAAGTACTTGTTCAGTTGAGATAACATGCTGTTCCTGCAACTGAGGATGCACACACTGAATCTAAATTTAGTCAGCGTGCCCTTTTGCAACATCACAGGAGCTACAGTCTACTGAAATACAAACGTTGGGTTGATCTACCCTTTTTTTCTAGTTTCCTCCTTGATGTTTAGTTTGATATCATGGCAATGTGCGTATGTACAGTACTTGTGTCTTTGTGAGTGTTTGTGTGTGTGTGTGTGTGTGTGTGTGTGCTGTCACGTTGAGTATCAAGGACCCTACAAGCTAATCTTAGTCTATACTGTGAAACCTGCAAATATTTGATCACACGTACCAAGGAAATGTTTTTGAAGAAGTACTTTGACCACACGTGGCAATGCTTGTGAACAAGATCAGCAAGGTTGGTCTGACAAGGATAAATGACTATGTGTTTATTTAAGTTAATAAGTCAGTGATGTAGTGTTAGTCAGATAGTTGGGGGGACTACAGTAAATGCTCCAATCTGTTAATCTAGCACTTTTGCTTGATAAAAAACTGAAAATATTAAATGAAGTTTGTGGATACTTTCCTGTTAAACAACTATATGATTAATTGACGAATTGCTTCAACTGTATAGAAGATAATAGGGGTTGGCACAACAACATGTTGCAAGCCAAAACAATAATCCTGCAAAAAACTTCTGATTTCATTGAGAGCATGGAAGAGAGGTGTTGGTTAAACTCGGGGCACGGGGCTACAGTACTAGATAGCACCGGATCTATTTGACATTGAACTATGAGCTGCAGTTTATAATATAAACGTGTCATATAGATTTGTGTCCGCCTATAATAAGACTATGCACTTGTTGCCCGATCACCTGTCATTGAACTCTGATATATTCAGCCTGTCAAAAACTTTAATGATAACCTGCCCTGTAGCTACTCACTTTAACAGTTTGATACAATAACAGTTTTCACATTAAAAACGGAAGTGTTGTCGCCTGTCCCATGTCGTGAGGGATTAACTGTGAGCAGCAGATTAGCTAACCTACCTAGCGGTCCGCAGACGGGCTCAACAGGTGGCTAGTCTGACAGGTAACGTAAGCAGCTCATTTAAGCTACCTGGCTTCATTCATCGCGCCCGAGAGCAGATTAAGTTAAACAGCAGCGAGGTTATCCCAAGTGTCTGAGTCTTAATTGTTAAAAATGGCAAGAGCACCTGTTGAGCAGCGATAAAGTCAACTACCATTGTGATGTTATGTCATGCTAACAGTACCTTAGCCTCAGGTTAGCTTACCTCTCAGCTACACGACAGTCAGAGTCAGAGTCAGAGTGGCGTCTGAGTGCATTAAGTGTTGAGTCGCGTCAACGACTGTTTGTTTGATATAAGGCGAGTTAAGAGTGAAAGTAACCGCGTAAAGTGATGGAAAACAAAGTGGAGATATCTTACCTGTTGAGCTGAGTGTCAGCGGTGGCTCCTGTGTAGGTCCGCGGCTGTGAAACTGAATCAGCTGCTGTCCTCTACTCCTGCTCCAGCCAGTCCTCAGGGGGAATGCTTCACCATAACAACCGGACCTGCGCCCTCTCCGCCCACAGCGCTTAGTCAACCAGAGGGCGACAAAGACCACAAACTGTGGTGCACGTCTGCAAGCTGGATTTAGGACACTCAACTGATCGGATGCTGAGTTTTGTCCCATATTGTTTCAGATACAACAATAAAAGCATGAGTCCCCTTAGTCTTAAACCTGGACCCTGGGACTAACATTCTTACAACATCTGGTCACCAGGCTTTAGGGGTTATAGGTGAAAAATAAGGGGTTTAAAGTATTTTAAAAGTTGAGGTATGGATCAAAAACAAAACATTTGTGGCTTATGTTTTAATTTAGCTGTCAGTAGTCCAGCTGTACTACCTTTCCTTACCTCATGAAGTTGAAGTTGAAGTTGGCATTGAAGTTGGCATTGCCACCACATCCAACACAATAGCAGTCAGTTAATTGTTAGAAAAAGAAGTCAAGAGATTTCTTCACAACTAGAGTGAGTAAAGGTGATTCAATCATGTAAAGCTCTTGTAGCTTGTCTTCTTGTACAGTGAGGTGTCTGGACGTTACCCAAAGAGAGCAGGAAATAGACAATCTGTAATCAATATAAAAATAGTGGGATGTGATAACGCTGACCTATATCTTCATTTTTATAGGTGAGTTTTGAGGAAAGAGAAAACACCCTGACCTTGTAAAAATAAGTCTGTGTGACGTGCCACGGTGTAAAACCACCCCAGTGTTTTTTTTTTCATTAAGTTGAATATAAAGGGTGTGTTTGCGTGCACAAGTGCATGTTTGTGTGTACACCTGTGTGTGTGTGTGGGTCAGAGTTTGTCTTCTGTAATATATCTGGT
Source organism: Lates japonicus (assembly GCA_033238685.1). Taxonomy (NCBI): domain Eukaryota; kingdom Metazoa; phylum Chordata; class Actinopteri; family Centropomidae; genus Lates; species Lates japonicus. The sequence continues at coordinate 9,563,943 of BRZM01000020.1, read as the reverse complement.
TTGACAAATATGAATGCACTGCAGTCTTTTTATAATAAACTAAGGGTGTGTTTTCCTTCATGATTTTTCTCTCTCTTGACAATGCACTCAACACAAGCCTGAACACATTCTCCTTTAACATCCCCATAATTGACGACCAATTGAACAAAGTCAACCAACCGTACAGTTTTGAACTTTGATTGTCTGACTGGTTGCTTAATCCACTTAATCCAAAAGACGCTCCCAGCAACATTACAATCACTTTCTTCTACCTGGAAACAGATAGACTTTGATGACCCTGTGATCTGCTGACCCCTGCAGTCAAGTGGTGACGCTCTGCAGACACAACAAGGAAACAGCTTGGGAGCTGGGAAGTTTTTTGTTTTTTTAAATCTTATAATAACTTATAATGATAACACAAAAGCTGCACAGACCAATTTGTGCACATAGTTTTGGTTTTATGAGCCCTGATTAATAAATAGCCATATTTGAGATTTCTACATCCACTGCAAGAGAATAAAGATAAATGGAATTTAATTTGTGGTGCTCAAAGCATTTCAAAATGACATTTAACACATTCAATAGTAATATACAATATTATTCCAGAAGTGTGTCCAGAGTACTGTGAATTATCCACAGACTCTGCTGGGAACAGTTTCTATTAAAACTTCTTTCTACTGAGGAAACTGTCCATATGAAAATGCTTGACTGTGTGTTCTGTGGATTCTCCAAGAGGAACTGGGACACCATTTCTGAAAAGAGATGTTGCTGTTGTTTTTTTAATGTAACTTTTCAATGATGTGAGCTCCTCCATTACAGCAGCAAGGAGCTGAAAATGTATTGTTCAGTGTCCTTGTTAAATAAACAATAAAAGAAAAGGGAGTCACAGTACATAAAACATTCTTGAAGTAACAAAGCAGTGACAGCACAATGAGAACTCTCTCACTTTTTCTGTCACAGAAACACTTAACTTCATTTCTCCATGTCAGTATCAGGATGCATCCCAGGACAGCTTAGCAGGGATTTGTCCAGACACAATCAGCCTATGTGAACAGCCTTGTCCTGGATGCTGTCCTATTCACTTGGTTTCCCATTCTTCTTATGCATGGCTCACTAATCCAGGCAAAACCTATTAAGTAGCACTCCAGCAGACAGGAAGAGATAGATTGACAGTTTGTATTTAAATCAGTGTGTATGGCACTGGGCATTTCACTGGGAGAAGTCATGTAAATTAGGATCCAAACATTGTGCATGATGGGTGAGGGGGGTTTGCCTGCACATGTTTCATTTTACGGTTCATGGAGAGAAAAACAAACTCTCATAGAGGACAAAATACACCAAGTGAACCAGGACATTTTTTTTTGGGAGAGTGTGTGATTTCTGCAGAAATAATGTGTTTTATTTGGGTGAGTGGGGGCTTCTCATTCAATTTTCAGTGAAACCACTAGAGGGTGACAAACTATATGACTATGCAACAGCGTGTGGCAACCAGAGAAGAACCTTATGTGTGCAATCTCTAGCAGGTGAAGGAGGTTTGCTGCTCACCATGTCAGGAAACACATCTGACCTGGAGAACAAGCTCAAACATTCTGTGTATTACTGCAAAAGCTGCAAATTCACGTGGTAAGTTTTTTCACACAGGTGAAAAAATCCACTTATGCAATCACCTGACAAACAGGATCTGCCATTTCACTGTTGATTTCATTTAAAGCTCAAATATGGAGAGATCCAGTGCTATTTTAAAAAAGCACAGTGGCACTTACAATTCAAGGTGACTACATTTTTTTGGTAAGCCACACAACATGCCAAACATAGGTTAAATGCCATGTTTCTTTTGTTTCTGTGTCTTTCTGGTGACAAATCTTGGTGGCACAATCACTTGATTCAAGACAGTTGCGTTTCAATGATCTTATCAGATCCATTAGTGGAATAAAAAGGCTGATTAAATGTCAAAAAAAGGCCAGTGTCAGGTTTTTTCCCGTGCGACAGAAAGATACTGCAGGTTGTTGATTCTCAGATTGACTAAAGTAGTTTTTGTTTGAGTGGTATTTTGAGGCAGTTTCCAGCAGTTCGGTGTGTGTGTGTGTGTGTGTGTACATGATTGCTCCTGTTTTAAGGTGTGAACGTCCTGCCCATCTACAACCCTTTGCAGCTTGTAAGAGACAGAAAACCCACAAACGGTGTTGAATAGCCGCTGTATTTCGTCACATGCAAAGCAGCTTCTTTTAGGGAAGGAACGGTCTCCAGTTTGCCGACGGGGGTTCCTTCTAATCCAACTTGTTTTCACTGTCTTGCTGGGAAGCAAGGGTTTGCACATTAGCACTGCGTTAAGTTGAACAAAAGACTTGCATTCCCGAAACTTAGTCTTTCGACGCTGAAAGCCATCCTGCAAAGTCCCAGTGAGACCCTACTGTGCGCACAACACCCACCGACTGTTGCGCGCTCCCAGAGCTCCACAATACTGTCTCCAAATGATTCATTCTGCACCTACTGACCAATTCCAACATGTGAACTGCCCTCAAAACAGAGATGCCTTCCTGAGGGGTAAACCCTTGCATGGCTTGCTCTCTGGAATAAGATTAACCTGCATCACTGATACTCGGACAGTTTCAGTTTGTGACAATTTCAAAACAAATCAAATCATTTATTTGATGTAGACTAATTAAAGCAATGATTCCTCAATTATTGCACTTGTCAACTTCTTATCTCTCGGTGTTTGTTTATTAGCTGGGCCTCATGTATATTGCTCGCCAAAAATTGTTGATTGCATGTAAGCTTCAATCGAAATTACCTCTCTTTCTTGTACCCCGCCCCGCCCCCAATGAGTTTTACTTTTCGCCAAAGTGTCACTCTCGAGAGGAAAATATTCAGTTTTAATAAATAGTAGTTTAACATTGAAGTTTTTTAGAGAGATATTAAGAGTAAGATTTTTATTTGACTCTGGAGTGACTCATCTTCAGATCATTGCCCTCCCCTGTTACGCACGTTACATCAAGCTCTCGTGCGTAAATCTTCTAAACACTGTTTCCAAAGCAAACTCAGAACCTGCGTTGTGGCATGTTGATATTATCTTAAGGGTTATTTACAGGTTTACTGTCTTTCTCTCTCCCCTCCTCGTACACTGACCCTCCCCAGCGACAACCCCCCCCCCGGGGCGATCACTCATTCTGCTCTCAGATAACGCGTCATTCTCTCCTCGATTACGCAGCGGGATTTACATGAAACTGTTAATTGTTTGCTCTTCAAATAGAGTCAGCTTGGAGCCAGCAGTCTGCCAGAAGTTAAGGACCGGCTCTTTGACCTCCCTGCCCCCCTCTCTCTGCTCTCCTGTCCGAACGTGGAACGCCGATCTTTCTCCCCCTCCAGGGCTGATCAGCATGACAAAGCACTGGCCGGAGCAGAGCCTCTTGGCACCACCCGCTCTGTCCCACCTCGGAGAACACCACGACCATCAACTTGACTTCCACGGAAACGCGCAGCAGAGTTTTCCGAGCAGCGGCGTAACGCGGAACTCTCCGGCCCGACACTGGTCTCACTACCCGGCTCCGATGGTTCCCCAGCAGCCGCCGCGCCTGGAGAAGCCCGCAGCGCGCCCAGAGCATCCCACCAGTGCCGCAGCATTCATGGATAAAACTGTGCCACCGGGCTCAGCATACCCGAATGGTCAAGATGCCCACTTCAAACAGGAAAGTATTACCCGGGAGTCGTGGAACACTGAAAGGAAAAAGAGCAGCACCGGCGATGGGAAGAAAAAGAACTATCAGCGGTATCCAAAACCACCGTACTCATACCTCGCTATGATTGCTATGGTCATCCAGAGGTCCCCAGAGAAGAAACTGACATTATCTGAGGTAATTATGAAAACACATCGTTCATGTGTGTGAGTGCACTATGATGGGTATATGGCGCATGGTTTTTACGCACGGTGGCACTTAGTTTCCACAGCATTTTATTGAGGAAAACCACTCACGTACAAGGATCTGTAGTGTTTGTTTATCAAGAGATTTGGGGATTTCTTTTATTTATATATTTTTATAGTAATTGTACTGACTGCATGGGCAGATGGCTGTTTTACAGTTTGTAAAGTGACACAAACCAGCCGGCCTCTTGGTGACACTTGAGTGACCACCATCCCTACCATTCTTGGTTTGCTTTGATAAGGCTGGACTGCAGTGAAACCAGACACTGATCTGTAACAGGAAAGTGATAAGATACAGTTGGCCTAATAGGCTCTGTGTATTTAGGTTTTTCTCACTGCTCATGTAATTTTAATTCTAATACAGTGTACAGCATATGAAGTTAGCTTCCAGTTCTGCAAGTCAGTCATCAAATCATAGTGCAGTTAGTTAGGCCTACACTGTGTAAAGAGGCATCATCTTCTGTGCGTATGTTGGACCTGACAACCATGCTGATATTTTCTGTTTTATTTCTAGATCCTCAAGGAGATCAGTGCCCTCTTCCCATTTTTCAAAGGAAACTACAAGGGCTGGAGGGATTCAGTGCGACATAACCTCTCCTCTTATGACTGCTTTGTCAAGGTTTGTATGTTCAAACAGTTTAATGGACTTAAACTTGTGTCAGATCAGTGGCCTTGAAGGAAATATTGCTAGAGGTTTACTTTATCCTACAGCTGCTGTAGATGAAAGTTAAAATATTCTGTACTGAAACTAGGTCAGTATTGCCTGACTAGGTTGTCAAGCCATGCACTCATCTCACTGTTCATCCTCCCTCTGCCTGTAGGTGCTGAAGGACCCAGGTAAGCCCCAGGGCAAAGGCAATTTCTGGGCGGTGGAGCTGAGCCGTGTCCCCCTAGAGCTCCTCAAGAGGCAGAACACGGCAGTGTCGCGCCAGGATGAGACGATCTTTGCCCAGGATCTGGCCCCCTACATCCTACAGGGACACAAGCCAGAATCAGAGCTGCCCTCTGACCCCGTGACCTCCCTCCCTCCCATACGCTCAGGGAACCCCTCCCCACCACAGGAAGACTTGTTCCGGCCTAAACTGGACTCTTCCTTCGCCATCGACTCCCTCCTGCACAGCCTACGGCCGACCAGTGCTTCGGGGGATGTGGACGTGACTACCAGGGACTGCTGGGGTGAGGTGGAACACCCTCGGCCTTCTCCTCCCCCGCGGCCTCGCTACGCCTCCTCTGCCCGTAGTGCCTCCGCCAGCTCTGCCAGCCCGGCTTCCACCTCTTCCTCCTCCTCTGATGAAGAGTGGAAAGGAGTGTCCCTGTCAGGGAAGCGCATTCCTCCAGACAGTGAAGCGGGGTCAGACGGTTATGAGGACTACAGGCCGCCGCTGCACAAATCAGCCAGACGGGAGACTGTTGCACCTCCGTGGGAGCTCCCCACATCCTATGCCAAATACGCCCCCCCCAACGCTGTTGCCCCACCCAGCATGCGATTCAACGGAGGTCCTCTAATGCCCCTGCATGGTGGACTTCCTCTTTACGGCTACGGTAGCTCTCCTGTAGCACCCGGTCACTTCTTAGGTCATGCATATTGGCCCATCCTCCCCAGCAGGCGAGTTTCAGTCCAAGCCCCTCCCCTCATCATGGACCTGGACAACATGTTGCAATCTGTGCCTCCAAATAAGAGTGTGTTTGATGTCCTAGTACCAACCAATCAGAACTCTCACTCACATCATCAACCACCCGGTCAGTACGCCCTGCAGAATGGGCCTCCCCTAAACAGGTACCCCCAGTACTGACTGAACTGCTGCCACTCAAACTGAGCCATACTGTCAGCTCCAACATGCACAAACACTACGATGCAGGGGGGTGAAGTTAAATCAAGACCCACATAGGAAATACATGTCTGCTGCAACTCTTCCCAACTCAAGTCTTAATCATTTCCTCTGGCTCAGGCGTTGTTGTCTAATCATGTGTTTAGATTTTTTAAAGAAAGACCTTCTTCGTCTGTTTATTGCATGATTTCATTCGCAGCAAAACTACCTCAAACAGCTACACAACAAAACATATCTACCTCAGTCTGTCAGTGAAATAGAGCTCTTTGCACTGCCAATGTTATTTGCACTGTTTTTTATTGGAATGAATTTGCTTTCTTACATGACTTGCTTTTGAATGTTGTCTACCTATTGTGACTGCTGAATGTGTTGTTGGATTTTATCTTGAATTTTACAGTCATGCAAAATACTAACAACGACGGGCTGTGCAGTAGATGGTACATGCAGTAAATATGAGATACAAAGTGTTGAATGCAGTATTTGATTACTTTACAGTTCACCCAGCCAGCATTTTAAACAGAATATAGGTGGGTAAAATGGCATAATATCAGTCACAGTGTGTACACACAACTTTGTGTTAGTTTAGTTTGAGTAACATTTGTCCAGATGCTTAATCATACAGAACAAGTTCTTTACTGTGATGCTTTTCTTGTCTTAAATTTCAGTGAGTGAGGACTTTTTGGTCCTTTACAGCTACAATAGACAGTGATACTGCAATTCAGCCCTTTAATTGGATTTTTCATTTTGGTGTTAGCTAATGTTTTTTGTTGCTGTATTTGAGGATTTGACAGGTTTAGCACAGAATCTGTTCTCAACATGTAAAAATGTTGCATGTTCTCATGACATTGGAGACAATCTGCTACTGCACAACCACCAGTATCTACCTCAGACTGGGACATGTTTCCTGTGGACTTTGCACTGCCGGTTATTTGCACTATTTTAATGTCATTATGACCATCTTCCAAAGGAAATTGCCCCTGAATGTCTGCCTACCTCGACAGGTGAATGTTTTGTTAGTTCCTTGCCATTTTTCCTGTGGTCTTGTTAAAGGTTTGTACAGCGCTGAGCTGAGGTGGAAGGTCGGCTCAGAGGTTTAAGTATCAAAAGAATGTCATGGAGTTAGCAGGGTATGTAATAAAACGCTGTTTATTTTAACTGTGCTGCACAGCTCTTTTTATGGTGTGTATGTACATTGGTGCATGTTGGATTCTATTTTATCATTTACACCAATCAGCCACAACATTAAAACCAGTTACCTGTTTTAATGCTGTGGCTGATCGGTCTATAGTGTTTTTTCTTCACACCCTCCTATAAGAAAAACAGAGATCCTCAAGCTGATAATTAGTCGGTGGATGAAGTAGAAAGACGGAAAGACTGTTCCAGGCAGCAGCAGCATTAGCAGGGCGCGAGTCTCAAATCCACCCAGAATGATAGATTGTTTTACCACACAAGGTAAAACAAGCTATCATACCATCATAAACAAGGAAACCATCTTTGATCCACAGTCCATGGTATCTGCATTGGAGTTTCCAGCACATTCACTCACTCACACTCACACACACACACAGCTGATTTACATCAACAGTCCAGCAACCGTCAGCCTCCTGCTGCTTCCACTGCTGTGGCCACTATCCCTTTATCAGCTGCCTACGCATGCCTGCACTCCCTCACCGTCCTCACTCCTCTGCTCCCTGATCACTCCTCACCCAGAGGATGGGAGGAAGGGACACCACTTTGTCCCCTTCCCCCAAACACACACACACACACACACACAGCCATTCTGGGTTGTATCTCAACACTCTGCTCATGAATTTACATGTATACCTCCTAGTCATTCTTAGCTGTAGTGGGCTGTGTGTCTTTAAACTGTATGAAGTATGTTTGTGAGTCTTCTCGTCCTACACAAGAAATGTGAAACTACTGTTGATGTGATTTGGAAAAAAGAGGACAATCTCATCAGTAGAAATGGGGTTTATTTGTCTGTTCTGTTAAAGTAACAGAGGAACAGTTGTGCTGTTAGATAAGTGGTTGCTCTAATTAAAACAGGTTGGTTTTATCTTCCAGTTAGGCTGGAATTCATGTAAAAATTGGGAAACATTTGAGTAGGCAAAAATAAACTATGTCTTACTTACAATGGCAAATTTGCTGTATCCATAAAGTATTAGTTCTTGGAAATATATGTTGTAATATGTATTATCAAAATAGGACTACTACACATACTAAAGGCTACTGTAAGAAAAAGATTCAGATGAACAAGTGGAATGTTAAACTTGGCTGAGCCATATATAGTGTAGCTTTGCTGGGAACTATTTTAATCCTAGCCTGAGCTATAAATATTCACTGCTAATGTAAGCATGGTGTTTTCAGAAACCCTAAAACTATATGACATTTCTGTATGTTCAGTGCCTGTAAAATATCTGTTAGCACACAGATACAGTAAAAGTGTTACTGGAAAACTGTTCTGTCCTAGTGGTTCTGACTGGCGGTTAGTACAAGTTGAAACAGGTAAAATGCTGCTAGCCTACATCTAGGGCTTTATTTGTCACAGTATGATGTGAGACCGGTTACCACCATTTACTTCGCTCATTTTGCCAGAATCTTGCCATCTTTATCCATCTATCACTGTGCTTGTGTTTCTGTCATTTCCCCATCTGTGTCCCACCTCTCCTCTGGCCTTGCCTGTTAACTCTCTCTTGCGTTCTCATTTCTTCTCACACTCCCTCCTGAGCCATCCGGTACTCGAACACGCTGCCCCTCTCGAGAAAAGTCTCGTTCAAGCGCCTGCGCTTGGTCTGAGGTCTACTGGTCATTTCCTCCTCCCTTCCATAGCCTCCTCCTCCAGGGGTGTAGAGGCAGAACATGTCCTATAGGGGGAGACACACAACCAGACAGTCAAGTTACTATCAATGCTGGCAACTTAAGTCCCAAACATTTATATACCATTCAATAACACTCTTAATTAACAATAGTAATTAGAGCAGTGACATCTGTAGGTGGTTTAACATTTTCATGCAGCATAGCAAAATTCAGTACGGCTTTCTTGTATTTGGAACATGTACTGCTATTATTGTTATTCTGGTACTGTTTCTTTCCACATACACATTGTGCAGTCTTACCCCAGGCTGAAGGCTGATGCTGGTTTTGGCTCCCAGGTTGAGGACTCTGCCATCGGCCCTGTGGAGCAGGTTCAGCCCTGCTGCACCATTCTCACCGCCTGACAAAGAGAGAAGGTGACAGCTTAAGTTTACACAGTAAAAGAAAAAAAAAAGTCCACTGGCTGTTAAGTAAAATGCAAAACCATAACACACTTAACCTAGCCTGAACATGGAAATGGCTGACGAGATTCAAAGGTTACCCTGGAGGCCGTAGGGGCAAGTGGCCCGCCTCTCTGTCAGTACAGACAGAACCACCTTGTTCCTGAACAAAAGTTTGCGGATCACACCGTCTCCACCGTGGTATTTCCCTGCACCTCCAGAGCCAGGCCGCAGAGAGAACTGCTCTAAAATCACTGGATACCTGAGCACCAGACAGACAGGAGCCAATGTACAGATCAATAAGATACAATTTTTTAAAAATTACACCTCAACAAATTCACACAACAAATTTCTTTAACTAAAACTTTAACTCATGTCCCACCTCTTCTCCAGAATCTCAGGGTCAGTGATGCGAGTGTTGGTCATGTGACTGTGAACTCCACTTCGCCCATTCCAGCCTGGCCCCGCCCCCGCTCCCCCGGCAACTGTTTCATAGTAACCGATCCTCTCGCTGCCAAATGAGATGTTGTTCATGCAGCCCTGACGGCAAGAAGAACGACAATATATGAAGAGATGAAAAATAAACATAAAAGTGCACCTTTTTTTTTTTCATGGTTAAATCCAGCCTCTCTTACCTGTGAGGCAGCGCACACCTCAAACGCCCTAAAGATGACGTCGACCACTCTCTGGGATGTGAGAACGTTCCCTCCAACCACAGCTGCATTCTGGGAAGGCTGGAGGATTGAGCCAGGGGGAATGATGACTTTAATCGGTGCGAGACAACCCTGGACATGAAAAAGGAAACAGATTCATAATTTAAAAGTGACATGAACAATAGTTTGATGGAACTGTATGTTATTTTTTAGCCATTTGATTTGTTTTTTTAGGTGCATGCTGAATTACAACACAGACAGCCAAAAGCCAAATCCTTATGTAGGAATTTTTTAAGAACATGGGTTATTAAACCTATAAATTTCAAACTGGTAGGTATTAAAAGTATCCAGTTCTGATTTTAACCATGACAGCAAAGCAGTCTGATTAAATATGCATGCATGCAAAAAAAACCCAAACAAACTAGGGATGGAGTTCCAAAGCATTTTATCAAATCTGAATCCAGTTCAGGAGACATCTACCAGTTTAAAAAAGTGTACTGATTATATTTCACTTAGCACAGTAACAAATCACACTTCAACTATTTAGTCAAGCTTCATAGCTTCATTGAATCATGTTGATAACATGTTTGTTGGTTGTTTTAAATTGTGATTTTTGTACCAGCTAACATACAAGCATGACCCAGGCACTAAAACAATGTTACACATAAACTATGGTAATTAACTATTAAACACAAACCATGGACACTTTCCTGTGCTGAAGGGTTGTATGGCTTTCAACACATATTTTATGTCTGCTCTGTACCAGTAAAACCCATATGCAGTAAAAACAACACAGTGAAAATCTTATTAATTTGTTTATATTACACACTGCATTTTTCAGTTGCTTCATTGACTGGGACTGGATGGAGCTGGCTAACGGAACCCATCCCTACACACAACCAAACCTTAACAGATGCTTAGACCAACCCAAGGGTTCCTAGAAGAAAACATCTTTACCTGATTGAGGGGGATGTCCTGTCCGACCATGCAGCGCAGGCAGTAGATGAGGGCAGAGAGGGTGATGGCCCGTGGGGCATTGCAGTTCCCCCACACCTCTGTCCCAGTCCCTGTGAAGTCAAACACCGCACTGCCCTGTAATGATGGAGGTTTTTAAATTTAATTGCGTATTCACTCTAAGGAATTATCTGACTTCTCCTTATGTTTATATCCTCAGTTTTTGAAGTGGATCAATACATTGTTCAAGATGAAATGAGAATTATCCTCACCTCTTCTTCATTAATCTGGACCCGCAGTCTGATTGGCGTCCCATCATCCATGAAATCCTCCGACTCCACCTCCAAGGAGCCAGTCTGTTGCCGTCGACGACGTGCGAAATCCTTCAGCATGTCCCTCACTGCCAGTTCTGCATTACTCTGAAGCATTAACACGTAAAGGCTGTAGCAGTACAACAGCAGTACAAAACTCTTTTATACTGCTTCACATGGAGCCACACTTACCTGAATGTAGCCCATGTAGGCCTGGACCACAGCCAGTCCGTAGCTGTCAATCAGCTCCCCCACCAGCTGGCTGCCTCTCTGATTGGCCGCCACCTGAGCCCGCAGGTCTGACAGGTTGTCATGAAGATTACGAGTCCCAGAGCAGTCTGGGTACTGGGCTGGAGCCATCAGGGCTTCAGTTACAGCTGATATGGAGAGGGAAGGAAAAGCAGAGGGAAAGAATGCAGTGGGGGGGGGGAGAGGGGCAAAGAGAAAAGCATGATGGGAACAAAGAGTGAAGACAGTTACACAATGTTACACAAGACGACAGTGAACATTCAGACCCTTAAGTCCCATCATTTTTGTCTTACCCTCTTCTTGGAAGACCCCACCAGTGACAAGTTTGAAGGAAGTGAAGACAGCACCCTCCTGCTGCAGGGAGGTGGAATGGGGGGGCATGGAGCCTGGAGTGATGCCTCCAATGTCGGCGTGGTGCCCCCTGCTGGCAACAAAGAACACTGGCCTGCTCACCCCTTCTCTAAACACCTGGAGGGGGAGAGAAGGCAGTGAGAAAGAGGCAAGAGAGGAAAGGAGGGGGGGAGGTTTGTAAGATGCAGGATGCAGGAATAAAAGTAGACAGACTGACTGGTGTGATGACTGTGAGGTCTGGAAGGTGGCTGCCCCCAGCACACGGGTGGTTGCTCAGAATCACATCCCCCTCTTTCAGTTTGTTCCCCAGTGACCTCATCTGAGAAAAAGCAGAAAAAATAACTTCCCTTTATGTCACCCTGCCTAAATGAGTTGTGGCGCACTCAGAAACATATTCAGCTGTAGATCACTCACCTGGTACTGGACAGTCTCTTGCATGGCACCCAGGTGGACAGGGATGTGAGGCGCGTTGGACACCAGACCGCCGTCTGGTCCAAACACAGCACAGGAGAAGTCGAGACGTTCCTTGATGTTGGTGGAGATGGAGGTTCTTTGGAGAACTCTGCCCATCTGCTCTGTGGAGGGAGATGAATGGAAAGAACTTAAACAATGTAAACAGGAAGTTAACACTGAACATGGCCCAGGCTTTACAGATTCTTTCTCTCCTCTCCACCTCTTTTTCTCTGTTGGTATACCTGCTATGCTCATGAAGCGGTGGGAGAAGATGGAGAGCTGCACGGTGTTGAGCTCGGTGCCGAGGGCGCAGTGAGGGTCGGAGCCGACAGTCATGCAAACATCGCCCTCCTCTGTCAGATGGGCCTCACAGCACGGCTCCACCAGAATGGTGCTTTTAGAGGAAAGAGAAGGAAAATGATATACATTTATGCAAGCACAGATGTTCAGGCAGGGTTAATACAGGCATTATTGCCATTTAAAGCACAAATTAAGGCCAAGTACACATCAAACTCAGGCCAGAAAAGTATACCAGAAGCATATGATTATGTATGTGTCTGTATCATAATAAAGAGATTATAATATTCTGAATTTAGAGAACAAATTCAAAATACTCTACAATGAAAAAAGAGACTTCTTCAAATTTATTTGAAAGCTATTTACAGTAACACAAAGTGAAAACTGCCTGCCTGTTCTTATCAATGATGATAGCTGGTCCCTGGATGCTGTGACCACATGGCAGCTCCTCCCATAGATACACACTGGTGTCCAGGTAACCACCCTCAAAGTAACACTTGGTCATCTACAGAGAAGAACAGAAATATAATACCACTACAATCACTGTTTCCAGACAAGAAAGTCATAAAAATGTAAATGTATTTGTTGGCAATGTATACACGTGTGCTAAATATTCATGTGAGTCCATATACCGTGACTGGTTTGGCCTGTCTGTGTCCTGTCTTTGTTTTATACATTGATTTGATACCAGATTTTCCACAACCCCTCACTCTGATGTCATCAACCACGATGGGTCTGTCTGGGATGGTGAATCCAAATTCCTTCAAATAACTAGAGAGAAAAAAGGAGGTGTGTGACATAATAGAGAGGGAGAAAGAGAGAGAGAGTAAGGTCAGAGGGAACATGGTAGAGTAGTGTAAATAACTGTCAGCTCCAAAGTTTACTAAGCTTATCTCCTATGGAAAAATGACACATTAACTTAATGGTGTGTTTGCTTACACACTGTAAACAAAAGGCAGGAAGGAGGCAAAGCGTACAAGGCAATCATCTACTCACTTAGGGGTGAGTGCAATGTATGGCGAACAAATGAGTAAACAGAGAGCTAACCGTCTGGTGAATGCACTGCGGAAGTCTCCAGCTCGACAGGACTGGGTGTTGCTGGGGTAACCGGCAGCAGTAACCATGAGTGCACAGTCTGTGCCCTCGTAACGCAGGTGGAGGAAAACCTCAGTAGTTATCTGACCGCTGAGGAGGACAAGAAACAGAAGGATGCTTTAGTCTGGTGTGCCTACGTCAAAGCCACTAAGATTGTTCAAATAATGTATCATCACAGTGAAAGGGTAGGTTATCACGCCTGGAGAGACAGGTGGCCTACCCCAAAGCGTGCAGTGTTTTGTGGGAGCTGACCTGGTGAAGCCACGTCCACAGAGGGTGTCGTGGCAGCGTTTTGAGAGCTGCTCCACCCTCCGGTCAAGCTCGCTGAAACTGTGCTGCTCATACTGCAGCGAACATGGCTCCTGCACCTCCTCCACCACATCAGCTAGAGCCAGACCATAGGCTGACAGCACGCCACTGTACCTGCAAAACACACATACACATTACAGCTAAACAGAACCAGAAAACAATCAAAAACATTACTCTGTTTTGTAACTTTGTAAGTAGCAGGCAGTTGTTCTTGTATTTTTCATATTAAGACCTGGATTTGTAGTTTTTCTTTCTGGTCTTTTATCTGCAAACTCCCTCCCTCCCTCACACATACAATGACACTGAAACAAGATCTGTCAACCTTACTTATGTATAAAGACAGTCTTCATCCCCAGGGCTCGAGCTATAGCACAAGCATGTTGGCCACCTGCACCTCCGAAACATGCTAACACATGCTGAGATGTATCATGGCCCTTGGCCTATGAGGGTGTAAGTTGTGGGGAGTGGTGGGAGAGAGAGAGAAAGATAAGATTTTTACATGTTTCAAACAGTTAAGTGAATATAATGTTACTACTTCACCAAACTGGAAAAAACAACTTTAATATCCAAATTACCTGTGTCAGAGCTCTGATTGGCCGGCACATGGCCTCATTAGCGACACGAATGAATCCCATGGCAACCTCCTCCACGCTCATCTCTGACTGGCTGTTTGGCAACATGCTGTTGTGTGAGTGGTTGACTCCATTTGCACTAACCTTCAAATGAAAACAAAAAAAACATAAGCCTCATCATTACTCCCTTACAAAACTGGAGCTCTACTTGATATTTCAGTAAATATTCGTGCCTGTGACTGGTTAGAAGACAAGAAGAGGTTGATCTCTTGGGTGAGATGACGGAAATTCTTCATGGTCTCCTCCAAGGACAGTGGTTCGTTCTCCCCGGGCCCAAAGATCTTTGGGAAGAAGGAAGGGAGGAGTCGCCCCAGGGCTAAGTTAGCATCCGTCACAGTCAGAGGGCCACCTAAGAAAATCCCACAGTGAATCAGTTATAATGCTGTTTTCTGCCATAACTGTGCTGTTCAAAGTTTAAAGGCTGCTTTTGAGTGAGATTCTTTTAGATCATTCTGTGAGAAGTAGCACTGGGGATCATGTTATATGAAACAGAGCTGACCGCTACCCAGCTCTCCGACAGGGAACATCAACAATGAAGTCAGAGTCAAGTTTCTTTCTGTTAACACACACTACATCTCCAGCTGAGGCAAGCTTCAGTTATATCATTTGAAAATTGGATTCATGCCAATTTCTATCCTTCACACAGCTGAATCAGATTATCAATCCATTCCTGCTCTGTATGCCAAAACTTCTGCACGGAAGAATATAGGTGGAAACAGTTGGATGTATAATAATTGATTTAAAGGGTGGATGAAACCACAGAGGGTGGGAAAAGTGAGCTGGTAATGTGTAGTTGACAGAGACAGAAATTGGAAAGAATAATGGAAGAGCTGAAGAATGGTGGAGGTAATCAAGCTTTCTGCTACCTTTTCGGTAGCACGCTGGTCCTGGATGTGCACCTGCAGACTCTGGTCCAACCACAAACATCCCTGATCTGAGAAGTAAGGAGAGGGAAAAAATATGTATAACAAAAGAACAGGAAGAAAGAAGCAAAGGAAAAGTACAAAGTGCATTATGCATGTCAGAGTACATGACTACACTGCTAACTTACAAAAGACTTGTGTCAGAAACTTGGCAAGGTACAATTATCACATCAAATTTTCAAAGCTTCACTAATTCTGACAGGATCAGAATTCTGATCATATTTGAAATGAATTTGTTCCAGATGTGCCAGGGGTTTCAGTACTTGTTACTCTTTTACAGTCCAAGAGTTAAAGGTCCACTGGAAATAAGATGCACGCATAAATTAAGAAGTCACTGTTCAGAGACTCTGTTAAAGACATTTGCTTTTCTTGATGGCAGCTTAACAGCAAATGCAACTGGATCAACAGGACACAGCCTATCACAATATGTCAGATACACACTTCTGCATCCCAACTGACCTGAAGAAGAGTCGTGACCCTCCTCCTGCAGCCACAGTGTTGATGTCCAGCTGAGGTGCTTGCAGGGTGACTCCAGCTGTGGTGGCCTCAAACACATGCTCATACTGGCCGGCATATCGACTCACATCTGTAGAGGTTCCTGGAGGGGACAGGAGTCAGGAAGACGATAAGTCCATAAAAGCGAGCAAATCCAAAACAACAGAAATCTTAAGAACTCTTATTTTTGCTTTCTGTTTAAGCTCAGGCACTGAAACAACAAATCCAAGTAAAAAGCTGGAAATATAGAAGCTAGTGTAATAAGTGTAATAATCAACATTTAAGACAATTCAGATGCACAGTAAATTGCACAACAAAGAACTTCACAACAATAGCAGGAAGTTCCTCACACAGTCGGTGCACTCCTCAGCCTTCCCCCTACTCACCGCCCATGTCAAAGCCAATCACAGGTTTTTTCTCCATCTGGCTGTAAGAGGTGATTGCATATCCCACCACACCCCCCGCTGGGCCAGACAAAACGGCCCGCGACCCGCAGAACTGTTCCATCGGAGTCAGACCTCCATCCGACTGCATGAACAACACGTCCACATCCTGAGGTCAGAGGGAAATAAAGAGATGGAAGAGATCACTTCAATGTCCAGATGAAACAGCATCTTAAACTGAAACGAGTCCACTGGAACATCTGGAAAAACCTGCCTCTGTTCTGCAGGGTGGAGGGCATGAGAAACCTGATTTATGAAAACATGGTGTTTGGGACCGACACAAAAACAGAAGAAAACACACACCTTCAGGGCACCCTTGAAGCCAGAGGTGAAGCCTCTTAAATACTGTCGAATTTTGGGCGTCAGGTAGGCGTCGGCACAGACAGTGTAGCCTCGGGGCACCGCCCGCACCATGGGCATGACCTCGCTGGACAGAGACACCTGGGTGAAGCCCAGGCGACGCGCCAGGGCCCCGACTGCTTTCTCATGATCGGACCATCTGAAAGAACATGAGAAACAGAGAGGGAGAGGGTGGGACTGGAATGCAAGTTAAGCATAAAGCTCTTATGTAATTTCACAGCTGCTCTATCGTACATTGTGTTTGTCTTATGGACTTAAAAGCCTCCAAGACAAGGGTTTCCAAAGAGAAAGAAAAGGTTGCATGTGTTTTGAGAAAAAAATGCTAACTGCCTTTTTTCACTCAACTGAAGTCAACCTCTTTCATTTTTAGAAACTTGAGATAAGACAACTGTTTCTTTGAGAGAACAAATGTAAATGTGTAGACTTGAAGTAAAGGGAAGAGAGACAGGAAGAGAAACATGAACTACCACCTAGTAAACCACATGGGTTACATATGCGGTAGAAACAGACTATTGGAAACGAGACACCATTTACATGTTCAGTGCACATACCACTACTCCCACAGATACATGGAGATAGTGGGAGAGTGAACTGTATAACTAAGTATAAAAGAAAGAGCAGTGTAAGTGTGCAGTAAGTTAGAAGTTTACAAAAAGTACAATTTGTTCCAGGCACAGAGAGATTGCCTGTGAAGGGAAGAAACATAAGTACGTAAAGAGTAAATATAGCTTGAGTAAATACGCCTCGATGCCTGAAAGAACAAGAGGCGAGCTGCGCTACTGACGTGTATGAGTGCAGCAGAAGGACAGCCAGACTGGTGATCCCGCGGGACAGAACTCCTCTCAGGTCTTTTTCCACACGCTCCAGGTCCAGCTCCCTCCACACCTCCAGGGAATCCCCTGTACTGCCTGAGAAACACCAGCGCGCACGCACACACACACACACAGTTAGGCAATGCTATCATACAGAGCAGCTTACTATGTGTGTGCCAGTAGACTGAGCTTACATTGCCACATTACTGGTGGTTGAATGCCTCTGCCAACCAGTCAAGTTGCATTTTACATCCATCTACATCTGTCCAGACTCATAAGATATGTAGTGAAAACTTTGAAGGAACTTAATAAAAGGTACTAAGTGCATTTTATCATAATTAGCGAATAAATTATTGAGTTATGTTATCAGGAAAATAAACTCAAAGTGAACAAGTTTGTGATCCATTTAAGGTTTTGACAAACCTTGACACACTGCTACACTTAGAGAACACATAATTCTGTTTCAGACCTGTGACAATACGTTTGGGATCTTTCCTGGGCAGCTGGCAGCCATCTTGCCTTAGAACGACTCGCTCATCCACCTCTATTACCTCTTCATATAGCACTTCAGGCACTGCAACCTCCTGTTAATATACACACAGGTGATGTGAATTCAAAACAGGTGTACTACCAAGAAAACATCTGACGGATGGTACATCCCACTCATATAAAGAAAAGAATGAACAAAACATACAACAACATACATACGGGAGGTTGGGTCAAATTATGTCAACATGAGTGTAACTGAGGTAAAACTCCATGTTCTACTGTATGGGAGCGGCACTTGAAATAATTATCTCTTTCATGTGCTGCATTTCTGGCTGTTTGCTCTGTAAGAGCATCAGCTTCATAAATATGTGACCACCTAAACTATTAATGGTACAACTGGTCTGGGGGCAAACTCCAAGACCTGCCCTCAGTCTCTGTAGCACAAGATAATAACTAAACCTTATGTTGCAGTGACAGTAGCCCTTTATCCAGGCTACTCAGGCAGACCACATGAAGTGCAGTTAAAAATACATAATGATGCTGATCTGCTGAATATGTTTGAATTAGTATCTGTGGTCAGGTGGTTAGATAAACTCACAAGTCAGGGTCAGTTAACGTCTTACATAAGTGGGTCTGTACTCGCTTTACCTTCTGATTTTAAACATTTAGGTATATATTCAAAATAAATCATTACAAACCAAATCAAACAGCTTTGGCCTGGCCTGTGTGCCAATGTGCAGCAAGTCCTTAAAGCCCTTTGTGACCAGGAGCGCAGTCCTTTCTCCTTCTCTCTCCAGCAAAGCGTTGGTTGCCACCGTGGTGCCCATTCTGATCCAGCCAATTAGTGAGGTGTCTACAGGCTGGTCGCGAGGAAAGACCTGCCCTGTTTCCTGTCAGCAAATATGTACATATATCACATACTGTTCTTATAGATACAGTGATGATGTAATATTATCAAAGACATGATATGACAGAACAATTATATTACATATCATGTTTGCATAAGCTGTGCTATCTTTTTCTCCTTTGTGCGTTGTTCAACTGCTATCTGATCTGAAACATGCTTTCATCTGCTCTCAACAACCTCATAATCTGCACATTTTAGTCAAAATAGCTCTTAAGCCATGTGCTCAAAACCAGACAGATTATTTAAACATTAAACAAGAGAACAGCAACAGCTGAGCTCATCTTTTTTTTTTTTTTTTTTTTTACTATTGATTTACTGATGATACATACAATTTTACATCTACATCTATTGCTTTATTGCTTTACATTCAGAAAATTACACTAATTTTCATCAACTGGATGTTAATTACTTAATGATGTTCTTCAAAACTGTGATTAGAATTATTCTGAGAAGCACGTAAAGAGTTTTGGGGTAAAATTTAGGATTTGGTACTTCTAAGACAAGACAGCCCTCTTGAAAATTTCAAGTCTAACCACCGTGTTTACTACAGTTTTTCAGTTCAGCCCATGATTCTAACTGCATGTAGTAACTTTCCAGTAGCAACCTGCATAACGTTTAATGACCTACATAACTTTAAAGACCTTTGAAGACCTAAGGCAACCACCACCACCACCGGAATTTCTTAACCTCCATCTGACCTCTAATCCCACATAACTCTTTGTATAAATGAAATATAACCACAAAGCACTTTCTATTTATGTATGTATAAATACATCTATCCATCCTGTCTTGTTACCTCTTCCAGGACTCTGCGGATCCCCTCAGTGGGAGCGTCTTTGTAGTTCTGGGGGTCTCGAGACAGAAGTTTCAGGACTCTCTCGCGACCATCGGGCAGCCGGGCAAACACATCAGTGAAGGTGCCACCCCGGTCGATGGCAAAGTCGAATTTCCCCTTAGTCTCAGCCATGGTGAAAAGAGACAAAAAAGCTGGTCCTGGATCTGGAACCAAACGGAGTCAGAGTTAGAGACAGAGTTAGAGACAGGTTGTATTCACTCTATAATAATATACTGATAAGGGAACAGATGAGATACCTGTTGAAAGGGGAGGGGCAGAAACACTTCATTCACAAAAATCAATATAAAGACACAACTGCTTTACAGGTGAAAGCCTGTGACAATCCTCCCTCTGTCTGTCTCTATTCAGCCACCATCAAGCTTATGTAAACCAGCCTTCCTTTCACTGACTTCTTCTCTCTCCTCGGCTGCACATCTCCAGGTTTTTGTTTGGTTTGACATTTTGATGCCTAGAAGCTACTGTGTCTGCTGCTGTGACTCTGGAACAAGGTGAAAGAGCAGTGCAATTTTAAAGCGACATTGCATCACAGTAAAGCATGCAAATCCTCTGAAAAACCCTGCAGCAATACTACTGACCAGACCAACACTATTAAGTAAAATACGCGCGACATAAACTCGCTTCTGATTCCGGTTGTTTAGACAACCCCGGAAACAACAAGCAATGATGTATACATCGAAATGATCTCTAAACTGAATATTTAAAGGCACCGACACCGCTCAGCTGCTAAGTGTGTGCTGTGGCTACAGCCCCATTCATATGCAGAGGGGCATGGATATCCTTAATTTGAAAGCAACGAAACTAAACAGGCGGACAGTGACCGCACCATCGTATACTTACCTGCCCGCCGGTGCTGCACTGGAAGGCTGTTAATCTTTGATAATCCGTTAACTGTCAGATCCACCTCCCCTCACCTCCCTGCTCGGTGTCACACCACACCGAAGAAACCGCCTGCACGAGCAGCTAGCTGGGTTTTAAACTCCGCCCCCCTGCAAGAAGCCGGGGGTCTGAAATTTGAGTGGCTCTGTCTGGACGAGGTAAATGTGCTCTTAAGGAAGTAGCTAAGAACCAAATTGCATGTGGCGAAAACAGTTTCCTTCAAATGTTCAAACAAAACTACAGAAATGGACTTACACTATCAGTAACATAAATTACATATTAATATACATATATATCACAATATAGGTGGGTCCATCAAAATACACAACCAATAGTGAATGTATGGAGTCTCAATGTTGTTCAGTTATAAAGACATATTGGACATTTTGAAATTAATAATCATATAGATAAATAATTTTAAAAGTTTTTTTTCATGACAGTGTCACCTGTCACCACCTTTTATTGAAACAAATTATTTCACAATTTATTTGTATATCTAACTACTTATTTATATGATTATTTATTATTTAATATTTATTTAAGTTTTTGACACTCAAGTAGTGGGCAGCCTTCCTGACTTTGGCACTTTCACTGCTCCTTGTATTTAAAAAAGGTACATTTTTAACTTTTATGGATTACTTTGGAAACATAGTTTTAGGGCCATAGCCAGGAGTTTAGGAATGCCGAGGCCAGTATTTATAAATTTGATGTCTTAACTGAGATAATGTTCTCCTTGTTTTGAAAGGAAAGAAAGGAAGGTCTCACATTCACTAAACTGATACTGCAAAAATAAAACATACACAAAGAATCTGTTAGTTTAAAAGTTATTTATTATATTTATTGATCATTAAGGCACAGCGGAACATCAGCAACACAGTGCTGTCATTTGAACACAAGTAACAGTGAAGAGTTATTCATGGCTTCTCAGCGTGGGGCAGTAGTGTAGTTGAGGACACACTGTGATATTAGGAGTTCATCTTGAACACAGAGTGCTGTTTGTGAGGATACATGCTCTTATCCTGGTTAAGGTGATGAGGTTGTGTAAATTCATTACGGTCTTAGAAAAACAAATTCTTACATGAATTAGAAAATATTCTAAATATCAATATGGATACAAAGTTTTCACATTCCATTAAAAAGCAGTTAAGTATGCCAGCTAATATCACCATATGCACCCTATTATATTTGAGTTTGGTAACAGGAATATGAGCTTATTGACAAAACGTGTTTACATGTGCCTTCTCTTACAGAAAATATTCAAGTACTGCAATGGATATTTGACTATTCATCAATACACCTTCCTGGGTACTGATGATGTCACCACACAATACTAAGCTGGTCAGCAGATACGGTCTCTGTGACCTCTCCACACCTGCACTTTGTGTCAAATACGGAAGCATGTGAGTGACAAACAGAAGGCAGTCTTCTTCCACTCTAAGTCAGGTGGTTAACAACAAAAGACTAACAATAAGACACATACTC
Organism: Lates japonicus; assembly: GCA_033238685.1. Classification (NCBI taxonomy): domain Eukaryota; kingdom Metazoa; phylum Chordata; class Actinopteri; family Centropomidae; genus Lates; species Lates japonicus. The sequence continues at coordinate 9,542,015 of BRZM01000020.1, read as the reverse complement.
ATTTCAAACTTCTTTGGTGACAAGGCACACATGCAATCACATTATCACACAGACACAAAACATTTACCAACTATATATAACACATACTTGTTTAATCTATCTCAATGCAGAAAATTGCATATCAAGGACACAACGAGGATTCTGTCACATTTCCCAGAAAATGTCATCATAAACACTCTGCTACAGCTTTGTGCACAAGAATAAGGTCACTTCAGTTTAATTCTGGTATGTAACTACCAAAAACAGAAAACAACAACAACCTGTATTGCTACATTTGCAGTGCAATAATTTTAAAAAGGCACCACACACAAAAACCCAAGACTGCATACTTCTAACCATACTTTCAGTCAGATGTGATCATTTAATTTGTGCTTAACACTGAATTGTTAAACTCACACAGCTTTGTTTCCTTGTTTGCGAGAGGCAGAAATGAATGTCAACATATTACTCATGTCAGTCTTCAGATTATTTTGGCAGTCAGTGATGGTTAGAAATTTGCTGAGAATGTATCCAGTTATAACAAGCGGGATGCACTGTATGTAACAATCCTGCACAGTCAGTTGTAGCTTTTTATACGACTCAGTCCTCTTCCCTATTTCAGAGGATAGTTTATTTCAAGTTCAGTCTCTCGTTCCCTTCTTCAGTCTGAGTACTCTTGAGTTTGTCAGTGGCAGTTCTGACATTTAGGATGGCATTTCTGATTGTTGACGTTGCAGCGACATCCTCCACTGGTGTCTCCGGGACCCTTAGATAGAAAGAGAATAAAAACTGGAAAGATGATAATCACATTCTTGGGGGAAAAAAGAGCTAGAGGAGAAAGTGTATGATACCACCATTCCACAGAGGTAGACCATCAACAAAAATATTGGCTCCTAAATCACTGTTCACAGATCCAGAGGGTGTAGGAGCGATGCTTAGTAAATTTGAAAACAAACAAACAAACAAACAAAACAAACAAAACAATTATGCAAAAGAAAGATTTCTTACCCTAGGCCCCCAGCGGGGCCCTCTGGTTACCCAGCAGATCTCAGTGTGACAGACAGTGCAGCGCAGCCAATCACATCCATCCCTTTTCTGTACAATGATGCCACACTGGGGACAGTGCATTGCCTCTCCTGACTGCACAAGAGTCTGTTTGTGGGACAGAAAGTGGATGTAAGATGGAGAACAAAGGTTCAGGAGGAAGAATGAGAGGGTATAAAGAGAATATGAGATGAGAGGGTGTGGTAGTTTCGGTTTGATCTGTATGCATGAGGAACACAAAGCCCAATCTGTCTCTGGATAATAAATATCTCTATACTATACTCTGTACCACAGATAAACTGTATTAATACTGTACCTGTGGAGGCAGTTCCAAAAACAGAGATTGCTTAGAAAGAGATCTTTCTATTTCTTTTACAGCACCAACACATTAACAAGAGCCTGTCACAGCTCACCTTGAGTAGATGTGTTGTCCTTCTTGCAGCAGAGTCATTTATAGCGCGGGCTGCAAGATCATCCTGGTATTGCTTACAGTTCATTCCCTCATGGATAGACTGAAGAAACATAGAAGAACAAAAACAAGATGTGTGTATTTAACTTCAAAGTCTTCTAATGTGTAAATATAGACACATTTCTGTCTTTAAACAGCAGTTAGCCTGAGGTGACCAGACCAATTAGTAAAATGTGACTTTCAGCTGCGTAGTTTCACTTGCTTCTTTCAAAGGACTTATTATTAATTATCTTTGACTGATTGATTAGTCCATGGGTCAAGCTTTACCCTGTTATACTATGATTACGCATATTTTTATATGTCATGTGTTAACACTGAGCATACCAAGACAATTCCCAGAAACTATGGGTTAATAGTTATTAGTAATAATCAAATAGTGTATTATTTGCGTGTATATACTGTACACATTCCATACCTTGCAAATCAGGCAGTTGTGTTTCCCACAGACAGGGCAGTGGAAGACATTGACTGTGTCCTCGTACACGCACCAGCCGCGACAGTCTGGAGTAGCACAGTGATAGCTGCCCTCACAGCGAGACTCTGCCACTGACAGACCTCTCTGAAGCCAGCGTTCATACTCCTCTGCTGGCACCAACTGTACAGCAGCAAAAGAAAACATAGTAACAACAAAGTAACATGGTATAATCTGAGTTACAAATACAACAAAATAAAGTGAACACAACAGCAATGAAACATTATTTACAGACCTTTTACACAGGAGTCTTGCTGGTGGATGACATCAACAGGGCCTTCTCAGCTGGCGGCTTCTTTTGAGACAGATTTAGGCCTGTTTAAATGGATACTAAGTTTGCATCCGCAGTTTGGTGGTTAACATTTTCTTGGCTATATCCAGATACCTAACCTCTTTGCTTCCATCACATGGCTAGACAGCTAAAAGGCTGCTTTACAGGAGAAGAGAAGCCAAACCACTGGGATAAGAATGCAAATATGAGAACAAAAGTAGCTCACATGAGCTTCTTGGCTTCTGGAGCCCCAACCAAAATTCTAAACAGAGGAGCTTGCGAGGTCAAACATAGTAGTAGGGTTTGATTTTAAAATGAATACCAGTGGCTATAGATGCTAATACGCCTAGCTGCCTGGCATGCTGCCAGGTGGAAAGGTACTGTATCTTAACCGGTTTATCAAGGACCGATACGCGGTACCATCAGTGCCAAAAGCTCCCTTACAAAGCTCTGATCTCCTCTCCGCCGCGAGGAGCAGGGCGCAGGGATGTCAATAGTAGTCTCCATGTAGGGACCAGGACGCCTCAGGGCTCTCCGCTCCGCGCAAAATGGCTGGTGAGCAGGGGCACGGACGGTTGTAGAGAGCAATGGGATGTTTAAATCAGTGTCAAAAACCGCCGCTCACCTCAATCTGGTATGTCCTGTGCAAACACCAAGGCCCCAGTAAACTGCCTCCGAATGGGCTTCTTCAGTTAGGGAGGGACCGGGAACATCAGTAGGCTACTTTAGAACTCGCTGAGCCGCTAGATACACCCAACAGTGTGTAGCTTACTTCGATTTGATGTTGCAGAACACTTACATTAGAAACGGATGCTCTCTTACAATGGCACAAGGGGTTCATCCTCATGGAGATTATCAGTATTTCAGTCTTGAAGACAAGGCATAAAAGGACATTGCATAAGTTAACCTGTAGCTAGTGACCTGCCAAATAATAATCCCCGGCCATAGTTCAACACCTCAAGGCAGCACCAAAGCTTACTTCGAAAAAGTTTCATGTCATTGAATGACGCGAATAATTAAATTTGAAGAAGAAGGAATCTCACTAAATAGGGTACATGCAGCCGAGGTGTGCTCAGTTTTCAGTTTTTGCTCCATCCCAGCCTCCTAGTTCCTTACCTATGAAACAGGTAGAACCTCCTCAAGCAGGGTTTACCTCACTCCAGGTTGCAGGGTCCCATGGCAGGATCCATCTGAGTCCACAGGCTCCTGGGTTAGGCATGAATCTGGCCATCGTCATCCATGGCTAGGCATGGGTCTCCTCCGCTCCTTCCTCCATACCTAGAGACAAAGGAGTGGTGGTGGTCAGGGAGTGAGTGGGGGTTAAAGTATGACCTAAAAACATCTTCACTCTTCAAGATTTTTGTAAACAGGGCTGTCATGCAGAAAAATGGGGTTCGCTTCGAATTTTTCATAGACCCTTTAATCATATAGACATCATACAGACCGCACATAGATTACGTATAAACCATTTAAATATCTTAATCCTTGCCAGTATCTCTTCAAATTAGACCAGGTGACAAGGTCTCGGGAGTTAAAAACAGAGCGGGTGTTCGCAAGTTCTAGTTCGGTGTGGCCTCTGGCCAATTCTGGGTTCAGTGAAAAATAGCTCCTCGTAGAAGTCAAACAGTGATCAGCTGATTCATCACAGCCTCGGATGCGAATCTGAGTACAAAAGATCCAAGTTTTGTAAATAATCAGGACCTGGTTGATCATGATCATCCATAGGAATGAAACATTATCGATTCATTATATAATTTTATATAGCCAAAATATCGTTTATTGAAGTAATAAATAAGTGACCTCGAGAGATTTGATCTGCGCCATATCGAGTGTTTTGCGCGTTTTCGTCATCGCCAATCAATTTCGTTCTCATCATAAGGTTTCCTCCTCATATGAGGATTCAAAGTCAACATTACCGAAACACCGAGAACAGGGGATCGCATCCTACTCTTAATCAGCCATACATTTGACCAATCGCCGGGGTGAGGAGAGTAAAACACATAGTCGGGGTAGTATCAATACATCTCAAAATATGGATAACCGAACAACAGAACAGAAATAACAGTACCATATACTTTCAAATTTCTAAGCATATATGAGAGAACCATTCACACAGGAGGACAAGCCGGGGCTTGAGCACTTGATGATTTTCCTTCTCCGTGATCCCGAGAAGTGGGGTGTTTGAAATTGCAAAATTAAGGTGCCTGGGTTCAAAACTGTCCTGTAAGCCATCGAAATAAAGGCTTGGTAGGAATTAGTAGTGGTAGTATACTTTTTCGAAACCATCCATCGCCGTGAGTGTTCAAAGTGAGTCCCTGGGTCCAGGTTAAATACAGGAATTCGGTTGTTTTCAGGCCCCAGCACTCCTCAGCGACAATAATACGCACTGTCACAGCCCCAAAGAAACAGGAGACAGAAGGAGGAGGTCAAACCTAGAAGGCCTGCAAGTTTAAGTTCGAAGTCTCAGCTTTGAATTGATTTCTCACTCCCTCCTTATCATTTTTTTTAATCAGTGTTGCTGTCAGAATTTGGGCCCTGTTTTGCCTCTTGCCACTCTTTTCATGCTCTTTTAAAAAATCAGCAATTTTGGAACCAGGTCATATTTAATCTATCACCTCACTCCATGGGCCAACGTCCATGAACTCCCCTATTCCTTCAAGAGCCTCTCACCAAAAATAAAGGTTTTGTCTCTGTCTCGGGAGTGGCCTCAGAAGCTAGCTAAATTGCATACATAAAGTATGATCATATAATTCATCGTGTAGACCCTGCTGGGTTATGATCGCTCTGTTGTATATACAATTTCCTACCCTGCTTCAGTGGCACTGTGCCATTATTTTCTGGCTATCTTCTTTCTAGATCGCTGGTTCTGATTAATCAGGTCTGTATCACGGGATGGCGTGGCTCTCAGCTGGTTTGTGCTGCCTGAATCTGCGTAGATTGGGTTTGTTTAAAAAGCCATGAAATTCACAAAGGGGCACGAGCCAAACCCCTCGAAACACAGGTCTAAATTACTTTCATCTGTACAAGCACCAAATTACATCATTAGGCTTGCCACTAATTGTCTTTAATTTTGTGTTTGATGTCATTTTGCCTAACATCTTGAGAGAGCAAACGATGCAAACACAAGGTCAAGCTTAATCCGAAGGACACCATAATTTTATAAAGCACTAAACAGACAAATTAGTTTATTGGAATAGGAAAACACTTGAGCATACTATACATATGTTCTGGCCCATAGCCCTCTTCTTCCTCTCATCATGCCACCTCGGGTGGAAGGGAATCGCCAGCTGGGAGCAGTGGCTGGTGGGGTTAGAGGGCATCCTCTAGGTTGTCCCGGAATCTCTGTGATCACACCAGGTTTTCCTCCTCTCGTGCTGGTTGCCGGAAATAAAGTCCATCAAAAATAACAAACCTCGAAACATAGTACATGAATACAGGGGTGCTTATTCAGCTAAAATTAGTAGTAGATATCTTTTCATCGGTAATGTAATTCTCTATAACAAGACTGATACACCGTCATCATCATAAGAGGTTGGGCCTCGGCATGACCTAATTCACGCACCATCAGGAGTTACTGCCGGCCTGGTGCACCATCATTCTTTTCGATTTTCGTTTGCGCCAAGTCGTTAAAATAGACAGAGATAGGTGGCTCTACAATTGATCTAATGCGTAATCTCTCAATCCTTCAAAATAACACATAAAGAGTATTCGCATTTTATCATGACAAGGTTCTTTTAACAGGGTTTTCAAAACCGTGACTATATTCTAAAGTTTATCCTATTCTACATTTTCATTACTTGTATAGGGTTATAATTTTCCACTTCATGAGCATGTCACTTAAGGTGGAATCACAGGCAGGAGGAACAGGCGTCTAGAATGGGGCGATTTATTTTCTTCGATTCGATTTTGTTGGGTCAAAACCTCCTTTTGCAATTACAAACTAAGACTCGCCAGGTGTGGTGTGGTCATAATTGTTGCTGTGCAGGATGTGATGGTTTGGTCTTTTCAGTTCCTCTTCGTGGGTACACTCATGCTAGCCTGATAATTCCTTTTATCATTGCACTGAGTGGCTCTAAAACAGGTCCACTGGATCATCCACGCAATTCGAAAGCCCCAAGTCTCAAATGTCAAAGCCACTTGCTCAATACCAGATCTAATTCTAACTTCCGCTTCTTCACTACTTCTTTTCTGATTCCTTCGAAATGGTTTTCCAATTGCTGACGCATCTGAGATAGTAGTATAAAAGAATCCGACTGAATCCCATCAAGTCAATTTCTTGGTGTCGTCGCCAAACTGTTTTCAGTGGCTCGCCGAGCCATAAGTAAAGCCGCAGACCTGTTGGTACAGTGGTTTAGATTTTTCATGCGAGGCGATTAACGGTGACAAAACCAATAAACACTGGTATTACAGATTTAGCCCGCCTGACCGGTGCATCCTGCGTCTGGAGCCGCATCTAATGCCCTCCGCTCCGCCCAGAGTGCATGGCTGCGCAAGTAGCCATGGTTGCTGGGGAACCCACGAGTGGTGTCTGACCTCCGGTCCTCGAGATAGGGGCCATTTACAGGAGAAATGCAAAGAGAGAGCAGGAGGTGAGGAGTGAGCAGGTGATGGGACCTGGGGAGAAGGCCTCCTCCTGAGTCCTCGCTGGAAACTTGGAATCAGCCGACACATGTGGGCCTGACGGAGGTACAAAGAGGACGTGCCATCCATGAGCCGGGCCTTCATCCATAGGCAGGAGGAGGTGGCTAGTTCAAATTGCACTAATGACTCTACTTCTAACACTTTGTGGGTGACTAATGCTGAGGCATCTGAGGTGGCAGAAAATGAAAGGGAGCAAACAGGAGAAAATGACGGTGAAAGAGAGAAACAACTACACCATTAGTTCAGAATAACAGTGATACTGTGACAGAAAAATTAGGAGGAGGAACATTCTTCACTAACCTGCTGTTTCAGTGCTGCAGTGGTCATATGAGGGTAAACTTTCACAGTGACACAACAGGATGAGGAAGAATCTTCAACTACAACAGTCAAACTGTTAATGAAATACAAGCAATTAGCTAAAATCTATATTACACCTTATGATGATAAAACTGTTGACCATCAGTTGTGTTAAAATCATAATTAATAATCATGTTCCTACTTGATTTCAGTGTCTTCATAGTCCTTGACAAAGGGTTGAATCTTGAGTGCAGCATGTTGTCGGGCTAGCGTGGCAGCTATGACGGAAGCAGACTGCATGTCACCTGCTTCTATGGCCCGGGTCAGCTCTATGCAGGTGTCCTCTGCAGTTGGATACATGCATACATGTACAAGGAAACACAGACAAGCTCACACAGGTGAACATACAATACAGACAAGCCTGTGCAGAGGATGTTTCTACTACAGAGTTAACAATGAGAGAATGAATTAGTGAATTAGTCACATCATATCTATAAAAAGATCTGTTAATAATTTATTTTAAAAGGATGATGGTCAGTGTACACACCTGTTTGTTGCAAAGCTAATGTGTTCTGAAGATGGAGACCATCCAGGGGGCACTGTGGACCATTATCCTGAGGGGCAGCTGCCGATGTTGAAAACCAGACAAAATCATTTAAATAGAAAACACAAGAAAGAGGCCAAAAAGAAACATTCAGCTTTTCCACATTCTACAAAAGACCATTTGTACTGTTCTGTCTGTAGCTATAGACTTTAATTTTATTTATTTATTCATTTTTTGTTGCATCTTGTCACAGTAGGGTCAATTTTTAGAAGAAAATGCAGCACTATGGGGTGTGGGGGTGTTTGTGCTGTGTCTATAGCCATTTGAATGAGACATTGGGTACTCATCTAATACATCTCATACACAGTTTAAAGGGTTAAGTTAGACCACAACTACAGCAAGAAAAACTCCTACTCTGTCTTCATTTACAAAGAGTTGAAATGAGATCAGTTGAAATAAAGGCTTCTGTGTCTGGTGCCGCAGGGCTAATTTGTCTATCTCACCGTGACTTCCACATTCTTTATGTCAGTTTGAGTGCTTAACGGGCAAGTCAGACCCCCCCAAAAAAAACACTCCACTTCTTAGACAGAAAATAAGCTCCCAATGGTTCTCGTATAAATCTGTGTTATTGTCTAACATGTTGTGATCCTCCCAGACTAGACTTTATGCATGTCCTACATCTGTTCTCAAGTTCTCTTCTCAGCTGGTTAAGCTCAGTTCACCTACAAAGGGAGATTCCCAGGGGGAGGTTCCTACAGCAGCACTTTCAGCTATATTAAGATAGTTGAAAAATAAGGGCCTGGGGTTTGTGTTACAGCTACAGCTGCTGACTTTTACAGTCATCTATAGCTGTGAACAGCACAATTCGGTATAAATATAATTGTGATGTTGGTCAAAAGATGGTTTACTGCCCTTTTTTTTTTTTTTTTTTTTTTTTACATGTATTTAAGTTTTTCACTTTCTGCCATCTTTCTTTTCTTTCTTCTACATACACAGGAAAGAGACAAAAAGGCATATTATGTAAGCAAGCACAGACCAGTTTGTTGAAATTTCCTCTAAAGCCAAAATATGAAGATTGGTTACAGTGGTTGAAGTTGATGCTAGTGATGTTGCCAAGCATGGACCGTGTCAGTGAAAAGCTCTTCTGTTCAAATAAATAACTATCCGTCGCACTCATTGCACACAAGCTAAGTTCACTACAGGGTAAATCAATTCCACCACTTGAGAATACACAACAAATGTGTCTTACAATATTTTAAAGTGGGTTTGAAAATTTGGCTGTGTTGTAAGAGAATATTTAAGCTCTTCCCCATCTTTCTTCTCTGGTTACTATCTAACATTTCTAACAGTAATGTGACTACTTTGTAAGATAGGTCGCTGACCTCTATGTGCTTCTCTCAATGATGACATCATCACGGTAGCCCATTCATGGGCCTCCTGCTCACAGCGGAAGTTAAAGCTGATGCGGTCATGTGGAGGTGCAGCCAAACTCAGCTCGTGGCACTTTGGCGACTTCACCTCATAGTTTACGGTCCTCAGATCAAACTCAGCAATGGTCTGGAGGAAGAGGAAGAGAGAGCGAGAATGGGAGGAGATGGGGTGGGGCGAAATGGGGAAGGTATATGAATCATAGGTTACATTATGCCAAAATGGCAAATACATGCGTCACTATGTGTGTGCACATGGTTTGGTAAAAATGATTTTAATATTCCATTATATTGTAACAAACATGAATATAGATACAAATTGTTTAAGTATGTAATTAAGACAATCTCAAACAACAGAATTAATATGTTAATTAATTAATTAATTATATTTACATTTATAAAAATGCAATTAATGGAAAATGAAAAACAATTACGTTGAATCTAAAACAGTTACAACAAAATACCTAAACATTATAAACTATGTGAAAGTAAGATTTATTGCAGACCTTTTGTATTGGATTACATCAGTTTTAGTTTAGTCCACTGTACTGTCCTGAGTAATTACAACACAAATGCAATTACTGAGAAGAATAAGGCCTCTGTATGCAACTTCTCCAAGAAGTGACCAATATTCAAGGACCAGTTGATGATTTCAGACATGACGGTGCATTTGTGCGATAACCTTTTTATATCAGCACCCTTGGAGCTGAACTGAAGGAATCCTCAGAAGGATGTTGTAAAGAAAGTAGCTTGAACCTTTGTTCTCTCAGCCAGTGATTTCCAACTCAAGGGTTGGGAGGCCAAGGGGTCAGAAGCTGTACTATTGTATTTTCTTTCCCTTGTTATTGTTGTGAAATACTCGACAGCTTTACCTCTTCAGGCCTGTAAAAATATTCATATTCAATATGTTGAGAAAGAAAAAACACTCTAAAGGGGCCCTGTACTGAATTTTTAATGCCTGCATTTTTTCACTATACATCTGCCAAAATGGATGTATCTAAAAAGGGAGCATACAAAAGGCAACATGAAGAGTGAGGGGTAAGTAGGCGCCCATAACTCCTTTATACCCCGGAGTCTTCTAGAGGGTGAATCCAGCCCTGCTAACAAGCCAGAAAGGTCAGGGGTCACTGCTATATATAAACTGAAGTTTGGCTTTACTCCACCATATTTTCACTCATCAAATTCTACCAGTTATTATGGAGTCGTGTCTAGCATGAATCAAAAATCCTTCATGAAACAAGGTGTTAAAGACACATCACAACAAGCCCAACACTGCTGCTGTGAACTCACCACACTCCGGCCAGTCCCGCTGCTGTCCTGGAGCGACAGGCGGAATTCCCCGGATTTCCCCGGGTCCATGCTGAGCTGCAGGCGGAGTGACTCATCACCTGCTCCCGGAAGACACAGCGGGCGAATACCAGAATGGCACACCGACACCCGAACCGAAATGAGGACGGTTTGGCAGCCAGGTTGTGGCTGCGAGGCCCCATAGTGACTGGGGAGGGCGGCGGGCTGGTCCGGTGTGTAGCCAGGCGCGTGAGTCCAACCGCCTGAACTCAGCGACATCCTGTCAACAGACTCATGTAGAAAACAACCACAAACACACGGGGGTCCGCTGGGTTGTTTACGTCTTGTCCCACGTTGTTTCCTGCCCTTGATTTGCGTATCCTTTCGCGATACTTCTCACATTGTATCTCGCTGTTAGATGTTTATTAGCCTCACTGACAACAGGAAGCAACTGCGTCGAGTCTGACAACTGTTTGGACCGACTTCAAAAAACTACAGCCCAAGCTAGAGGTTTCACTTCTCTCTTCTTCCGTTTTCGTTAAAGCTCCGTTGTAGGCAGATTTAGTGTTTCCTTCTGACCTCCAAGCATTAAGAATATCCTTCGAGGTGTCCCATAGCTTCCTAATGTCAAGGTTGTTGTAGTAGTTTGATAGCTGTGTGTGTTGTTGGTGCGTAAGCTTTCACTTCGTATTGCGCATGCGTCGTCAGTAATGTGACGTATGCTGTTGTAATATTTATGAAGGTTTTTTGTAGCAGTGTGACAGATTAGCTTGGTTAGCTCCCATGCTAGCTAACTTCACATTTAATATTTAAGAAATGAAGAAATTTCAGTCTGAGGTATATATGTTGTTCCTGAAACTAGTGTTTTAAGTTTGTGGTTTACATACAGTAAGTGTATGTGCACATATTTGACCACAAAGGGGCAGCAAGGCATCCCATATAAAAAAAATACACGTCCTTCCCTCTCTTCATAATACTCCAGCTGAAATCTGTTATCTGAAATATGTGTGTATATTTGTACTACAACACCCTAAATGAGTTGACAAATTATATTTGTTGAGGACAAGATTACTCATAACAAAGTAGTTTTACATTGTAGTATTGCTACTTTTACTTACTCTAATCTGTTTTGACATCTTCTGGCTTATTTTTTATGATACAACTTTCATATTTATTAAACATAAAAGAAAATTTAAAACAATTCTAAGCCTAGCACAAATGTTTATCAGTCCCAAAAACACATTTGTAGTTATTCTTTTTAAAGATTGTATGCTTATAAGTTACCACTACAAAAACTACATATGTCCTACTGCACACGAGCAGTACAGTACACATTAGGTGTAAAATAAGATTAACAAGACTTGTGTGCAGTCTGAGAACCCACCTCATATTGTTGGGTTGCATGGTCTCACACACTATTTATTCAATTTGTTTGGATCTTCACAAATCTGTGGTGTATTTATGTTTATCATTCACATTATGCAGGCCCTCTCGTCATAGTGGGAAAAACACAGGAGTTACCAGTAACATGAAGGGTGGTTCTGTATGATTCAGGTGTTCCGCAATATGTGAACCAGCATGCACATAGCAGCACCTTAAAACTGAAGCAGCTAAATGAAATTCAGCTGTTCTTATTTACACTTGTGTTTTCCTATTGTATGGTGAATTAATGTGTGACCGATCTGCATTTAAATTACAATGTAGTTCTCTTCCATTTTAACATAGGACTTCCCTTTTCAAAGGTATACAAATAACATAAACTAGAAGGAACCATCCAGGTGAGACTCAAATGACCCAGGTGGGACTTGAACCCACAATCCCCAGCTCCGGAGGCTGATGCCTTATCCATTAGGCCACTGGGCCACTGTAACAATTTATGCTCAATCTTTTAGGCTCCCTTCAACTGAAACTGCATCATGACATTACACTGTATTTCCTAGTTGGATGTTGATTCATTGTTGAATAACACATTTATTGTCCTCAGTGTAAAAGTATGCTATTCAGATCTTTACACTCTGATTAAATCCTCAGAAAACTAAGGTCTTTTCTACCCTTATAACTACAGACATGTGGGTTGGTACAGTGAAACATTCATGTTTGAGGAACTAGTGATATTGCAGTCCAGATGCATTTTTGATGTGAATGAAAGCTCAACAGGAGATGCCTTCAGTGAAACAGACTGAAGTTGACTTCCCAATTGAAGCTTTTTTAGGAGAGAGGTTAAACCAAACATGGTCAATGAATGTCCCAACCCACACACTGTGTAGGTCACGAATTATGAGGCAATTAACAAAATATACTGTAGCACAAAAGGGGAGTGATTTAGACCACAAGGCTTAGCTGGGTCAAGCTGTTAATCTTTCTGCAAGCTGGGTTTTCTCAATCAATACCACATTCCTCTGGGCTCTCATGTCCCACAATATCAAGGAAATCTCCCCTTTAAACATTATACATCTCATTATTATTAATTTTAAGAATGAAACACCATAAATCAGTTATTCTGAATTAAAACACTTCTCTTGCTTGTAGCGTCATGATGCCTCAGAGATTTTACACATGGTGTGTGATGGAGCAGGAAGTCTGGCAGGTGCCACATGCTGTGACCTGACTGGAAATCCTCTGTTCATTCACAGAAACACAGATGACACAGACACGATGAAGCCATTCAGTCAGGTTCCGATGAGACCATGAAGCGAGGCTGCATTATGATGCATTCAACCAGAAGTGTATTTTTTTTAACACTTTGTAACATCAGATGCAGAGAGAGCAAATTATATCATAGGTCAGTACCTGAGCATATTGTTCTGTGTTCTTTTTTAATTTATTTGTTTCTAAAATGCATTCATGAGCAACACCGGCCACATGGGGCCATACGAATTGTCCCTGAATATGTTTTCAGCACGCCACCAAGCCTTACGCACCGGCCCTGCGACAGGGCTTCTAGAAAACCACAAATCACAAACTTTGTTTTCAAATAAGGGCTCCCTGTCATGAATCAAATCTGCTTTATTATTTATGGATGTTTCCATGTTGTGGCGTGATTACACATCCTCAGGTTGTTATCTTCTCATTACTGCTGCCGCATTCTGCATCATACAATCTGATCTCGTGCTATGACAAATGGACGACGGTTGCCCTAATCTTTGGAGGAGAAGCAAAGTGCTGCCCCAGGGTGAAGCTCTGTATGTGCACATGCACACATGGACACACATACACCCATTTGCATCATGTGCTACATAAGAAAATGATATCCTTCTAATACAGTATATTGAGTTGGTATAGATGAAGGTATTGTACACGGAAAGAGATTCACAGCTTAGCCACTAACTGTGTGTCAGGGGCCTTATTTTGTAATTTAAGTTCCTCAACATGTACAATACAAATGTTCACATATACACACCAGGTATATTGTTACTGTTATGTTAAAAAGTGACACTTCTTAGGTCTATAAAATATCAGAAAATTGTAAAAAAATAAATAAATAAAATACTCATCACAATTTCCCAGAGTGCAAAATTATATCTTTAGACTGCTTGATTTATCCAACTACTGTTCCAGAACTCAAACATGTTCAATTTTACTGTCATACATTCACATTTTAAAGGCTAGAACCAGCAAATATTACTAATTAGTTCAGCTCTACATCTCCTACATAATGTATTGATGTGGTTTTGTTAAGATTACATTGAATAAGTAATGTAATCCTTCAGTAAAACGCAAAAGCTGAGAGGAAGCTGAAAGGTAGATAGATTTGAATTTATACCCAAAGCCCTTGCTGTATGTTATGCACATCTTATGGTAAGCTGCTTGGTTACATTTTATCTTGACCTTTACAGTCATTGTTTTAGACCTGAAGGCATCTTTACACCTGAATACATTGGTGAAGTTCTTCTCACCTTAATCTCAAACTTGTGATTCATTGCTGTCACCTCTCAGTACACGCACATGTGACGTGCGCTCAACAGAATGCTGTATGAATTCACACGTACATACAGTATGGACTCTGGGAGCTCGTACTCCTTCCTGAATCAGTTTGACATAGTGTCACTGATCATTCCAGCCTCAACACTAAGCTCTCAACACTGTATTTCAGTATGGTATCACACACATTTTGTATATCTTAAGTTTATCATCTGTATCAGCTGTTTACATTTACAATTTTGGCATTTGGAGCTGATTATTATTTTAAAAAGTCCCAAAAGCTCAGTTTCCGGTGACAAGACAGTCGAGAATACACTGAGGTTTTTGCAGTAGCTGATTGGGTCCTGCCTTGTCCCCTTGTAATCAAGCTGATTGATGAAAGACTCATCAAAAAACCACCCACCACAGTCACTGTCTGACAGACCTACTTGAGCTGGGTATCCCCATGTTCACTAATTTAAAGTCGACCGCATGTCATGGACTCCCTGATGGACCGCTCTGCTACGTGACAGACATCAAGAAAAACTCCAAAACCAGACCTCCTTTGTCAAAGGGACGAAGGAGGAGGGTGGGGTGGGGTGGGGGTTTAAAGAGTGGGAGGCGGGTGATGGGGAGGGGTAGGGGGGTGATGCATCCTCTAGTCTGGGATCACTGTGTGTGACTGACGTTCTTGATTCATCATTCAACGACCTCATGGGGCAGCATGGATATATAAGCTGGAGCACACCTGCCCAACGATAACGACTTCAGACCTCCGCCAACTGACCTCAGCCTGTCACCAAAGTTCAGGGTAAGAGGTTTCTGTTTGGAGATTATATTATATATTCATATTTACAGCAGACAGTTTGTTTCTATTACATCCAAAATAATGATGATGCCTTCATTATATTTTTAGACAATTATTTTCTGACATCTAGATACTCTAGATTGATTTGTGTTAACTACTGTAACAATTAAAACTGTGTGACTAAATCATTAATGTGGTGAATAATTATATGATACTGATAGACTGATAGAATAGTCAATGATGTTTATATAGGGACTTACAATGGCAAATAAGAGTGTATAATGGTCTTCATAGTGAATTTTTTAAAATCTTTGTAACTTCAGTTTATATCATAATATTCCTGTATAAGCTTTTGATGCATAGTAATGGGGTCTAAATGAAATTTTCTTAATCTCTCAATCTGGAGGTACACTTTGTTTATGGAGTTTAAACTGAATTTCTAATTGTCTTACCCGACTTAAAAATATTTATGATCTTTAACAGTATTTCAGTTTTTTTTCCGGCTTGTTAGTCTTTCCTGTTTTAAGTGTCCTCTAACAGTGAGTGATATGTTACTGACCCGGCGTCCCTCTGTCCTCTTTTCAGTGCCTTGAGCGACTTCCACAGCATGCTGCCTGGGAGAGCGGCTGATGACCGCCACTGCGTCCTGACGAGCCGCTGGCTGCCCGCAGCTCTGGCGCTGCTCCTCCTCCTCTCCTCCAGCTTCAGCAGCGCGCACAGCACCACGGTGGAGCACGACTTCCACATTGTTCACAATGTCGACAACAGAAGTAAGACTTCACGTTGCATTATATGTCATTTTGTGCTTATTTTAAGCTGCGGTCAGGGAAAGTCTGGAGATTGAGCAGGAAGATATGGAGAGGACAAACAAACAGATAATATTTTATCACTTTTCATACATGTTGATGGTCTGTTTGTGGTGAGTTTACCGTGAGCTTCTTCTACTGTCTCTCATTTATGGCTTCCCATCAATATTCCTACCATTTACATAGAGAATAATTGTCAGATATTACTATTACAGCTAAGTATGAGATATGTTATCAGTGGGTTACACATCAGCTCTTGATCTCAAGGGACCATTTACTGCATTTCATTAGATTTTAAAAGGAAATGCTCAACTGTAAATAAGGACAATAGTGTGGTACACCTTGTTTGATACTGTACTGTTTTCTATAATTGTACTGTAATACACAGAACATATGTTGTGTAAATTACTCCAAACAAATATTACAATAATTATGACAATAATGTTCTAGTGGTCAGTGTTGCTCCAGGATTTCTCTTACTCTCAGTTAAATGAATGAGTGGAGGATTAAAGACCAACAAATTTCTCAAGAATTTCTCCACATAAAGTTCCTTGGAACATCACCAGCTGAGATAATAATCTATGTTTACACTGATAAGAATCCATATAAAGACCAAAAGGACATGACAAAACCTGAAAAGTCAAACATGAGATGCTAAAAGTGGCTTTATGGATTAGAATATCTTGAATATCTTAAGTTTATTGTAAAAATTCTTCCCTTTTTTTTTTTAACCCAATGATATTAAATCAGCATAAAATCATTTTGAGTATGGACCAAAATTTTTCCAAACTGAATTCTGCCTCCAAACAGCTGTTAAATAATGAACACATGCTTTGATACGTGATGATGATGATGATGCACTTGCGTGTGGTCTAGGTCCAGAGATAGACCCGTTCTGGTACGTGGGGCGCGGGGTGAGACCCATTGGGCGCTTCGGGAAGAGGCACAGCAGCGTGGAGGCTCTGGGCGGTGGCAGCAGCAGCAGTGGGGGGATGCAGCCTGTGGTCCGGACGCTGGAGCTGCTCCTCAACAGCCTCAGAAACAAGGAGAACCTCGAGAAAGTGCTGGATGGGGAAGACAGGGATTGGTTACCATGACAGCATGTCCTCCTCCCTCCATCCACAGTATCTTGATTTTTTATCTTGATTAAGGTTATTTACTCTTTTGCTCTAACACTTAACTGTATTTCTCTGGTGTCTGTTCCAAGGCCTTGGTTGATAAGATCCTTGCTCTCCAAATGTATCTGTAAATAAACATGTATTCTATATTGATTAATAAATAAGGATGTTATGATTATACGTTATGTTGATTCTCTTCCTGTATTTCCAGATGTACAACAAACATTTTCTTTCAACACAGGATGCTTTACATTTGCAAATTTTATTCATCTCATAATACATTTTTTTTCTCAGAGTACTGTGGCACATAGAGAATCTGTATTTTTTGCACGTTTATATTATCCCGAACATGTCATATGGATTGCAACAAACGATTGCACATAAAAGTGAATGGCCCGCCTGTGGAGCTGTGCACAGTGAGCCTCCTCATAGTCATTCACACTGGATTTAAACAGGAAAAAAAGTAATATTGTTTTTTAGCCATGTGAATCTCATTACTTCTGAGTATCTGGGACACAGTTACTGTAGAAAATTAGACTTCCTGTGTGAATCCAGCCTTATAAGTCATGACAATTATACACAGTCTCTTGCACACAACACTGAAAGATTTGTCAACTATGATTGGGCAATACACACATTATTCTATATCATATCCATCTTTTCACACATATACATATATTAACAAATTCTGTGATGAGATCATATTTTTTTTTACATTAGAAAAATACAGGACACCGATGATTGGACCCTCGTGGCTGTGCTTCTCATGGGAAATTTTTACATCAATTTCGATAAAACCAGAAACATGCTTTTATACATCGACACCTCTGGAGAACAAGATTGACAGAAGTACAGGATCAATGTGCAAAACCAGAGATGTGAAAGGCTGGGATGAAAAGGTCACTAATAGAAGGGGCAAAGCATTCATACAGAAGATCATCACGCCTTTTTAGTTCCAGCAGGAAATCCAACCCTGCTCTTAAGCTGTAGCCAAAGCAAAAACTTTGACAACTGTGTGCATGACTAACTGATATTCTAACTAATGTTAAGTGGTCAGAGTAAAAGAACTCAAAAACATGTAAGGCAGTATTCTCAAATCTAGTGATTAAGAAGTACAAACACAGTATGAACTGTACTAGCCGCTCCTAAAATGCCTGTTGTCACCTGTGTTTTTGTAGCATTTACCATCGTCATTACTGGCACAATATCAAATGGTAAATGCAGACATACACTGAAAGCACTTTTGAGTCATCACACATGATAGGACTGACTAAGGAGGGCTCCTTTGAGGAGAGAATAAAGCCTTTAATTTGCAATAGTACTTATTTCAGTGGTATTGCATAAAAACGTTCAGTACAAAAATAAATTGCTTGTAACAAAATCATGGTTTCATGGCATTTGTTATATAGCCCATCAGACTTCATTATGTAAAAATCTTAACAAGATTTTTTGAATGCTGAAAGTTCGGACATGACCCAGCAAAGGGAAAACATGAAGATACCTTTTTGTTCAAACAAAAGGCCACAGCGTTTTAAAGTAAACGAAGAAAATGACAGAGAGGAGGAAAATGACTCTGGGCTGAAGAATACTGCATTGAGGAAAGACTTTTAAAAAAAAGAAAGAAAGAAAGAAAGAAAAAGAGAACACTTTCAGACCAGACCTGAATGTCAGACCTATGGAGGTTTATACTGAGCTCAATATGGGTTTGACATTCAGACTTATTCAAACCTTATTTTAACTAATTTCATTGTAAAAGCCCACAGCTTCCACATTAAGGCTCCAGTGTACGTGTGTGTCTATTGATCAGGTCTTACCAGAATTTCCTTTCTGAAATAAATGGGAGAGCACATGGTTATAGTTTACTTTTTTTGGGGGGGGGGATACATGAATTCACTTGACTTGATGAGAGTTACATGAGAAGACCGATACCACTCTCAACTGGACGCTAAGTAAGAAGCTAATGCCAGAAAAAGAAACAAAACAGTTAGTAAGATATCAAAAAAATCTGCCTTTTTTTGTATAGTTTAAAGTGCCTATAATTATAAAGATAATGTATGAAATAACAATGTGAAAACAATGTGAAAGAGGTCAGCAAACTGTATGTCCAACCCACAACTTTATTGTTTTAGCTGACTCTCACCACTGACATATTATCAGTATTGGCTGCTACAGGCAGCTGTTTTCAGCAAAATAAGCTCCAAAAGCCCAAACTACCTGCCAAGCACCAAACATCAGTTAGGGGCAAGCTTTCCCTCAGGAGGTGTTAGAGACCAAAAACACAGCTAAAAGGAGAGTGTATACTGGATTTCAGCAGGTGGCCAAGTGCAAATTAAAGATATGTTTTGCTCCATAACTGCAGCATATGTAAATAAGCATCAAGTTTGACTTAAAAATGTGATACTTCAGTGTATTGTTCACAACTTGCTTCTGCTGCCCCCAATTGTTGAAGACTCAAAGTGACAAAGTATAACAGTTTTTAAGGTGGTAGTAAACAATTTTTCTCCTTTCTGAACAGAGCCAAGCTAGCTGTTTCTACCCTTTTTTCATCTTTATGCTAAGCTAAACTAAGCAGCAGCTAGCTATACTGCAGTTTCTTTATATTTTGCATACAAACATAAGGGTAATAGGGATCCTCTCGTTTAACTTTCCGCAAGAAAGTGAATAATCATATTTCAGAAAAATTTGTTGTCTAGTTGTTGTTTTAACTGGCTGTCCACCAGGAGTGACATATTTCTCAAGTGTGCTTTGTGTTCATTTATTGCCATCTAGCAATTTTAGTGGCAGGAGAGGACAAAAACACTTTGCCCCTGATACTTTATACATTTAAACACTATTTTCTGGTAAGTGCATTTATATTTAAAATTGTTAAAATGTCAAAGCTGTTACAATCATCCCCAAAATGAGGATTACCATCTGATATCTTTGTGTGAGTGCGTGTGTGTGTGAGAAAAACTGACAATCATCCAAAAAAGCTATGAAGGGGCTTACAGAATGCTATAATTCCTCATAACATTTCATTTGGTGAGAAAGAAGATGCTGTATAAAACACGGCTCAGCCTCTTTTTGGGACAATGAATCACATAAAGTTTCACATGATTTTTTTTGTACATTAAATCACAATACTCTCGCAAACAGATAGAAAAAGTAAATGACAGTTTTTTTCTTTCTTTGTCTGTACAGATATTCTTTTGGAATTGGGTCATGAGGAGTGTTTGCAGATTTTAAGGCAGAGATACCGACTGTCAAGTCATCCTTGCTTGAGTGGCAATGAAGACAAAACGGAGGATGAAGTGGAAAAACGGTAAGAGCCAGTCATGTCTTCTTTGAGGTGTTTGACTGACGTGGTACAGTGCCTGGATTAGGGCTGAGTGTTTGGTGGGCTCACACAGGGCAGGTGTTGGTCCCTGCTTGGCTTGGAGCTGGAGGCGGACGCTGGGTCAAGGCACTGGATGAGAACGGCCCCTCTCCCCTGGGGCTCTGATGTGGCCCTGAGGGACTCGTTGTGCTGCCGACTGTCACTATGGCCGAAACACTTTCACCTGCTGCTCTGGCTCCAACTTTTCTGAAATGCAAAATACCCTAGCATTAATAAACAGCAGCATTTTAAAAAGAAATCTCCTGCAGGCTTGGGTTATTCAGAGAAAGAGAAGCTATCAAGAACATATGATTCAGATGAACATGGCTGACTAATATCTAAAATGTCAGGACAGTCTTCCTGACCATAAATTTAGAACATACTGTATGACAGATGATGAAAAGGACACTCTAAGCTGGAATCAATGATATGATTACATGTCTTGGTCTCTGATTTTGGCCCATTGTCCAGCTGTCTTTGTAGCCATGAAGCTGCTGAAAAAGCCACCCTGAATCAGACCTATTGTGTGGATGCTGGTGAAGAAAAAATAAGACAAAAAGAAAATAAAGAAAGCCCCACCAGAAAAAAGGCCATTCACCGACATGAAAAGGAACAGACTTCTTGTTGGTTGATAAAACAGCCTTAGCCTCCTCCTCCTGCGCGTGTTTCCATTTGGCTGCTTTACATCTAATGGAGCTTTTCAGTCACTTAGTCCCTTTCTGGCAGATGTATTCACTTTTACATCCATTCAGCAGCCAATCTCTTCTTTTAGGACAAAAGCGCCAAATGTGTGATGTTAACTAAAGGTGAAAAAAAATGTCCCCTCGTCTCTGTCTCACTCTCCATCTCTTGTGGTCTCTATTTCACACGCACACAGTCGTACACATAGAGAGAGGCTGTTAAGCAGTGTTTGTGGTTGGGAGAGTATAGATTGATGCGGTATACAGTATAAGTCAGCACAGGTTAGCAGACTCACTTTACTTTTGCTTAACCTGATGACTGATAAGTATTAGTAGTAGGTGGGTAAAACATCACATTAGCAAATACTTTCAACATCTTGGATGATGATGCTTGTTCCCTTTTCAACAGATATCAATATAAATGTGAAGTGATTTTGTTATTTGATAACTTGACCCTAGTTTGTCAAATTCTATATAAGATACACAGGGCATCTTAAGTAGGATTTTAAGAGGAATCCACCTCTTAAACCAGTTGATATGAAAATAATGAAGCTTCTGTGCTGATAACTCCAGTTATTCTACACAGCAGATGGCTTGCTAAACTTGTATTAGATTTTAATTCTAGTTTAAATTCAATACTCAGTGCTAAGGAAATTAATGGATATATATACAGTCTCCATTCACGTCACAATTTGCTAAATGATAAAAAAATTTAGACTTATTTCAATAAATATGTGGATTTCAGTGCAGACTTCTAAAAATGTCTTTTCCCTTGTTCTTTTATTTCTGCTTACATCTATCTTTGTTACCTACATACATACCTTGTAATGGTTTTCTCTGACTTGTGCAAAATAAACTTGTTTGGTACCTTTCAGTGGAGGTGCTGGAAGCTTCCTCCTTTGATGGCGTGATGAGTCCAGAGTTTGAGGCTGTAATCAGAGAGTTTGTATTACACACATCAAATACATGAAACATTAACAAATCATCCTGATTTAGAGCTGATATATGTTCTTGTTTTCCTTGAATTGTTTAACATATTAGGTCTTCATGATAAAAATACTAGACAAATATATTTGTTCTCATAGATATTGAGACTCTTGGCAGATATTGAGGCGTATAAAGACAACTGTATGCATGGCTGTATGTGACAGTTGTTCGGGAACTTGATGGACAGTGGGATACCTTAGCCTTTGGCTTGTACTTAGAGAAGCGATTGCAGACAGTCACGTTCAACCCAGCTGTTTTCAGAGCTGATATCCTGGCCTCAATGTTTGATATCTTAAAAGGAAAAAGAGGCTTAATTTAGCAAACACAATCCAATACAAAATGATTCATCCAATACTTCAAGTCATCTTTATTTAGTAAGATGTACTACAACAAGTTCTTTTAACAGTCAACTATGCCATCAGTTGTGCCTTCAGAGGTCCACTCTCTAATTTTGTGATAGTTAAAAGGTGCCCTGTTATCCCAGAATTTTACCAGTGACATTCACAATTGAGTTTCATAAAAATCCACACAGGAAGAACAGGGTGCTCTTACTTTGGGGTGCAAAGCCAACTAAAGAACCAGTTGCATATAAAGTAAACAAGCGTATTATAAAAATAAATCTGCTTCAGTACCTGTAGCTCAGACTGCTGGACCTGAGCAGCTGCAGTGGCCACCTGGTCTTCCAGGAAGGCCAGCTCTGTGTCCGTGGTACCGCTGCTAATACTGCGGGCACACTGCTCCAGGTCCCCCAGCGCCCCCTCAAGGCCGTACACAGCACCAGCAGCCAGGTACACCTGCATGGAGAAGATGACCTCGACGTTTAGTCCCCATTAAGATTGATTCACCACATCCTTTTACAATTAAGTGAAAATCCATAGTGAGGTTAAGGTACTGGACTGTAGCTGCTGACGAGCTTACATTCTCCTCCATCTTGGTCAGCCTCTGGTCCAGCTTGCGGGTCTCCGAGCTGCTGGAGATGGGAGAAGCGCACATGGACTCAGACGGGGTGTAGCTCTCACCTCCAGCCTCACCGATCAGCTCCTCTGTAGCATTCAAAACCTTCAGCACCTCTGTAGTGATGCTGCAGAGAGAGGCCGCAGAGTACTTCTGCTTCATTTAACAAACACACACACACACACACACAGTACAAATGTCAGTAATTTACACGGTACATCCTGAAAGGCTTGATGTGAATGTGAAGGAAAAAAAAATCATAATTATTAGTGAGATAGCCAAACAATATTATGACCAGTATTTAACTGAGAAACATTTTAAGGTACAAAGGAATTAATGTATGGGGAAAAATTAGAGGCATGTTTATAAAATCTATAAACACCACATTATATTGTTAGTACAATGTGTGTATTGTTTAATAATGAGGAAGGAATGTAACAAAATACACCACACTGTATACAACATTTGAACCCCATTGATAATCACAGAGCTAACTTATGAAGCTTTTACCCACTTAAAACATTTGCCACTAGCATCCAACCTATGGCTCTAAGCCAGGCTAGGTTAGAAAAGAACATGCAGACATTGCCACTGACGTTAACCATGAAACAGATCACATCCCACCTGAACTGAACTGAGGCACCAAAGAAAACCAAAATGACCTGTCCCACAGGATCCTAGTCAGAATCAACAAAGTCCAATATACATGAAGATAATCAAATGATCTTAATGAAAAGATCCATTTGTCTGAATGATTAGGAAAATTGTTCAAACTAGGTTGTTCAAGACAACATCTGTCTGGAGATGATGGTCTGAATACCCAAGCTGACCTGGGATTGAGGTCTGTCTGAGACCAGTGTCAGGCATGAACTCACTGAGGATTAGCTGAGATGACACTGATACTGACTGGGAGAGCCCCACCCATGATCCACATCCTGTGTTGTCTCGAGGCACCACCAAATATTAGGCACAAACTAAAACCCACAACACCAAATATATGAGATTATATAAATATAATATTGAACCAGATGTTCGAAATGGAGATCAACAGATGCCTGACCGCCACAGTCCGAGTCTCTGCAGCCCAGAAACCCAAGGACTGTCAGGAGTTCACATGCACTCAGATCCACATCCTCAAATGGCACAGAGAGCCCATGTATCATGTCACCTGACGCCAGGCTGGCTTAGACCTCCAGATCTGGCACCATGACTACTGTGAAAAGATCAATTGCTTTCCACATACTATTATTAGATAATACTAGACTAAATATATTTAATTAAACTGTACCTTTGTATGCTACTTCCACTGAATCCATGGGAAAAGAGACAGATGACCCTTTGAGTACTGTGTACATTGGATGGTTGGCATTAACAGCATATCTTCAAAGAAGTATCATGAGAGGATTGAGAATGATACTAATATATATTTTTTCTAGTTTGAGGCCAATTTATTTTATTTAGTTACTACCTAGTCCAAGGAATTAGTGTGCTATGGAATCGTTGATCACTGACAAAGAACCACATAATAGGATGCACCTGTTTATCATTGCAGATATGACAGTCCACTATAGGGCTGGAGGCCTGTATTTCCTTTTTCCTTATTGAGGACTTCTGTGGGCATTTAAAAGGATGTCATTTCATTGTCTGAACAGCCCCTTATCACCAGCGTTGCAGCATTTTTATTACCTGAAGGAACTTGATACTAATCTCATCCATGCCTGTGCATTTCTTGGTGAAAATATTTGTAACCGTATTTTAACGATTTTAACCCAGTCCCGGCTCAGATCTGCTCTAATTCGACCCGACAAACCTAGGTAAGCGTTGTACTATGTCCCAGACAGATGAACCAAAAGTGAAAAGATGGGCTGTTTTTCCAACAAAAGAGTGTGAAACCTTGTTTCATGAAAAACCACAATCAGGTCTGTGCCATTGCTGGCCTCTCTGACCTTTTGATGCATCAATGAAAATTGATTTTGTTGTCTCCATAGGTTGCCTCCCTCAGATGATTCATGCAAAGGTGTGACTTGCAGGCACAGAGACTTGGCTGCTAACCTGGACCCACAGCAAAACGCACTGCATTTCGATATGCCACCTCTTCTAGTATACATGTCAGGTCTTTCATGACGTGATGTCACAGACCTCGTATACACCACCCAGAAGGAAACAGAAATATAAACATCATAAGTAACTCTCACAGTCATCCAGTCCAGTCAGACTACTAAATACACCCAGCTACGTATGGATAGCAATGTATTAAGAATGATGCATTGTCAAGAGCAAAGTAGTATGTATTCTGTATGCAAGCAAATGCATGTGTGAATGTGTGTAGTGCACCAGTGAAAGAGGCTAATTGCTTCTGGCGTCTCAAGACCCTGTATCACAGAGCCGCCAGTTTTATGTCTCACCTGTTAGAGAGAGCAATCAGCTCTGTTGCCTCAAACACTTGTCCCTCCCACACACACACTTATTATCCACACAGAAACACACAGACCGGCAAAAAAGAAGAGAAGCACAAAGAGGGAAAACACAGGATGAGGGCAGCAGTGATTGCCGCCACGGAGAGAGGAGGGTGAGATGAGGTGAAAAGAAAAGAAAGAAACAAACTGATCAAGCGACATAAAGGCAGCCCCAGTAGGCAGCACAAAAGCAGACAGTAAGCAGTGGATATGAATGAAATCTGTGGTACTCTTTTACTCTCTTTACCTGGTTGTCTGACAGCACCCCCTCATGGGAAGAAGGTGTAATAGCAGGTGAACTTGCGCTTGAGCCACTCCTCCCTCCTCTTCCCCTCTGTCCGGCTCTTCCACATCTCTTGATGTTGTTCTACTTTGTCTGCTTGGTTCTCGTCCTCCTGATGAGTCTTGGCCATCTCCTTTCTTCCAAACTTACTTTTCAACCTCTCCCCTATCTCTTCCTTCCTCTCTCACACTTAAAGGACTTTACGGTCTCTCGCTTTTTGTCTCTAGTCCATTCACTTGTTCCACTGTTTCACTTGCTTTCTCTCTTAATCTGTCACTTGCCCTCTGCCTCTCTTCTCCCAGTCTCATTTTTTCTCTCTGTCTGTCACTTTCTCTATCCGTCTGTTTGTCCATGGGCCACTTTGTACACTCCTCTTCAGACGATCTGCTGTCTTTGCTGTTGGCGCGGTTGACCAGCTGGCTGAGTCTGGATCTCAGTTCCTCTTCCAGAGGGTCTCCAGGCCCTGAGCTGCTGGCTGAGTGCTGGGACCCAGGGACTAGAGAGGGAGGCTGGGGCTGGGGCAATGAAGGGGCCACTGTGTCTGAAGTCTTCGGCCTGGTGTCATGGCATCTAATCCGGCGTTTGGTGCTGTGGCTACTGCAGGTCACATTTAATACTCACTAAACCCCTTCTCAGTAGGGCGCGAGCAAGAAACCACTGTCCTCTTGAATGAGAAGCAAGAAGCAAAGAGAAGCAAAGAAAGCAAATCAGAAGAGCCCATAAAGGCAGGCTATTAAAGGTAAAAAATATTAAAGCATGAACTGCAGTATCAAATAAAGACATATATTTTGCTGCCTCCCAAAGGTAAAATAATATTTCAAAACCACCCGTTTAGGATTTTTTCACAGGTATAGTGGGAATCTCGAGTCAAATACTATTAATAATCAACTATACTTGTGATAATTTACCTGTACTAAGGGGTAGATGGACTGTGCGTGGCTCTGGCCTCCAGGCCTGCTTTGCTCTGTCGAGGACTCTCTCTTGCTTTTCCTGCGCCGCCGTGACCTTCTCACAGGGTCGCTCTGCCTCTCCTCGGCCTCACTGCTGTCTCCCATCACCTAGGAACAGTGGTGGAGAGTAACTGAGTATGTTTTCTCAGGTGATGTACTGAAGTACAATTATGAGGTCCTTGTACTTTACTTGGGTATTTCCAGAGAGAGAGAGAGAACTGGTTTATAGAGAACTGCTGACAACTCATCTGAAAAGTGATAGGAATTATTATATACATATATATATATATAATCATCTATTATTTCACAAAAAGAAAAATAGAAACACAAAGTGTAGCAGAACTCTTTTCTTCTTTCCTGCCTGTTTACTCACCTCATGATTGCTCTGATTTATCTTGTGCCACCCTCTAAAAGGCCCCATTGGACAAAACTACCTGTGTATGAAGTGGGTAAAACTAGTTCTGCATCGACCAGCTATAAAGGCTGCTTACACAATGATGCGTCAGTATTAAGTATCTAATAATGTCATACATAATAATAGATGCCATTTTTCTGCTGTATGTAGCTTTACTTTTATACATTAAGTTCATTTTCCTAATAATACTGATGCTCTTTTACTTGAGTAACATTGCTGTAATGATATTTTTCTTGAGCAAACCATGTGAATATCTCATCTACCACTTCTGTGTAAATTAATGTCATCTAGTAATATAAAAGACAATGTTTGCATCAGACTTAGTATAGTACAGAATCATCCAAAGTTGTAAAGTAAAGACAAATCACCTTAGGGTTAAAGTTCACATCCAGTGCCTCTGAATGGAGAGGATACGGAGAGAAGTTCTGGTGGAGGTGTTGGTGGTACAGGGGCTGGTGATGAGGGTGCAGATGTGTATCCGGTGGTCCTTTCTTCCTCAACAGATTATGAGGTGGTTTGCGAGGGCATGCAGACAGCACTGATGAAGCCTCCGAGTCCGAGTTGAGAGTCTCAGTGTTGGTGTACTGGCCGGAGGATGGTGAGGTAATGGGAAGGTGCTGGGTGTATGTCCACTCCGGGTCGTGCTGCGAATCCGTGTAGTAGGTCTCGTCGGACAGCTTGCGCCGGAACTGTCTCAGCGCTGCTCCCCAGCCGCCTTCGTCCTCCTCAGAATCGGATCCCATCTCGTCGTAAGCCGAGACAACGCCTGACTCCTTTTCCAAAACGCTGAACACCAGGCTCTTCCTCTTAGTTAGCAGGCTGGGCCGAGACAGCTGAGAACTGTGCAAGGCGATCCAGTTACCGTCTGGGCTCTGGAGCACTGAAGATGCACCTGGAAGAGCATGACCAGAAAGCAGAAGGTTTAGAAAAACAAACTCTTTAACAACATATTTCCACCTGTACTTCTTAGAGGATCTTTAGGGGATGCAAGAGTTTGACCCATTAGAGTAAGAAGCTGAATGAAAAATGTATTGCAAGGTAAAACTGGGGCTAATGAGACTTCAATACATTGCAGAGAAACAGTAAATATGACCCGACCATAAAAGGATACATGAATCAAAATGTTGCATTAACCTTAATTCCAATTCCAGATTATATATTATATACTAACATGAAAGAAAGAAAACCATAATGGTGCCAGGAAAAAGAAACATAACTCATACATAACAGATATAGTAAGTGGGTAGAGAATACTGGTGTGCTCCCATACATTAGTCTGATTTATTAGTAAGACATTTGGAGAAAATACTTTAATCCATCCAAACATGTATCCTACGCTTAATGCTTGGAAGAAGAAGCTGACATAAGTTGGCAACAACTTTGGGCAGCATCACAAATCAAATGAAAACTGCTTAGCCTTCACGATATTTACTGGAGTTGTCCAGGCGATCGACGCTCTTCCAGCTGGGCAGAGACGTGGCCTTGGCCTCCCTCTTCAGTGAAGCGTACTCCTGTAGGCCTCCGCCCGCTCTGGCGCCCTCCTCCTCCGGACCCTTCTCAGGAGAGTCGTCACTGGTGAGGGAGAACGCTGATCGCGACCGCTGCATGCACACACACACACACATGCACACGCAGACAGCAACACATAAAGTAGACACTTAAGTGAAGACAATGTTTGACAGCTCAGGAAATTTAAAGCTCCACATCACATCATCATAATTTTGGGCCATTTTTCACAGTGGCAGTGGCACAGCAGCTGAGAACAGATATAGTAACAGATAGATATTCACAGTAATTACATCTGGCTGGTCTACTTCCTGTCTAGGGAAAAATCTGTACAACTGTGGCTGTGAGTCATAATTTTCATCAGCAGGTGGCACTAGAAAACAACTAAATAACTGACCAGGCAGGGGAAGCTCTACAAATCTCTCTTCATATATGAGTGAGTGATTAAAGATGATGAAGATTATGATTAAAGAAAGATGAGGTTTTTTTCCAAACGTAAATCATTTCTCCAGTCCTCCTGTTGACAATTTTAATCTTAGGATGAAGTTTTCTGCTTAGATTAGGGTTGGATTAAACAGAAATGTCATTGGTGTGATTGTTTATTTAGAGGCTGCTCCACTGACAATGTGAGGGGCAGTATGGGGGTATAACATCATGAAGGTGCATAAACGATGGTTAAAAATCAGTGTATATGAAGCAGATCTTGGTTTAACATCTAAATAAAAGGACTCATGTGTGTACATGTATGTTCAGGTAGTGGGACACAGAAGAATTAAAGTAAAAACAGCAACTCTTACAATGGGTAGGTTGCACTATTACAGTTACTACAAGGATCAATGTTATGGCAGAACAGATTTGAGTGTGCATTTGCATGCTTTGTGTCTCATTGAGTGTATTTGCAGAGAGCTGATAAACAGAGCCCGTCCCATGGCGGGCTGAGCAGTTGAGGAGGATCCCTCCGTATTTCACAAGACTTTGATCTTCGCTGAGTGAAACAGCGGGAAACAGAACGGAGAGGCCCGGGGAGCGCAGCTTTGATGCTTCTCTCACACGGGACGATGACAAATCTCCACGAGTCCCTGCTGACTAGTAGTGTGAGCCACTGTAAGGTGTGTGTGTGTGTGTGTATGTGTATGTGTACTGCTGATTCGTGTGCGTCTGCCCCTGTGTGTACTACGTATCTCTGTGCATTTGTGCAACCTGTGTGCTGTTGCTATATTGTGTGTACTTCCATAAGAACTGGGACATTTCATGAAACAATGATTTCTTTGGTTTCTTAAGGTATGGTGGATTCATGCTTGGTTCAAATGACATTTGCAATACTTTCAGGCTTTGCTTTTGCTTACTTAAAGAGAAAATCCAGTTCAAAAAGTTGTATTAGCCACACAGCTGTGGGTGTACCTTACTGCCTCACAGACTCATGACCACAGGCTTTCACTACAGCAACTACAAGATCCACAGAGGATACCACGCAAATAAAGAGCCCCAAATACTAAATGGGACCACATCGACGACACATATGTGGCCCGTGCTACTGCAAAGTTAAAGGCATTTTCTGCCAACCACAATATTCCTGTCTTTTTCAAACCTGGCAATCGCACTGAGACAACGGCTGGTCCACCCAGGGGAACACATACCAAAACACAGACAGGGGGACATTATACTATATGTGCTGTGAAATGAAGTGAGGAAGGTACAGCTTGTACATTGGAAAAAAATAAACCACCCTTCTTTGAACACAATCAAAGAGCAAATCCTTCTGGTCAGGAATCAGCAGTTTACACCCACTAACAGCGGTTTTGTTTTGACTTCACTTGGTATGGTTGGAATTTGTTGTGTCATCTGTTTTTTAGCGTTTTAGCCAAAGTGTAGACTGACCCAGAGGGAGCTGGAGGACTTAAGGGGGTCCTGTGGTCCTTGTGAAGAAGAGTGAGGTTGAGATGGAGAGGGCAGTTCACTGGACTGGATCAGAGGCTGAGGTTGAGGCCAGACAAAGTCATACTCTGTCTGCATCTCTGAACGCTTCCTCCGCTGAATGATCTGAGGAGAAAAGACAGGAGGGAGGGAGAAGAAGGTAAATAAGACAAAATGAGAGCGCTGTGAGGTATGTAAGCATTTACCAAGATTTATTTAAATAATTAATTATAATTATAAATGCAAATTGGTAAATGAAAATACAATTCCAGAATAATTTACATTTATCCATGAATAATTTCTTATAATGAAACTCTAAAACCATTAATCCAGTTTTCATTTGAATTTTCATGTTATGCGCCAACAACCTTAAAGAAGAGATAAAAATACATTTTCTATTTCACTTTCAAAGACTTGATGGCCAACAAATGTTAATTAAAACTTAAAAGCAATCAAACAACTTCAAACTTTGTCTCCACTTACTATGTATATGCAAATTAGAGGATATGATTAAAATGTTTGAATTTTAATGTACTAGTATGCAGATTCTGACAAACTAAAATATCATTTTCAAAACTTTTTTGCCTTCTCAAATAATACTGTAATCTCAGTTTCAAAAGGAGAAAAGAACCTTCCTGAGACATCTTTCTACTAAAAGGTAACATCACTGCAAATGCTTTTGTTAAAGATTGCAATGGTCTACTGATCGGTCAGTGAGACAGTCAAAATGAAGACAGAGATGGGACCTAGCTTCATTTTCCAGTGTGCATTTATGTTTGAATGAGGTTAACTACACTCAGTGCTTTCACATAAAAGGGGAAATGTAAACATGAAAAAATAAAACTCTTTCTTATTCAACATACTTTTTGTACAATGGTTGTGGCAAGTTCCTCTATGAGCTCCTCTTTGTGGTCCCGCAGATACCGAGCTTCATTCTGCTTTTCCTACACACACACACACACACACACATATATGCACATAAATATATTCTGTTCAAAGCGAATGTGAATTACCAAGAGAGGGTCTGTGCAAATGTCTTAGCCAAAAACCATGACTTGCATCCCACTGATACTGGCACCAAGAGAGCAGGCAAGAGGAGAAGTAAGAGGGTATGACAGAAAGTGGGGCTAGGAAAAGAGGAGAATAGAAAGCAGAGAGAATAGAAAACAGAAAAAAGGAGAAGAGAGGAGAGAGATTGAAAGAGTGAGAGGAAGAAGGGGAACAGAGGGGCTCTCACCAAGCTGTCGCTGAACTCCTCTGCCTTAGCGATGGCCTCCTCTATAGCCTCCTCAGCAACACGCAGGGCAACTGTGAGCGTCTCTGCCATACTGTGTCCTGATATCACACACATAAAGATGTGTGAGACATGTAATCCCCTTACACACAAGCCTACCTCTACTTTTTACCCACACTAGAAGAAAATTTGATTCCTGCACACTGTCAGCACCGAGTTTATTGGTCCCCTGGGCAAAGCTCTGTGGATGGCAGCGTCTCAGCAAATATTGGATGAATTACCATTAAATTTTGTACAGACATTCATAGTTCCCTGAGGATGAATCCTATTGGCTTTACTGATCCCCAATGGTCTCTGACTTTTCCTCTAGTGCCACCATGAATTTGACATTTACAGTTTTGAATAAAATGGCTAATTGATTGCCATGTATAGATTGCCATGACATCTGATACAGATATTCTTGTTTCCCTCAGGATAAATTGTAAGTAATTAGAGTTTGGCCTTCTAATTTGGCCCGCTCATCAACATTCAGCAATTGCAGCAGCAGTGGCAGAGGAAATAAGGTGATTTTTGATACTAAGAATGTCAAAGTCTAAAACTACACTCAGCAAAAACTTCAGAAATATTATGAGCTTTACAGAGAGCTGGGTTTACCTTGACTGGCTCAAGCGACTCATTACAGCCTCAATGTGTGTTTTGTGCTAGCCAATGACAGCATGACACCTGCTACAAAAACCAGAGACCAGAGGTGTTTCAAGGAGAGTGGTGGAGGAGGGAGCCGAACTGCAACCTTACCTTTTGAAATATAGATGGCAACAGTACAGTGAATCTGATGCCTGACAAAAATCTATGACTGAATCATTGCATTTTCATTAAAACTGGTACAGAAACTGTGCTGGAATACAAACTTTCTTCTGCATGATTCATTTCTTCTATGCGGCTGTGCATTATGGCGCTTAATTTGACCCACACACTAAAAATGTGGATTTTGTCCCAGCTTTAAAATATTAGCTGAAAGAAAAAGGTCTTTGTTGGTATGGTCCATTTAAACACAACAATCTGATGAAAACACAGACCCCACACACACATAGAGAGTGTTTGTTTGTGGGCTTCTCAAGAGCTGCCATTTAGATAAATGAAAAAAAAAAGGAGAAGAGAGGAGAGAGATTGAAAGAGGAGAGGAAGAAGGGAACAGAGGGGCTCTCACCAAGCTGTCGCTGAACCCTCTGCCTTTAGCGATGGCCTCTATAGCCTCCTCAGCAACACGCAGGGCAACTGTGAGCTGCCTCGCCATACTGTGTCCTGACATCACACACATAAAGATGTGAGACATGTAATCCCCTTTGGCACACAAGCCTCACTTTTTACCCACACTAGAAGAAATTTGGATTCCTGCACACCGTCAGCACCGAGTTTATTGGTCCCCTGGGCAAAGCTCTGTGATGGCAGCTGCCCAGCAAATATTGATGAATTACTATTAAATTTTGTACAGACATTCATAGTTCCCGAGGATGAACTTATTGGCTTTACTGATCTCAATGGTCTCTGACTTTTTCCTCTAGTGCCACCATGAATTTGACATTTACAGTTTTGAATAAAATGCTAATTGATTGCCATGTATAGATTGCCATGACATCTGATACAGATATTCTTGTTTCCCCCAGGATAAATTGTAAGTAATTAGAGTCATTTCTAATTTGGCCCGCTTCATCAACATTCAGCAAATTGCAGCAGCAGTGGCAGAGGAAATAAGGTGATTTTTGATACTAAGAATGTCAAAGTCTAAAACTACACTAGCAAAACTTCAGAAATATTATGAGCTTACAGAGAGCTACATTTTGATCAAGTCAAGCGACTCATTACAGCTTTCTCCTCAATGTGTGTTTTGTGCTAGCCAATGACAGCATGACACCCAAGCAAAACCAGAGACCAGAGGTGTTTCAAGGAGAGTGGTGGAGGAGGGAGCCGAACTGCAACCTTACCTTTTGAAATATAGATGGCAACAGTACAGTGGAATCTGATGTTCGACAAAATCTATGACTGAATCATTGCATTTTCATTAAAACTGGTACAGAAACTGTGCTGAATACAAACTTTTCTGCATGATTCATTTCTTCTATGCGGCTGTGCATTATGGCGCTTAATTTGACCCAATACTAATTAAAATGTGGATTTTGTCCCAGCTTTAAAATATTAGCTGAAAGAAAAAGGTCTTTGTTGGTATGGTCCATTTAAACACAACAATCTGATGAAAACACAGACCCCACACACACATAGAGAGTGTTTGTTTGTGGGCTTCTCAAGAGCTGCCATTATCTAAATGGCAGATCTTGATCATTGCATAAACAACTCATAATTACTGGCAAATAAATTGTGTTAGCTTTATCATTATAGATTGGGGCTATTGAGTTGTTTGAATATTTATTTGCATATGAATGTGTGTGTATACGTAATATAAACAAGTATGTGTGTCTAAAAGTGTTGTCTATGGTGTATAGGAGGCTATAATTTTATGTGTGTGCATTTGTGCAAGAAGGTTGGTTTTATGTGTTGAGTGGATTTATGTTTGTGTGTATATGAGTGAATTTTAATGTGTGTGCAGTTTAATGTTGAAAAGAGGACTGTCTCTGTGTGTTTGCAGTTAATGTTAGTAATGTGACCCCCCCCACACACACACACACACACACACATGCCCTTTACAGAATGGTCTCTATTTGTTAAGGCAACAATTAATGGGCAATAAACATAAAAGCTCAACCTTTTAAGAAAATGGAAAAAGGGACAAATGGTCAAAAAATCAATGTGGCAAACCCAACGGGCAGGACAGAACTATAAAGTGGACAAGATAATGTCGATTATAATTGTAGCAGAAATAACCCGTCTGCACTGCCTTAAAGTGCTGCCCGTTCATCACCGCATCTCTAACCTTCACTCTGTCTGTAGAAGGCGGAGTCGCTGCCACAGATGCTGCCATCATTGTCATAGCCGGTGCTTCCCTCGTGAACACTGCTTTCTGAAAGAGAAAGACAAATGAAGCCGTCAGATAACAGCCTTCAAACTGATGCCTATCACAGAAATGCAAATATTCTGCTCATATCATACCATGTAATAATGTAGCTATATATTTTTCTTTGCACTGTTGCCACATTAAAAGTAGGTTACACTGCACACAATGCCACTAAGCCCCTTTTTTGTGCTCTTGTCAACTGTATTCTCAACTCCATTTTGTCATCTTGTGAATTGCTTTGTTTTGTTTCTTCTCCTTTCTCCATTGTGCATAAAAAGAAACAAAACAAACAAAAAAGTGACAGTTGAAAGAAAGTGACACTTCATCTGATAATTCCCTTTTGCCTTTCAAACAAATCACATACTAGCTTCACCATGTTGTGTATTTTTTGTATGTTTTCTTTACAGCTCATTCAGGCCAAGTCTCTTGTGAGTTAGTGCTATATTTGTGCAAGTATCTTTTTCAAACAAACCCCGAAATCTAAATGGGGCAACTTTAAGAGCAGGGGGTGGAGAGAGCAGACAGTAAAAGCTCAGACAAGGTGTAGTGGTTACAACATCCCCGCCTTCAAAACCACATATTCCCTTAGTGGCCCATTAACTCCTGTTAGATATCTCTCGTGCGGTTCCCCATTTATTGTGGCCTTCTCATCAGTCCAGCTGTAAAAATGAAGAGAGTGTACTTGGATACGCAACTTATTAAGATGACAAACTGCCAGACAGCACAGGAGAGGGATTTGCCAGATCACCGAGGTAGAATATAATGCTACTGGAAAAGTCCTCAGACTGACCACGCTCTAGGTACACTTCCATCTTATCCCCTGGTCACAGCCCCATGCTCATTCTCAAACATGGATCCAGACAAAACACAAGAGCACTTTGGATTATGTTCCACCTCTGCTCCTCACTTTAGCTCATTTCTATCCAGTAACCAAAGCCAAAGCAAAACCAAACCCAAACCTAGGGCCTCGTTCCAGTGCTTCAGCCCCTGCTGCTGACAAAACATAAGCACGACCAAACTCTATGACTTCCCATCCTTGGCAAGTCTCCTCGCCTCCGACATTAATCCACTCAACAGCGTCCTGCTGCTGCTCCTGCCGGTCAGGCCGGCAGCTTTGAAACCGTCTCTGTGTATTCAACCAGAGACATTTCAAAGCTCCCGGTGGTTTGGTGGAGTCTGGATTCAAGCAGCCATAGCCACTGACTGATCTCTGCCATAGCTAACTGCAACACAGCCAAGAAAACAGCCCGCCATTACACTGCCATCGCTCTTCCACACCACAGTGTTTCTGTTGGATGCAGGCTTGGTATCTCCCTCAAGTGTAAATACATACAAATGCAAATAATGGCAAGAAAGGGCTTGATGAGTCCAACCCATGAAAGTATAAAGCCAAGCAAACAAATACATCGAAATGGCTTTCTTTTTTTTCCCTTGACAGCAGCAGGAACACCGCCAGCTGTCAGATATGTTATACTATTGCAGCTTTACTGCAAGATGAACTACTGTTTGTCAAAGCTCTGTGATGTTTTAGTGCAGAGCCTGTAAGCCAGCAATCACAAACTTTTACATTACTTCACTTTGACATGCAGTGACAGATGTAACTCAACCAGAAAAGACAATGTTTGATGTTTTTCTACACATCTAACTACAGGCAACAGCTGCCTTAACAGTAGCAGCACCACATGCAGCCTGAAGGTGTGTGAGGAGTGTGTATTGGATTTAACGTTGCCCCCGTGTATCTCCATTTACAGGAGCGGTCCTCCCAGTCGCAGCACGGTATAACAAGTCCCCAAACCATTACACACTCTGCCCGTCCTTCACTCCCAGAGTTGTCTCACTCTGACTGAGGCGACGTTCAACAGAGCTGTACTGTTCTCGCTTGGTTGGAGCTGAATTATAGTTTCTGGCAGTGTGGAAAGGGGGACAATAGGTGGGGAAATTACCTGCAGCGGCTCAGGACATTGGAGACACAAAAGGACTGCTGTCAGAGAAAGTGAGCTGCCTCGCAAGAAGTGTGCACAGGCAGGCGGGGTGGGCAGGTACGGGAGCACACACAACCACAGGGAAAGACACACAGGGAAGCTGATACACAAATACGCAGGCTGAGAAACCTCTTAGGACTGGGTATCATTATAATTCATCCCACAGCAACACCACCTCAGCACTGTTTACATACCAATGTCAACCTCTGTGAAAACAGTCTATCAATATAACATCGCGATCTGTGAGAGATACCCAAAAAGAATCAGCCATTACTGTCACCTGTCAGTCATGTGGACACAGCGTGCAGCAATCCATTCTTTATATGTATACTTATCCTGGACAAGCAGGTAAATTTATCTGTGTGTGCCAGTGTCGGAACATCTCTCCATTAGTTCCTTCATTAGAGTTTGTCACATGCGGTGGTTATTCCTTTAAGAATATTGATAATAGCAGCTTTAAGTAGAGGAACTCAATACTTCTGTAACTGGTCAGAAGCAATATTTCCGACACCAGTAAATGTGGTTAAATACTGCACTTCACTATAGGCTTTGTAGCATTTTAAAGATGTCAGTGCCTAAAATGGGCATTATTAGCTTGGGCATTACATCTACCTCTGCTGCTCATCTGTGAGTCATGTATGACAAGGCAGCTACTAGTGAGACACAACTGAATGATGCATTCGTCATTAGCTGACCCTAACTGGCCCTGCTTGTCCATTACAGAGGTGATGGAAGGTCAGCGTATGTGTGCGTCTCATGCCGCTACATTCCTCCTTACGTCCAATATCTGTATTTTCTTGCCATAACCACCGTATCACCTTTGTTCCTCGCCGCTTGCCATTGCTGCCACTCAGGGGAGTGGAGGAGGATATGGCTCGATATCGCCATGGTAACCGCAGAGACGGCATTATTGCATCTACGAGGGTGTCTGAGCAAGTGCATATATGTGTCGTTTTGTGAATGTGAGTGAGTGTGTGTGCGTGTGAAAGAGAACAGGGGAACTACATTACCTGTCTGTTAAAAGAAAATTGACAAGATGTCTTTTCCTTGTTATTATTACAATCAAACTGCTTTGCTTTCCAATAGTTTTGACAATGACTGATGTTTAATTAAAGAATTTTAAGTGCACTTTGCTACTGTTTGCAGAGTCAGTACCTACTGAGGTGACTTTTATATAACACTGGTATCAATCAAAATTCTACTGAATGCTTGCAGAACCTTTATTTTGAAATGTTTTTACTGTATTCAT
The DNA here is from genome assembly GCA_033238685.1 of Lates japonicus. NCBI lineage: Eukaryota > Metazoa > Chordata > Actinopteri > Centropomidae > Lates > Lates japonicus. Next base: position 9,503,980 of record BRZM01000020.1, on the reverse strand, counting down.
TTGGAGCATTCAAAGGAAACCCATGCAGGCACAGGAAGGAGCATGAAGAGGCCACACAGAAAGAGCTCAGCTGGTCTGCTGAGGTCTGTCTGTAATGCTGCAGTGCTAACCACTGTGCCACCATGCCGCCCTGCAGCATACAGCTGTTAATATTGGAAGATGCTGAGGCACTAAGATGTAGAAGTTTTAGTTGGTTGTGGACTCCTTCTCCCTCCTCTCCTTGTTCTTGTTCCTCAAACTGGGGATGTGGCAGATTCTTTTCCAGACCGAGTGCCTCTTTTTTTTTGTCTGGTGGTTTCTCCTCAGAGACTTCAGGCTCTAACACCAGCTCAAGGGCCTGTAAAAATGTGAGGGACTCCTCCTGCTTCCTGTTTCTTTCTGGAGGGCCTGGCAGACCTCCTCCACAGCCTTGAGCCTTGAGCTTGGTGACAAGATCCTCCAGTTTTGCTGCTCATATCCTGGATCAGCTTCTGATCCTTTCTCACCCTTTCAGCCAAGGCTGATAGATTCAGTCTAAAGGTCATTGTTGTCGCTATCAGTGGTCTTTTGCAGTCTGTGTTCAAAGATTTCTGTCTCTAAAACTGGTGTGTCACCTGTTGAAAGGTCTGAAACTACACATATTATTAATTAAACTAAAATTATAATTAAAAACTATAATTAAACTAAAATTAGACTAAAGAAACCTAAACTAAAACTTTGAACATGATGGACTAAATATTATATCTACTAAACATTAGCATGTTGACACTGGCATTGTGAGCATGTTAGCATGGTGACTGGCATTTAACTCACAACAAAGCTCTGCCCAAGTAAAGCCTTAGCAAGCTGCTAGCATGGCCGCAGACTCTTAGTATTTTCAATTAAGAGAGGTATACTATTTATAATGATGCTTAGACCACTTAATACAAAATAAATCAGAAAATCCTCTGTTATTTTGTCCAGAAAAATTTTAAACTTTGCAAAATGCATGTTCAATGTGGGCATTAATTTGAGTGAAATAAACAGAACGTCATAAACAAAAGACAGAGAAAGAGAGAGTGTATAAATAAATGAGCCAGTAAAGCTCCACTTAGAGCTAACGTTCCTGAAGTGCCAGCAGCAGCAGCAGGAGGAGGAAGGAGAGTCCAGACGGTTTCCTTTCAATTACAATGAAGCATCTGGCAGCACACACAGTCTCATAAACAATGTCCTCAGAACAACGGCTGAACCGACAGGATGTCTGTTTACATCACAACAGGCTGGGAGATAGTGGAAAGTAAACAAACTTGCACTCAATTCATTTGTCTCCTTAATCTGGGAGATAAGAATTTTACTCTCCTTTTGTGGAGATAATGCCAATGTAATTTAAATATGTCATGCAGGTGTGTATTTGTGTGTGTAGAAATTAATTGGTCCCAAAGCAAACATGGCCTTTAAAGTTCAAATAATGGAGGTGGAATATGAAATGAAGGAGCAAAAGGTCTCCAATAATTTGAAATAGTTTTTAGTATTTCATTTTTTCATTTTCATAATGAAAATAATATCACCTGCAGGCCACCATACCTGACTTAAAAGGAGCCTTTGCTTGGGCTAATCTCTCTAGCGCATGAACCTGGGCCAGAACAATGCTGCCGCACACAGCCTCAAGTGGTAGACAATGTTCACCATGAAGTCAAGAGTGGAAGAAAACGCCAAACCCATACAAACCACTGCATAAACTAGAATTACTGCCTTGAGGTTTTATGCCTCCGCCTACCAGTTAAGTTGCAGTTTACATCCATGTCTGTCCACACTCATATTATATATGTAGTGAGGATTACTGTCACCAATTCAGTATCCGACCAAATGTGAAATATGGTGACAATCTCCATACTGAGTTACAGTGTTGAATAATGACCAGAAAAGTGTTTTTGCCAAGAATTATGATAGTATGGGAATTTGACCTTTGACCTTTTGGATATAAAATGTCATCACTTCATCATTTTAGCCTATTGTGTAAAATTGACATATGAAATTCCCTCCAGGCATTCAAGTTCACAAGAATGGGATGGATGTAACGTCGTAGTGACCTTGACCAATGTAAACTGTGTTCACAAGAGTGGGATGTACGTATGGATGGATGTACGCACGGACACACACACAGAACAGCTGCTAAAGGTCAGAGTTTTCTGTATATCCTCTTAATTTTCCACACATACGTCCATAGGCATGTGCACATATGTACATCAGTGCCAGTACCACACAAATGGAGTCAGTTGTATTCTTGACACCAATGTGGTCCAAGCCCTGTGGTTGTTTGCTTTTTGACAGTGGTAGCTCTGGGCTTCAGTTTAACATTCTGCCCTCCAATCCCTCCAGACAGAGCACTGTACTCTGTGTCACCAAGCTTTCAGCTAAAAGAACAGAGACAATATAAATGGTCCCAAAAGTGACAATACATGAGTGCCTGAAATAGTTTAGCCATGGTACAGTAGGTTTATCTCTCAATGAGCTATAGAAAAGAGAACAAATCTCTTGAAAGACCCAGTGAATCAGGAGGTGGTTGTGTTTTGTTACTACAATGTACCTCTGCTTCGCTATTTTGGCAGAAGAGAACAGCAGCACAACCAAGGTCACTGTTTGCATTGTCCTGGCACTGACTCACTAGATTAGCCACAACTAACCTTCTGCACTGCCGGTTAGTGTTGAAAGTTGAGACACGTTTTGGCTAAGTGACCACATATTGGACAGAAATGGATCATACCAGCATAGAGCACAGTGCTCACTCAGCTTGACAAGTGTAATTCTCCTCTCTTCCTATTCTATTTTCTCGGTATAACCGCAGTTATGAAACAAGTCCAAGCAACTGGTCTGAGTTTTCATGAAAGCATTTGTATTCATTTAGCTTTGCTGCACCCAGCAGCTGTAAAAAAAAGAAAAAAGAAAAAAAAAAAGAAAAAAATGTCCTCACAGCTAGAAAAATGGAAATGAATGGGAGATTCATTATCTGACTTTCTGGTTCACATGAAATGGCAACATTTGCAATGGCTTGTCCAGTGTAGTGGCACAGAATAAAGGTTGGGGCAAAGATATAACTAGGATTGGACACAGACCCAGATGCAGTACATATGTTTATGACTGACTAATTTCACATATCCGCACCTCTTGTCTAGCATGTGTGGTCATCCAGACACAGAAACACAAGCACACATAGACACAAAGCAAACCTGAAGAGCATAAAAACACAAGCACACATCACGCACACAGTGAAAAAAATACATTGATGTCTTTTTGTTATTTTTTTACAGAGCAAAATCTACAGTAATTGCACATTAAAGACAAAGACAAGTGATGTCTTCCTGAAACCTGTCATGCCTGGTTATGAAGTGCATCAATGCATTCTTTGATTCCATTAGGTGTGGTTGAGTCTTTGTCTCGCGGTATTACCATCAGACACACACACACACACACACACACACACACACAAGGACATGAACTCTTCCTTTGTCATCATACTGAAAAGGCGGCAGCAGCCACACAAAGCTTCAAAACACTACACTTCCATGCCGTGCTGCCTCTCATCTCTCAATTTTCTTACCAGTGAACAGCATGTTTGAAGGTCATAATATGTTTGAACGTTTTTCAAGTCACTGTCATCTTACTGGATAGGTAGGAAGCCTCCCACAGTCATTTAGAGAGATGTGACGGCAAACACAAAGGGCAGGAAAAAAGTGGGACAACAGTAATCCCCTGTTTGAAATGAATGAGATTGAGAGTGTCAAAAAAAAAACTAAAAAACCTCCATCATTCCTGCTTTTGATACTTCATAACAGACTCATCACAATGCGTTTCATGGCAAATTTTATGATGCCATACCATAAAACCAAACTAGAGAGGTAGAAAGTGATGTATAAAATTATACTGTGGTGGAGATATTGAATGAATAGCTGAGCCGTTATGAAAATGACAAGTATTAGCCACTGTGCTTATACCCTTTCATCACAGTGGGAAAAAAATCTAATACCCCTCGGATACACTTTCAGAGAGACGCATAGCCACAGCAAATCACATGAATATAGTGCAAGAGATAAGAAAGACGAAAAAGGAGAGGCACGCCAGTAATATCTGCTGTTTTGCCTCATTAACACAAGTCCTCAAATGAACTAGTCAGTTTAGATGGGAAGACTGATTCCACTCTTACGAGTGTACAGTAAATATGAAGCTACAGCCAGCTGCTGGTTAGTTTAGCTTAGCAAATAAATGTATTTCCCCAAATGTCAAACTTATTGCCTAGCCCCACTGTTTTCTGTCATATCTAACAACAACATTTGCAATCCTCTCTGATATGTTATGTATATGTTCGTTTTTACAGTACATGATCACCAACACTACATCCACATTTAATTGAAAAGTCTACAGGGGCCACAGCTATCACACGGAGCAACACTCTCACTGTCTCCTGTGCGTGCGCACACACACACACACACACACACACACACACACAGAGGATGGTATGGTATTTGTTGCAGGTCACACAGATGCATTACCCCCTTCCACCGGAGATGATGGAAATGGAAGTACAAATCGCTCGCTCTGTGTTCTCTTCCTGTTGGTTTGAAGGTCAGGCATTCTCTCTGGGGACATGACAGATGTAAAACAGTCACATCTCTCACCGACTGTCATGTCAGCTAGCATTTCACACTCATATGGAGTTGATTACACAAGCATTGGCCCCTTGGTGATAAATAGAAAAAATGTTTGTTTGTTTTTTACTAGCACATGTGTAAAGGCAGCCTGTATTTCAAATATATTGATGGGAAGCGGTTTATGAGAATATTTTACATTTCTGTGGCTGCTTTTCTATATGCATGAAGAGAGGAGGCTCATATTAGGACTCAGGGAGTTTCTGGGCTACATAATAAAAGCTCTTTTTCTTGGAGCAAAGTAGACCAAGTGAGATGGTGTAACATCAGTTTGTTAATGAGCAACATCTTTATCTAATTGATTTTTTTTCCCCTCAATCTAGTGCTGATTTACTTGCAGAGCTAAAATCTCATTATATTCTGTTCAACTGAAAGCACAAAAGTCTTGATATACATCATGGTAATCTGTTGCTGTTATATACTTGTCAAGACACTTGACATATCCCATTATTTGCTGCAGAAGAGGTTTTAAAAGGCATTTTCTTTCCGATAAATTAAAACCCAATCATATTTTTGACAGCTGGAGCCTTGGTTTCTTTTTTCCATTTTCACAATCCCCTTTAATCTGATATGTAACATGACAACTGTAGGCGAAGGATGAAAAAACAAGATATTTTGAATGTACAAAATGGAAACAAATGATACCATAACCAATAAATCTGAGGTTTTCCTGAACAAACTGACAGAAGCTTTAATATTCAGATACACACAAGCAACGTACAGGGCTTACCCCACGCAAACACAATCACAGTATATCCATAATCATATGGCAAGTCAGCTAGCGAGTTAGTGGGAGCGGCGATGTGAGTATTTGAGAATTGGAACCGGTGTAATCTGCTGGGCTCATGTGAGCTGGAAAACCAGTAACCGAGTCAGATAATTCTTCCTCCTCCTCCCCAGGTGATGTAAGGGAGGAGAGGAGAGGAGAGGAGAAAATAGAGGACAGTAGAGCTAGCTAGTACAAGTGGAGTGGGAAAGGGGGCAGGAGGGTGAGGGGTATAGGTGATGAGGGGGGAGGAAAGTGGAGAGGGAATCAGAAAACTGGAGGCTAAGGAGAAGAATCATTTTGTCCACTGGTACATCACAGTAGAAGCTACAGTCACCACAAAAATCATGATTGTCCTGGGAAAACTTCCTACCTAGATGCAATTCTATCATGAAGAGTAAAATGTAAAAAAAAATGCCTGGAAATTCATATATTACTGTAAACTAGCCCTTTAGTTTTGGCTTTCTGACACTGCAAACTATTCTTTATTCATATTCATTTGCAGTTTTTCCTAGCTTTAGTTGCATAAACCTTTTATTTACCTTTTATTTCTGTATTGTCTGGGCAGCATGAGCACTTTTAATGTCTTCAACTGACATAGTGTTTATGCGTTTTTGTGTTTTTTATGCCGTCTCAAAATAATTTCCTCTGAGACAATGAACAGTGAACTGATGTACTATGTTATTAGGCTACATTTGCTGTTTTAAACCAAAATATTTTTAGGTCCTCAGTGAGCCAAATCTAGTTATTTTTTAGTCCATCAAGATAGCCATGCTGGCTTTTAAAATGGCTAGACATTCTGTCTGCAAAAAGGAAAATGTAATAATGTGGCAGTAATAAAAGACATAAATTTTTCTAGCTTTGCAAGCTAATTATATTGTAGCTGTGTTCCTCTACTTGCATAGTAGGAGATGGTATTAACTTTGTCCATGTCACTGAGGCCTTCCTACTCACTTCATACTTTACAAACAAAATGAACTTTATTCAGTCGTGGTCTCAGAGTATTCCTAAACGTCCTCTCATCTCGATTTCATCCAGTTCTGCCTCAAGTCTGACCTGATTTATCCCCTCTGCACTCCCTTCATCCATTTAATCCCATGTACCAGGGTTTGAAATAATGCCTTGGAGTCAGCCACAGTGGCAGACTGATCATGTTGCAGCCGGGTCAAAACAATGTTATCTAGAGGCGGAGGGGAGGCTGGATGAAAAGCTGCCCTGCTGCCTTCCTGGCCAGGGATTAACTAGGCGGGACCAAATCTGCAAGGGACCTCCCGTAGTCTGTCATCATCACCCCACTGGCTTGCATTTGCATCTGCATCCACAGGTGCAACAGTAACAAAGAGTATTTTTCAAATTAAACTGCAACTGTGGAATTAAGAAGTGGTTGCCTCGAGATCAAAATAAACACTGCTGTGATAAAGTAAATAAAACTAAGTGGAAGAAAAAGTGTGTGTGTCATTGTGTTTGTCTCCACATGTGGTGAGGAAAATGAGTAAAGTGAATCAGACAGAGAACACTATGTGTGCAACAAAGTGACCAATCATTTAACAAAGCAAACTAATGCAAATCAGGGAGCTTCTCTGTTTTTGTGTTAAACCAAAAACCTCGCATCTCGAGGCCATTTTATATTAAACTTGAGGAAGGCAATATTGTGTCTCTGGCCAAATTGGTGAGATTGCTTTAGTCACAACATGACACAACACTGCACAGAGACAAGAAGGCTGCTCTGGAATCAAAGATGATACAGAGGAGAATGATTAAAAGCTAAAAAATAAACAACAATAGAAGGGCAACTACCTGACCAAAAAAAGCAAGAGGATGAGTTACCTGGGAGATCAGAGAAACGCTCCTCTCTCGATAATGTGCTTTTCTGTACAAGGTCTTCAAAACCTTGGCTACCAAACCTCTTGAAGCGACTCTTCATTGTTATAATACCATTCCCGGGGACTGAGTTCTCAAAATCCTGCAGACAAGAAACAAGGAAGGGAGGAGGGAGAGAATAAAGAAAGAAAAAATGACATTAAGAAGAAGAACAGATGGCAAAGAAACTGGCAGGAATCAGATTTTATAATAATTACACCAAGTTATAATTTAAAGTTCAAACCAAAAACTTCTTTTAGTTAAGTGTCTTTTAATTATTAATGTGTAGATAGCAAACCTTATAGACTTTTTCAATCATTTTAAAGATAGAATGAGACCTTTTCTTGCAATTAAGATCAGTGAGAATTAAGACAGGCAATGATGATATGCACTTAGTATACTTTTTATACAGGTTTGTGTTTTACTGTCAGACTGTAAAAGCCCCTTGCTTTGATATGAAACAAATAATAATTACGGCTTTAAAGGGGAGACTGCTGCCTCTTCCTCTCTACGGGGGTTGTATTTAAGATATGAAAAAGTAACCCATGTACAGTACTATTATGCAGAATCAAGCTGTATGTGTGTGTATTACTGCAGTGAATGCTTGGGTTTCCTGATGTGACGTCACATCATTTCAGAGCTTTTCCTCATTGCGGAGTACACAGGCGATTCGGTGCGAATGCCAACCAGTCGGACCTCAGCGAAGAACAGATGATTACATAAGCAGAATTCATAGCGGAGAGGGTTGCCAGCCCTCCAAGCGCTCCCTGTGTACCAGTGTTGTGTCGGATTGCATGAATCTCTACCAACTTTGTGTTTTAATCTTGCAGTCAATCCTTTTGCTTTTCACGCCACTGTCATACATTAGTACGGGCGAAACAAACACCAACACACAAGGCCAATTTTATTGTTCAAGGAAATTACAAAATACACACTGTATTTATCTACACCCTATTTATTACAATTTTCCATACTATTATGTACACATTGATTCCGTTTTTGCCTTTCATGCTGCTAAAAGATGCCTGGCTTTTCAATGCCTTGCTTACATAACTACCGCTTATTTATCTGTTCCTCTCCAATAGCGTACACATTCAGGGAAACGTGAGACACACACACAGGCATTCAAGTTTTTTTATATTCATATATACTATATTTATGAATGCAACTATAGTAGATGGAGAATTTCCAAGTGTTAAGTGTGTTTTGTTTTTTATGCGTTGTGACGACTCTGTCAGGTAATTCCCTCTAAAGACTTATAGGGCGGGAGTTTGGTGAGTCAGGCATATTCAGCTCACCACCAAATCTGTGGCTGCAGCTGGTAGCAGCCAGTCTTTCTCTCTCCCCTCCTGACTACCCTGTTTGATTTTAGGTCGTTGTATTTTGTTAGGTCTTAATGTGATTTTCCTTTTGCATCAGTCATTTATTAATTAGACTCTAACAACTACTTTTGAGTGTGTTAGTACTGGAATGAGAAGGTTTGATACTCTAAGGTAATTTCTTTGTGGGCTACCAACTTGTATACTTTTTAATTAAATGTTTGAACACACATGGATATAATCAGGTCTATATGATTCCATTGGCGCATTTTTCACTATGTTTGTCATCTTGATTGTTGCCTGATGATCAAATGATCCTACTAGCAAGTGCACAAATGTCATCAAAGTCGTATGTATTAAAAACACAGCCAATGAATAACAGTTTATTGAGTCGATCCCGTATATGCTGTCCTGTTGCTGTAAATTCTCATTAAAGTACCAAACATGTATTCATCCACAGGGGAAAATAGTTCCCAACAAGTGTATTAATTGCTTCTCTTCGAGCTATGTAATGCTACAAATTACAGTTCACAGCTGCTTTAGGAAATGATTTAATCTTTTCCAAACATACAGCTATATATTTATGAGCTGTTTTTAATGGTTTATGCCTTCAGAGGGAATGAATAGGCTTGAGCTTGTGAGCTGAGGCTGGGGACTTGCACTGTACATATGCAAGTATATGTAACACATATTATCGACTCCAACTCCCTGATTATGAAAGAGCAGGAAGAAATTGAGAGAGTACGCGCAGTACATGACAGAGTGTCTGCACATGTTGACGTTTCTGCTCAATGAAGAGACGGGCCATTGAAGGAGAGAGTGAAAATATTCATGCTAATAAAGGGATCCTAAGTGTCCCTGAGGCTGCATGGGCTGCCACATCCACCCCCTCCCTCCTTCATGACCTCCCTCCATTCTTCCCTCCCTCCCTCTTTCTCAGTGGATTTATTATCCTCTGCCTCTATCAGCTGGGCTGCTCAATGGGCCTAACCTCCTTAATTTCATGCCACGGGTCAACCTAGTCACTCTAATGGTGGCTGCTGAGCTCCAGTGAAGAGGCCTGGCTCTCTTTATCTCCCTCTGGGCCCCACGGAAGATGGCACAGAAATGAATCTCTAAGAGCAATGCAGCTTCACGGTGGCATCATACACGGGAGAAATACAAATATGTTTCATCTGCACTCTGAAATGAGCTAGAACCACAGGGAGCAACCTTTGAACTACAAGACATATTGAAGAAAAGGTGAGTGGAACAAGGTGTATGGTGGAGATATCTGTGTGGAATCTTAATTGACTTTCAAACTGAACTTTTTGCTTGAGCAGCACGCAGGTTCCACCCTCAAAAAAGAAGATTAAAACATAATTGGCTGTTACTGTTATTACACAATGAATTTGCTATTGTAAAAGGGACTGTTTTAACGTACCTACTATTCCCACAAAATTCAGTTAGCTGATAAAATGTTCCTTGATTTCAGAGGTAATGCTAGGTTAGGTTACTAATGCAAGCAGTAAGCTAGTTAGCCGGACATGCTAATGTTTGCAGCTTACATTAGAGCATATAAACACAATTTAATACACTGCTTAAGCTTTTACTCCAAACTTATTAAATGTCAAGTATCCCTGTCATTACAGCCCCATGCACACCACCTCAACATGTTGAGAAATCCAAAGCTTTGCAGCCAGCTGTGCCTAGTCACCGTTGGAGAGTTAATGTCTGGGAGTCATGGTCATTTGACAAGCCTATTTATCTGCAGTATATGGAGCATATGTATGTAATCTGTGTATATTGTAATGAGCATGCATACATGTTTTGGCTTCATATGTATCTTAGCTTCACAGTGGTGCATTGCTCTCATTCCACTCTGCCTGTCAATCAGATTGGTACAGAAACAGATAACTAGTAAATACAAACTTCAGCGTAGGCATCTGCCTCTGTCTAAGCCAGCTACACAAACTTGTTGAAATTAGCCAAACTTTCCCTTTCAGGAAAAAAAAAGAGAGAGATAGAGGAGGAGGATTTAGGACAGCGGGAGAGGCATCTCGATGAATGAAGCATGACATTGCTTCCCTAGAGTGATCTGATCTAAAAAAGTGAGGAAGGAAGGAGGAGAGAGGAGTGGATAAGCAGAGGCTTTCAAGCAAGAGCTGCACTGCTGCGTGAGCTTCTGCAAATACGCATTTCATAATGAGGTTGGGAGATTCCCCGATGCTTGACTGCTGCATGAATAAGTAAGGGAGGGATTCCTGCTGATGGTCTCCTGACACTGGTTTTACCCTTCCTCCTTCATCTCTTCACTTGCCTTAGCTCAGCTCTGCATGCAGGGGGACCAACACCCCCCTTCTTATCATCTCCTCTTCTTCTCTCTAGCCCTTTTGCCCTCTATACTTCAGAAGACCAATTTGCACATCTAAATGAGGTCTAAATAAAATATATAGAAGAATATGTTGAAGGAGTGCAATAAAAAGTATCTGGCTTTGCTGAGTTTCCACCTCCCCTGGCAAAGGGAACTATTACCATAATTGACTTTCTGAGCCTTCTAATGAATTGGTTCAGCTTCTGTTGAAGCTGCTGTAGAGACGGGACAGAAGAGCAAAGGGAGAGGAAAGAAGGGCGGGGGCTGACTATAACAGAACATCAAATAGGCCCTATTCACTTCTGAAGACTTGCAGAGTGACTGTTCTTGTTAATAGAAGAAAATAAGACAAAAAATTAGATTGTTCTCAGCTCCAGGGTTAGATCAAAGTGCTTGATGTTCGGGAAGTTAAAACCCTCGAGTTGTGAGGTCTTAATGAGTGAAAAGCTGGAGGAGTTGTTGTATCTTGTACAGTCTTGCTTTCTTTTTATCAGCTCTATTGTTGTGTACCGGGCATAAAACTTTTCTGCACACAAAATAAAAAAATATTTTTATGAGAGAAAAAGAGAGTTACAAAGATGAGCACCTTAATTCTTGCACTTGATGCAATTGGAAATTCTTATTCTCTAATGTACAAAAAATAGGTTCAGTGAATCATTTATTAATTGGATAAGGGCCTTATACATATCACTCTTATTCAACTTCACTGTCAATTGGCTGACTTCACATAGTTTCATTTTACACAAAGGGGGCAAGGCAATGCCCTCATTTTCCCTTACTCTTTGCCACATTCATTGAACAGTAGCAGGTGCAATCTATCAAAGCATAGTCAACAAACATCCATCAGAGAGAGAGCAAAATTAACCTTTATGCAGATGCTGTGTTACTGTCCCTTCATGACCCTCAGTTATACCTAGTTTAATCCAGCTACTACATTAACTGGTCAAAATCTACTATATATATCATACCCTCTATATGGATGGATGGGATGTAGCTGCCCTTGCATCACCAGCTCACCTGTCCATAGGCAATATGCATGTACATAAAAATTGTGTTTGACAATACTTAATGAATTTGCTGAAGGAAAAATGTATCTTTACTTTTACCCTCTAAAGGGAGTTCAAAGGTCATGGTCAAGTGCCGTGCAGCAACCCTGAGCTGGTGGAAATTCAGTGTCTTGCTCAACAACACTTAAACAGGGTGCAAGCTATTCTGTGAGTCATATTTGGCCCTAATCACTGAGAGAAACTCAGAGAAACTCCATCACTTTTCTACATTGCCATCTCTGATCTGTTACACAAATATGTAAACTGTTCCCCAAATATGTTCTCAGCTGAAGACAGACCTGTTCAAAAACCAAATGCAGCACACAGCAGGAAAGGGATATTAATATTGATTAATTTCTGTTATGAGGACTCTGAGAAAATCTAACTCCAAACAAAAATTAATGGCCTTTCATCCACATCTCTTGCTGCTTCTGTGGTTATGTATTTGTACTTGTCAGAGCAGATTTGTGCAAGAGGGAGAAGTGAGAAAACGACAATTTATAGTCTGTACATGCTGTAAATTGCAGTTATTTTGTGAAATGAAAACACTGAACTTGTAAATCTGTACTTTTAAGAGAGAAAAATGGAGAGTTAATATGGATATAGTGGTCTTTACCAGCATGATACTTTTCATGTTCTGTATGCATAAAATACTGTGAAAATATCTCCACGCCCTAGACATTGTTTTGCATATTTATTGCCAAGATTCTCTCTGAGCTATGCCGTCTGTGTTGCTACACCACAGCACTATAGACTCTCTTCCAAAATATATTCAGTGTTGGCAGAACCGGCCGAAGGACAAAGAACAAGGTCATGGGTCAATTGCTGAAAAGCCTATGAGATTTTCAGCAAACCTCGGAACAGCCCTGCTAACCTGTCGGTATGATTTAAAACAGTGTCTGGTTTGCAGGGGGCAGGAAAACAGCAGCAGTATTGTACATAACCTTTCCAGAAAGCAGCTGGAATATTGATCACCTGCCTGTGCCTCTGTGATTGACATTTAGATAAGCAGAAGTACAGGAATATAAAAAGAACTCATCCTGTATGAGGTGGTTAGAGAGTACTTCAGATTAGGGTTATGGTCTTTCTTGTATTTCTGCCTTATTCATTTTTTCCTATTCCTTTAAGGTGTGTGTTTGTGTTACTGTTGTACACACTTATGCTGCACTCAGTATAAAACACACACCTCAGCTTAATGTGTATCACAGAAAGAGGCAAACTCAGTACAGAGTTCAGCTCTGTTCAAATACAGGTAAAATGGCCTGGCTGCAACCTAAATGACACACTGCTGCTCATTTAGAAGATCAGTTAATTTGAGATTAGACTTTTTATGTTACCCTTACAGTGTATAACCATACAAGCAGGGTCTATAGAAAACACAGTGGCTGTTTCTACATAACCCAGCAGTTGGCAGGCTTTCCCATGCAGAGCAGAGGATCATTAAATGAACAGACCTCTATGAATGGATACACATTTGCATGCAGCACATGTTCCATGGCAGTTTAAATGTGCACAATTTTGATTGTGTTTCTGGTATACTGCAACAGTAAACAGCTGGACAGCTATACTGCAGCTCCACTGTAAGGTATTCTTCTACATTCTGCTACATTCACTTCACTTACCTCCGTTTTAAAAAAGTCTAAATTTAGCAGAAGCACAGCTCCAGGCAGCGGTCAGGCAATTTACTCTGCCATCTTTCCCTCCTACTAGCTCTTTCTTTCAAGACCTAAAGCTGTCATCTTTACTCTCTCCCTCTCTCTCTCTCTGTCTTCTCCTCTGTTTCTCTCTTTCTCTTTATCACCCCGCTCTCTCTTCAGACCTTCACCATTCAGGGTGTTACAGATGAATGTGTCAGCAGCTGGGAGAGCCTGTGGCACACTATGGAAGACTGGAAATGAGTTATATGGGGACAAAGTGCTCTCAGACAGAGTATGGATAGAAGGACTGAAGTGAATTACAAACTGCTCACACGGTGTCTGGTTTCCTAAGGCAGTAGTTTTAGGAGTTAGGCTGTATGCCACCTACAGTACGCCACTACCAACACTAATTCTAACACTGATGAAAAATAGAATTAGTCCTTCACCCTTACATGCTGCACTTTTTAAAGCTAACATGACTCCTAAATAATCAATTTTCTGCCATTAAAGACATTTAATACTCTCTTTGTGGATGAGGCATAAAGTTTGAACAGGGTCTGATTTCAGAATGTTACATAAAACTTTTTTTTTTTTTTTTTACAAGAGTCTTATGGAAATTCATGAATACAACATCCTTTTATAGGTTATCTGACTCCTGATATACTGATATCAGTGCATCCTGATACAGCAGTAGATCACACCTTCACTGTAGATAAGAAGACAGAGTTAAAGAGTCATAAGACTGTACCTTTATCATTGTACTGTAATACAATAGTCATTCTAATCTTACTTTAGAGCAGCCTTTGAGGAACTTCACCTCAGATCATTTTGTGAAACATTTTGTACTATCACGTCCATGCTACTCAGTACAAAGAGTGAGCATCCCATACAGAATGCTTACTGTACGGGATCAGTTTGTAATGACTCATCAATACTGCATTTAGAGACAAAATTTCACAATCATGAGAGATATGTAGTAAAATCTTTGCTCATCAATCCAAAATGGTGGCCCTAGATTGCACTGTGAGACATGCCCACCAATGGCAGATTTGGAGCTCTGACAATCACAGACAGAGTCAAAGGTAGGTTCAAATTCTCACAACATGACTGCTGCTACAACCCATGTCTACAGACCAGGTGAGAATATGATGAGAATAGGCTAGTGTGATGTTTTGTAATTCAAAACTTAAGATTAGTGCAAATGGATGACTATAAGCTGATGATGTGGTTCTGCTCTTATACAAAATGCTTCTTTTTGTTTACGTAAAGCTACACATCAGATGATATTGTACAATTGGACACAGATTATTAACAAAATTCTATTAGACCCATCTGGCACAGTGTTGTAGTTAATGTAAAGGCAAGTTTAGAATACAGTGAAACTGCAGTTCACTCTTTCATTGCTGAACTTCCTCCCTGGTTTTAAATCTGACATGTCTTATCAGACTATAGGTACATGCCTTGTTCATGTGCCTGCAGTCTGAATTACCAGACACCAAAATTCATATAGTTTTTACTGCCACTCTGCATAGATTAGAATTGAATTAAAATGGAAAAGATGACTTAATTCAAACAGAACTAGAGCGTTCACACAGTAGAGTAATCCAGCATTTGAGACAATTAGGTTAGGGCATGGACCACAGTTTGGTTCCCCTAACAGCTGGCCAGATGTCACATCATTTGTTTCTATGCAGCTGCACATGTGGGTCATTTTAGGATGGAGATATGTTCAAAATGATATCAGATATGAGTCACTTTGAAACACTCCATTGAGACCAAAACATGCTGCCAATGAAATGACAAAGCTATACAGATTTTTCACAGGCTGCAGTACATTACATTAACATATATGTCAGCGTGGATGTATGGAGCATATGGGGAAGTGAGATAATCTGCTCTCAGCCTCCTGCTTCTGCACAGCCAGAGCACCACATGGGATTTTAAGGGCAGCATGCGGAGAGGCAGAGCTCTGCAGCAGCTCAGCAATGTGGGAAATCTAGTGACAGAATAGGCTGCGGTTATGCTTTCCACCACGCAAGTCTTTCTCCATCTGGCTATTCTGTGTGGATAATGAAAACTGCAGCTCCCTGCAGCCTTTATCTGAGCAATTATGTGGAACCAAAAACATGAAGAGCCAATATGATGAGAGGCTGAAAGTGGCAAAAGTCTGTAAACATAATTAATTTGTTAAGATGTCTTGTGAAAGACCTACAAAGCTGGTGATGGTAATTAAAGCTCAATAAGGTGGCATCACTGGCTTTTTGTACGTTTTTTTTAGGTCACAGTCGGGGTGGGAACCCTGGTTTTATCCTCTTAATGTCATCAAACACCTCAGCCAGGAAATGAAAATCCACTGAAATAACAGGATTTTAAAGATTACACAATGAGTGCAGAAGAAAGCTTTTTTTTTCTTTTTTTAAAAATGTATTTCATTTTTTCCCAATTGCACCACATACAGGGTAGGAGGGCTCATAATTTGGCCAAGTTGATGTTAGAGATTATTATTCTATACAGACTGAGAGCCAGTGCATCCATCAAAACCATGTAATCCTTCAAACACCAAATTCTAAACTTGGTTGAAAATAATGGCGTTATAAAGTTAAAGCAGTCAGTGAAGAATGGTGAGGAGGCACTGGTAAAGTCATTAACTGATTCAAACCCTGATACTGTTCTGAAGTCACTTTGAAAGGACAAACAGGACAATGTGGGAATAGCATACAAACTGCAGAGCACAATGTACTGGGTGTCAGTCATATAGCAGCCTGTTAGGGAGCAAGAGGGAACCAATCCTGATGATACAGAATACATACCTTCTGTCACCTGTTAAGGACACAGAGACCGAAAACTATGGAGGGGAAAAGCCAGGACAAAGGAGGACAGAATGAAATACAGAAGACACAATGAGCATTTCAAGAAAAATGGCGTTAAACACTGGCATGGAGCATTGTTCCTTAGGATCTATTTTAAGTCCTTTTCAACACATTCACAGTCTATATATAATCCCATGTGAATCGATCTTCGGTGGAAGAGTGGGGAAACAGCTGGAACAATAATGCAGTGCTTTCTTTTAGATCCCTTTGAGCATGTGTGTGTGTGTGTGTGTATATGTGTGTGTATTTTGATAAGCGGAATGCTGTGAAGAGGTTTTCACAGAAGGAACATAGTGTATTGGAAGTTTTACAGAAGGTTGCAGAACAACTTGGGACATCAAGGCTTGACATTTGTGGGCGCCTGTCTAAAGCAATCACCTATACTGTGACCACAGGAAGGTTGACTAGAATAAATGTAAAAGTTGGACTCGCTTTCTTTTTTTGCGTGATGGGAAACTGTCTGTGAACCACTCTGCCTGAGGAGAGGTAAAAATACACTTCTAGATTAAAAGGTTTCAGGTTGTGTTTGTGCTGCAGAGAGAGCACATGTCCTTGACTGAAGACATCTCTCGATAATGCGCCTATCACTTATACAATAAGCACTGCTTTAGTGTTCTATGCACCAGAGAGGGCCACATGCGGTTAATAACAAATCAGATTAACGTAGTATTTGCAAGTATTAGCAAAGTTTTAGGTGCAGAATGTTGCCTGTCAAGACTAAAACACTGCAGTGCTTTGTGTCACAAGTCAAAACACAGAGGGAATAAAGAAGCACATGGCTACCTCGTCCATATCCACAAATCTGATCACTAACTGTATATCTGGCTCTCCTATTTACAAGGCATTCATAAGATATCATGAATGGGCAGCCCTAGGAACCTAAAGTTCTCTCTGATAAAAATAAGACATTAATAGCTCTTAACAAACCTTCCTATTACATTTTAGCAGTGTTTTGTCTGAGACCAAGCAAGTATTTTCTTATTTAAATGTTTCCTGCATGGCCTATGTGACCTTAATTACATTCTCCATCTCTTAAAATTATGCATTTCATTGGAGGAAAATAGCCAAAATAGTGTGTCCGGTAAAACCATTTCATTGCGCTCCTGATCAGAAACCAGTGATGACACCACTTCTAAACAAACCTCACCTGCCCCTCATCCTGGAGCAATTCCCATCAATTAGTCACTAGCACCAACTAAGAAACAAGATCACGCTGGAACAGCAGAGTCCCTCCCCACAACTCCTGTCTTCGTTTTTCTGGCATGTTCAGTCCTAGCTGCCTGTCTGCTGTCTGACTTTCTCTCTCTCTCTCCTTTTCCCTATCTCAAAACACCACCTGTAAATTGGTATTTTGATGCAAATATGTTGTGGTACAATACACATGCATAAAGCATATGAGACCTTTCTTCAATAAGGAAAAATACAGACTGCCTGAAATTTTCTCTCAGTCCCATGCACATTAGGATTGTGGATATTTTAATCAAACAAAAGTAAATGGAGCTATACATGCTTTGTAGGATTGAAGACTGGAAATGAAGACTG
Source organism: Lates japonicus (assembly GCA_033238685.1). NCBI lineage: Eukaryota > Metazoa > Chordata > Actinopteri > Centropomidae > Lates > Lates japonicus. The sequence goes on along the minus strand of BRZM01000020.1, from coordinate 9,485,926 downwards.
AACTGGTTTTACACTGGCAGCAACAGAGACCAAGCCAGAACAGTGCAGCAATTTTGGCATGGACAAAAATGCAGATTAATATTTTTTAAATCCGACCAACATAAACTTTTTTATTAGTACAAAAGAAGCTGCAAAAACATATGTATATATGTATATAAATCCAACAAGTCTTTTCAACATAGTAATTATGTACAATTCATATGTACAGCCAGTCAACATGTGCTCTGCAGAAAATATTCATTCATGCAATATATTACCCAAGAATATTTGAAACCTCAAAAAACGTTTTGATCTTTGTTACTAAAATACTACTTTCGTGAATGAATAGAACTTCCTGTGTAGATCAACACAACGAGCTACAATGTATAAACTCCAATCAAATGGTGCCACCACACAAAAGAAAGAAAAAAAACAAAAGCTTGAGGTGGAGAGAACTTCGAGACAAGATAGAGGTTGGTGTATGTGAATCGAAGTTAGCAATGATGAGGAGGGGTGATTGCTAATTAGAAGGCAGTTGTTTTCACCATTAGTTATACTGCTATGGAAGTTGTTTTTCAGTCTGTTTGCTAATCACCCAACAGCAGGCATACGGCGACAAAGACACCTACTCAACAACCTGAGCCTCACACAATGGCAAAGTTGCTGATGGTTTGCGGAGATTCAGTGGCTGTGAATCCAGCTATGTCTGTTGTAGCCTCATTCCAGATCTCACAGAGATGATAAGAGTGAGTGTATTTCAGGTGCATTTGCATTGTAGCTGGTTTCTTGTCTACGCCTGTGGCTGTGACTTCTGCACTCCTTGCTAGATACAAAACATCAGTCATCATCATTTAATTGCTGAAAATCTGATTGTTAGGATTGGCATACTGAAGTGACAGTCCACAGGGAGGAATAGGAGTACTGAGCGCCACTGAATGAATCTTGAATCTTAAAGGAGGAAACCAGTGTTCTCCATACTATCACCCATGAAAAACTTAGCAATGGCAAGATGGAGGGTGTTTTGATGTGTGTGTGTGTAAAAATAAGAGTGTTTTGTGGCATGTGGAGGTAGAGGAAAGGATGAGCATGATTTTGTGTCACCCAAAAGACGTGTTTAGCCTACACCTGCCTCTTCATTTCCTTCCCTCTTGTTTGTCCCTGTGTGTCTTTGTCTGTCTTTGTGTTTGTTTCATTCTGTCTTTGTACTCTGATTCCTGCATCTGTTTGTGTTTGAATATGCTTTTTGCAGCTGTTACTTTGTCCTACATGTTGTGTTACATCTCAGAGAGAGGATATGTGTGTGTGAGTGTGTTTGCAGGCAGCAGATATTTGTGTTTATCTGCCTGCAGGTATGTGTGGCACTGACACCAGGTGGAAGCAATGATGTTGGTGCATGTCCACTGCAGGTAGGCAGTATATTTACCATGAGTGCATCAACACAAACTAAGAAAGAGGAGGAAGGCAGGTTCAGAAGATGTGAAACTCACTCACTCACTCTGCCTGGGAAAAGCTTCAGATACCTTTACAAAATGGCATTTACACACATGAATACTGCATTAATTAAGTGCTGCACTAACCTACATTAAGGTTGAAACTCAGCAAATCATTCAGCTGGGATCAGCATTCATTTTCTAATTATTTATTTTCTAAAATGTCAAAAATAGAGAGAAACCCCCTTTCCAAAATACCTCAGTCAAATGCAGTCTTCAAATTGTTAATTTTCTTCTTCAAATTTTCCTCTTACTGACCATAAAGGTATTCAATTCATCATATTGTGAATTGCAGAAAAGGCAGCAAAGAGTACTTGGAAGCACCTGAAATCTGTCATCAGCAAATGTTTGGTTTGGTTAGAAAAGATTAATTGATAAATGATATAGAGAAAAAGTTAAGTGAAATTTCATATAATAGCCCAAAATCACAAGTTTGCCTCAAAGGGCTTAACAATCATGAAGCATAACGACATCCTCTGTCCTTAGACCCTCAAATCACACACAAACCTTAAATGGGAAAAAATGGAAGAAACCTCAGGAGGAGCAACAGAGGAGGATCCCTTTTCCAGGACAGACATACGTGCAATAGATGCAACAGACAGAACCTGAGCCACACAATGTGTTCATTACCATTTAACCAACAACATGATCTTTATTTAACCTGAACCAAAGTGCTTTTGTGGCCTAAACCTAACCACAGACAGGAGTCTAGATGTGAACCCCCGGCTCTGGTGTCACAGTACTTTGAGGTTTGTCCAACTGCTGTCTATCCAAACCACCTCCCTGTGACTCCAGAGCCTATATAAATTGTTGGTTCAAGTCATCAGAGCATCACATCACTCAACAATCTGAAGACACACTACTGAATAAGACTGGTGAATTGGGTAGTCACATTTGCACATAAGTCCATGCACAAAATGTCTGGCTTCCTGGCCCCCTAAAGACCAGATACACATACAGTGGTGCATTTGTGTACCTGTTTGTGTATTTGTGCACTTGTGTACTCATGTGAGCTGTATGCACAGTGCCTCACTTTGTGTTTGCCTGTGTGTGCCAACTGGATATGCATGCATGTGTGTATGCTTGCTCCTCTGATATCTCTCCTATTGGCAGCCCTGATATGAACGGCTGCTTTGATCCCGCTTGAACCAGACAGCATCACCCGGGTTCCTCTGCCGCTGCTCTGAACAAATAGCCCAAAAGACAGAGACAGAGAGAAGGAGAGGGAGGAACAGCATCCAGGATTCCTATTGTTTCACTGTTATTTGGTTGCTCTGAGCTACTGGTTGTTTCAGTTGAATAGCAGCTACCTGCTGCAAGATGTCCTGTGGAATTTAAGCTTCCAACATCTTAATAATACTGAACCACTTTCATTCTTTGGACGGCAAGATAAAGCAGATATCTGTAATTTTCTGCACACTGTCATCCTCTGCAGCACAAACAGGTCTACAGCAAAGATGGTGGACGAGTCATGGAAGCGTGGCTGCTGATTTGTTTATTGGCAAACTGATGCATGATTTGTGCTTAATTTCAATGCATGAAAAAAGCAACATGGAGCATTGATTGTACATCTAAATGACAAGCCAATCAACACCACCCCAATTATGGACTGTGCCCAGTTATAACAAATGGCCAATTTTCTGTATTATTTCTCCATAAAACAGATGGTTTTCTGAAGAATTTATGAATATATTAATTAATTTTAAAAAATCACATTCTTAGCTGTGCCTTGGCAAACACTAAAAAAATACTATTTATTAAGGCAAGAAAAAAACATAAGACCTTCCCAGACTGCACTTTCCTTGTCACCCACAGGGGCAAGAATACACGCATACAGGGAGCTGGCCAGCACCACCCTGCTAGACCCAGAAACCCAGGAGGTACAGACTTAATAACATCAGATGATTTTAAACAAATGAGATCAAACAGCACTCCTCGCTCAGGTGGGAAATCATGACTAAACAAGGTGAGCGGAGTGCAGCCGGCTCTGCAGCGGAGCACCGGCTAAGCCTCATTTAAAGCGCTGAAAAATGGGAGAGGTGGTGCAATGAGACAGAGGCCTGGAGCGATGAACAACCATTGATATGCAGTAGAGTGAGAGAGAGAGAGAGAGAGAGTGGGAGCAATAAGGGTGTGTACATACACACCATCTGAAGTCCCTCAGAACTCCAGCAGTACGGGGAAAGTGGGATTCGAACATTAGCATATTCTGCTAATTGCTATTCATTTACACTGGCTCTGTTTCCCAGAACATTAAGTCCATGTGTGAGATGTGTATATTATATTTCTCAGCATGAGTGTGCTCTTAGGGCTTGTCAAAGAAATTGTGCGCCACGGTGACAGCTTTAGGCAACATTATCACCCTTGACTTGCTTGTGAGTTAATGAGAAATGGTCAATAATGTACTCCACATACAGTTTTGATCCATTACTTCATCAATATTTGATATGAGTTTTTGTAGTTCTACAGTTTTAAGAACTAATCCATGTCATGACATGTATTCAGATTAGCCACATCTGGCAAAGTCTGTATTTAGCATGAACCAACCCCATCTTATTATCAATCAGGTGAAGCACAGTCCTCTCTATGTTCTGGTCAGTCTTAATGCAAAGAGTAGTGAAGGGATCAATGTCTTTATTTTCCCTTTCTTTTTAAATCTCCTCAGCAGTCATTTGATCCTAAAATGCTGCATATATAATGCTGTATAAAAACAGTATATGTGGAAATACTGAGATATTGGGGAAAAAACTAATATTTCTCATTCATTAAAGGGGGTTCTTGGGCTGACAGGCGAGGAATGTGCAATGAGCATGAAAATCCTGTGGTGCCAATATCTTATTTCTTTCATGCTACAGAGAGTTCACTGTGGCAGCAGATCAGACAGTGTGATCTGCCTGGAGGGAGGCATGAGGGCGCAAGAGAGTGAGAGAATAAGTGAGGGGTGAAGTTAGAGGAGGGGAAGAAAGATTACTATTCATGCAGCACCTTAGAGAGGTTTCTATCTAGGACAACAAAGATTATAATTTCATGATATAAAAGTTCTGTGAAAGACACTAAACTTAATTCTTAATCAGAGAGCAGGGATCCACTTCCTTGATGTGCCAATCATGCTGTTCACATCCTCTCCTGCCAGCCCACCAGGATATGAGACACGACTGGCTGCGCTGTGGGGCGTCTCCCACGCTGGAGATGTTTTTGATAGATCACATCTGCAGAACCAGCCACTGTAGCTCTGAGCCAATAGTGTGGGGAGGGGAGGATTCGGTGGGAATAGGGATTCAATGTGGACATTAAAATTTCAGTGCTGCAGTAGTTACTAAGATACAAGGCCTTTCCTTTGTAAATGTTTGTAGATGGATTAGAAGTCATGACCTCCGACACTATGATTGAAACATAAATGACTTATGTTCTTTAGCAGCAGCAATGCACTGAAGCCAGATCAAACAGTAGCTGCAAATAAATCTGTAAAGTCTCTCTAAACCTTCTTGGAGGATAATTATGGCTTGATGTACCACATTAAAGTTGAATCAAAGTTTAAATTCTAATGATTCTGCAGCTATTGTAAGATCACAACAACATATTTTTGGACATATTTGATGACACAAAGTCTAGGTTTCAGGTCCCTATGTGAGCATTTCCAATGGCAGCAGTTAACTGACATTTGAGGGCCAGCATTGCTAGAGGGCACACTGTTAACTTCTGTGATGCTTCTGGCTGCAGTCATCATATAGCCTAGAAATGTTTAAGATGTCTGTCCCTTTACAACATTCAACATCTGAGAGGACACGTGCCATTAAGCTTGTATTTCACAAAGTAGGAGACAGCTAGGCTAACTTGCTTTCATTTAGAAAGCAGAAGCTAGTTAACCTACCTTGCTAACATTAGCACTGATTCCCTTCTCATTAATGTTATTTCAAATTCAGCTCAGTCATAGGAAGTTCTGATATGAAGTTCTGTCAAATAAGCTAAAATAAAGGAGCTGCTCCAGTTGGTTAGCATGAGCTATTTTTAGTGCATGCCTATACAGATATCGGACCAATCAAATTACCAATACTGGTGCTGTCAACTGCAATTATAATTCATGTCCTACGAGAAGACTTATATATATTATATTATATTAAGGGACTCTATCACCATAGAAAAATAAATAATATTTGAATTACTTGTTTTTGGTTGTCAAATTTATACAAATGAAAACAAACACCAATGATACATATACTGATTTAAGAAGATAAGAAAAACTATTTTTAATTACAATTCAACTTAACAAAAGTTAAAATAAATTAGAGATGTCAGTTATACTCAATAAGCACTCACTAACACCACCCATTTTGAAAGGAATTAGGCTCAAAGCAAAATGAGTCTTTGACACCAGAATGCAACACACACGACAGACGGGTGTTTTTGCGCATCTTCGTCCACTCAGTGGCAAACTGTTTCTGTCTCCAATCCTACTAACCCACAATAAAAACAACAAGAGCTTTAGCTTCTGTTCTGATCCACTAGTCAACTTACTGCATAAACCGATTTAGGAATCATGAGATTTCCAATCACTTCTGTGCTGCAGGCTGGCTGCGTGATCTCTGTGAGCCACAAATGACCCCATTCACGTGGAGCGCTCTGGCATGGCGGCCAGTTTCCTCAATCACGAAATGCCAGGAATTACCTGCAGATAGAAACTGCAGACTATGCTGCTTCACTGCAACTGAGTTCACAAGTGGACCTGGAGTAGTACTCAGATCAGAGGTGTAACTGATTCAGTCTCCCACTACACACACACACACGGAGGAGGCCTGGGAGCTGGAGGCCAACCGGTGAAGTCAGAGAGACATTAATGACTCAGAGCAATAACTGCAAAATAACGCACAATGCTATTCCCATGACTGACAGGAATTAAAACACCCACGAGAGGGAACATTCAAGGTTCTTTTTGTGTAAGTGTCTATCTATGCGCGTGTGTGTACTCACATGTTTACCTGGATAGCAGTGATTTATCACCAGCTATAGAAACCTCCTCCCCTACAGAGAAAAATGGTTTTATGGAACACGAGGGGTCATACAACGGGGGGCTGTTACAATGCACCCATCCACACACATTCATACAGAACACAAAGACACACAGCACAACATAGACACAAATGCATACGTGCTGTGCACAAACTGATATTGCTTCAAGGCTGAAAAACTCAGCAGTGATTAGTTTTAAAGGAAACTCTGCATTAGTAAAATACTAAGGTTCTCATTTAGTCTGTGTTTCAATTAATGAGTATTCAAAAAGCTAACTCAGGACCATTAAGAGATATCTGAACCTAAATCACCACTGCGGTCTGTGTGTGCAACTTGCAAGATTCTTTGTGTGTGTGTGTGTGTGTGTGTGTGTGTGTGTGGCTGCTGTTGTGCCTGGCTGTGTATAAAGTGCAAATCACCATCAAGAGTTACGATCGACTGGTGGCTCCAGTGTCAGCTGGGCTGGACACGAGACAAGGCCGCGAAGGATGGAGAGAAGTGGAGGAGATGGAAGGCGAGAGAGGGTGATTAGTGGCTCTCCTTCCTGTGCCTGCAGTTTGGTTCAGCTGCACTCTACATTCTTCAAGCTGTTTCAATTTATGAAAAGCTTCCTGCAAGTATGAAAATGTTCTGACGCCTGATATAGTCAATTTTGTGTGCTTGTTGGAATGAAATAGTTCTTTATAAATCCTGAGCACGTTTACATGTAGGTAGCTGTGACTGCAGCATGAAATGTGGCTGCACACATCAACTTTCTCTGCCACTAATGCTGTCTTGTGTGATTTAAATGTCTCACACTACAAACTGATGAATGAGAGGGGAGACTTCCATTCTTCATCCTCTGAGTCTTGCAGCTTGCTGTTTTGGCTCTTTATCGGAAAAACACACAAGAATAAGTCCTGCAATCCATTGTCCCCCCCAGCTGCTAAAAAAACCCAACAACACAGAGTGAACAAGCAGCAAGACACAAACAGACACAGACATGTAAATGCCTTATTAAAGCTGAAAAGTCAGTGGCGGTGTACACACATTTCATCTGCAGCCCGGTGCTGTAGGGCACACCCTTTCTGTCTAAGACTAGTCTTGCTCACCCGCACTGATAAAAATACCCCCGCAAGGAGGACAGAAAAAGATCACACTGTGACTCTCTGCTTCTCCTAGCCGCAGGTGCTTGTCTGGCAGCAGCAAGGGGGTTCATGGAGTTTATAGCACTGGTGTCTTCATAAACACACACTGACTGCTGCTATTGTTGTGGGATCATGTCAGGGTATTGAAATTAATATACATGTGCATGAAATACACATAGAAACAAGAGAAACACACGCCTAAATCCTACCCTTTTGTATGGAGGTCTTAATATGGAGGCACATGTTTGGGATAGAAGCAGACGGAAAGGTGAGAGGTCATACGCGCTGATCTGTCCAAGGAAAATGTCACAAAGTTTGTTTTCGGCCTCTAAGTACTGCGTATTGTCAAGCAAACACGACAGAAACAATACTAGAACAATATAAAGTTGTACATAAGTCAGCCTGATTTAGTAAGCTGAAAAGGGCTCGAGCTTTGTCAGCCAGTTAAAAAATGCAAGTCAAATAGTAACAGGATCTATTTTTCTTAAAAGCTCTGAAAATTTCAGTGCATTAATATTAAACTTTGTGGACAACAACAAAACAACAGCACGTAGCCAAAAGGAGATGCACACAAGTGATAAAACATCTACAATATTAATCAGTTCAATCAAAACTAGAATTACCACCTTGCGGTTGTGTGCCTCCACCAGCCAGTCAAGTTGCAGGAAATATAGTCACAATCTCCCCTTCTGTTCCTGAGTTATGGCACTGAGTAATGGCCAAAGAGGTATTCTGCAGAACATTATAATGTCACAGGGAAGTTTACCTTTGACCTCTTGGGTATGAAATGTCATCACTTCATCATTTTATTCTATTAGACATTTGTGTGACATTTTGTCATACATATATTAATTCTTGAGTTATGGCCAAAACACATTTTTCTGAGGTCACACTGACCTTGACCTTTGACCTTTAACCATCAAACCCTGGATATTTGTGCCAGATGTAATGAAATTCCCTCCATGCGTTCATGAGATATGGCATTCATGAGAATGGGATGGATGGATGGACAACCTGAAAATATGATGCCTCCAGCCACAGCCATCATCACTGTGGAAAAATACAGAATTGCATGTGCTGTATACGAAATAGTGTAAGAATTAAACATTCTATAGTTGCTGACATGCACTTTGTTTAATTGAAAAGATTTTCATACCATAAAAAGGGAGGATTTACATGATTAGACCAGAACTGGTACATCTCTGTGGCTGCAAATGATGTTCATCACTACCTGGATTATCCCTTACTGAACGTTCTCCTTCATGATTGACAACCTGTCTGCTGCTATCTGAAACCTCCTTCTGTGGAGAAAAACCTCCACTCACTTGCTTACATATAAACACCAGCAGAATATCTCTGTATCTACCAGCAGTTTCAGGAAAGATAGGAGTTATTTGTAGCCACAAATGGATGATATCTATGATATCTGCAAATGACTGCATTTTAAAATAAAAGTTAAACAAACTACTACTTATCCACTCTTACTGCTACTGGGATATCTGAGTGCTTATACTTGCTTGTTAGCTTGTGTCCTGATGCCCTGAGCCAATCACCTTCTGCTTGGCCTTTAGAAGAAGGCAGCCTCATCGCAAAGAAGAAAAGAATTAAATGTGGGCTGTCTGTGTGTAGCTATCTGTCAGCTATGGTGGTTACACCACAATGACAACGCCACAGATCGCTTAGGCTCACATTTAAAATGTGACACATGGTTGATGTTGCACTGTAGCTGCAGTGCTGTGGATAAAATGGAGGTTGGTGTATGTAGCCTCTGCCTGTGCTCAAAGTGTACTGGGCAGTACGAATGCAGTTGGTAGCCCGTGAATACAGCATACACGCATATACAGCACGCATTGGCTGAAGGCCAGCTGCCAGCTACACACACAAATAAATCACTAGTACAATGCTGCAGTCTATGAGGAATTAAGGATAAATATCTAAAATGCCCTGTAAGGGTAAAATTCTGCTCTGCCTAGGCGTTTGGGGTGTAAGGGTAGGTCGGAGTAGATAAGAATTTTGTATCCCAAGTTTGTATTTAGATTTACAGCTTATGTGTCAGTCTGCCACTTGGTGTACTAAGCACAAGGCCACACACACACGCACTGCAGAGAGGGATGTGAAGGAGAGAGGAGAGTTAGAATATAAAAGAGGGCAGGACCAAAATATAAAAAGACAGAGAAATAAAAAGAGAGGGACAAAACTTGTAATGTGCTTATAGAGGAATAAATGCAATTTGGTGTCAAAGACAAAAGGAGAAACTGTATGGCATTTCTATCTGCAGATACTGACAGACTTCAGCCTCCCTCTGCTATCTCCCTCTGCCCACATCCTCAACCTCACCTTCTTGACTTTCATCTTCATCTCCTGCCTATCCCTTTATTATTATTCCCTACTGCCTAGATAGCATGGCACTACTTAATCACCAAAATGCTTAGACTTCTGACTGCAACCATCAGATGAGCAAAGGTGCTGGAGTGTCGGTGTGCTGCCTGTGACCATTGAGGATGCGTGCTAATCCCACCCAGACTGCAAATGGTCAGCTGTCCACAGGAGGAGCTGCATGGGTATGTGGCTTTGAGACTAGAAAAGGTGACGGGTTACAATCACTGAGTCTTTCTCTTGGTATCATTCAGTAATTAAAATCTATACCAGTGGTTCTAATAATAAAATACACTATAGATAACAATCTAAGTACAAGAAAATTCAGTTTGCCTGGCAAGTATGCTCCATGATGCACAAGAAGAAGTGGCATTCAGCATCTCCAAGGAGATTTATACAGATGATCATAAATCTTTTTCACGTATCATAATTTGATGAGTAACAAAAGCAATGGAAACAAGTGATGGACAGCCAAGGGGCGGGAGGCACTCATCGGTCAGTCTGTTCTCAAGGAACTGATCATTTATATAGAATTTTAAAATGGTTCACAAAATATTTAATACTTCAAATTTGAGATTTGACGATACTGATGCTATCTATCTCCCATTCCCACCCAATTAGCACTGCATTTATCAAATAACCCCTCCAAGAGGAGAAGGGTATATAATCCTGCAGGTATCAACACCCAACTCCCACGAGTCTTGCAACTGCAATTCCAACAGTAGACTAAATATACTTCCTAGTAAATAGTCAAATCAATTCCAAATGACATGACCTGAGATATAGTAACTATGCCAAAACCAGACTTCACAACGCCGGTAATGGCATGCAGCTGGCCAGCAATGCTGTGAGACATCACAGCCACCCGCACCTGGGCCCAAACCCCAAATGAGCCAACAATACTGAGCCCTGGCTGAGATAGAGAGAAAAGAGAGGAGGAGAGGAGATGATCGATGCAACCCCTGCCACCTTGACTGCCACCATCCTCCCTCTCCCTCCTCCCTACGCCTCCCACTCCCTCCCTCCCTCCTCCCTCCTGTCCCACTATGACTCCACCAGAAAAGATAGAGATTTATAAGGGATTATATAAATATAATGCTTGCAATCTATTCATCTTTAAAGTAGAAAATATAATTTATACCAAATATAATTTTGATTTCAATATTTTGCTGTCTGATATAACAAAGGTATACAAATCATAATTTATGGACCATCATATAAATATTTGGCAAAGACACTAAGTACTAAAGTTTTTAAAAATATCACTACCAATGGCAATGCCATATAGACTTTCATTATTATATTAAAATCATAATATGCATACTGCACATGTCTAATGAATATTCCAATCTCTCAATTGATTTTGCCATGAATCCACGACAGACTGACTCACACACTCCAGTGTAATAGTATTTCAAACACCCCACCCTTGCTGCCCAGACAGAGAGAGCTTAATATTCATCCAATGGTGAGTCGGGGCACTTGAACAACTCCCAAGGCTTTGGACAGACACGCATGCATAAACAGCCTTGGGCCAGTATATACAAGGCACACGGTTTCCTGGCCTCCAGCCAAGGCAGCTGCAGTACCCCGCCCTCCGGCCTCAGATCACTCTCTCTCTTGCCCCAGCAAAACTGCAAACAAGAAGCCCTTCCAAAACTGCTATATATCAGAAGGGCAAATGGCCTAGAATTTAGATGCTAGAAATAGAAAATCGAAAAGGATTGGTACAATTCCTATAAGGAAATACAGGAGCTAAAATCAAACATTTAAGTTTTACGCTCCACCATTCACTCCCGCCCCGCCCTGCCCACACCCTTTGCCCGTCTCCCAGCATCCCTCACTCCCCAACCTCTCAAGCACCCTACCCATCTCTACATCTCCCTACTGTAAAACCAGTAGTGATATAAAAGATAGAAAGAAACAATCTCATTAAAACAGAAATACAGAGGAAAAGGAGAAAACCAAATACCTTTCTCAGTAATTAATACCAGCAGTTCCACTCATCTATCACTTTTCTCACATCTGTCTCACTTACCATTCCCCACCTGCCTCTGCCTCACCCCCATCTCCCACCCCACCTCACCTACCGTCCTCCCAACTGGCACCCACAGCCTCCTGTGATCTCTCATTCCTCACCCATTCCTCTGCTATTAATTTTACCCGCCCGCAGGCGAAATACTAACCTGCCTCTGGGCATATTTCGGGTATCATCCCCGCCGTAGGCAGCAGGCCCAGACGCTGCACTGGGCAGCCTGCGCACCGGGGCGCCCGGGGCTGGCGGCGGAAGCGTGAAGCGCGGCAGCGGATGCAGCAGCCGCCAGCTGCCCGGGAGAGTGATGAGCAGCACCACGCCTCCGCCAAAATGCCCCGCCTAATCTCAATGAAGACCCAGAGAGTGCTTATATAGAGGCGGCAAGCAGGAGGTGGCAGGCAGGAGAGAGAGGATGAGGAGCCCAGAGAAACGTTTTAAGGACGGATGAAATAAATTAAAGAGGCTGCACGGTACCAAAAGGAGGTGTGAGGTACAAAATAAGAAAGGGAGGCAGACGAAGCAAATGTTACCTCTCTCCCTCCCTCTCTGTCTCTCTCTCTCTCTCTTACACTGATTCTGTGGAATTAACGTGATGGCTGACATTTCAATTTGGGAGGACCTGTCATGCCTTGTTTGCCCACATCAGTCAAAACACAGCTGAGGAGAGCACGGCATGCACGTCTCCTACATCCTCCAATGAAAAAAGCATTGTATCTGTGTTGATTAAGGCATTATGAGGGGAAGAATAATGAGAAGAAATTGGCATAAACAGTGCCAAGTTGAAGGTCACTTGCTGAAGACCTCAGTATCAACACACACAAACTAGCCTGAGAGAAAAACAGCATTAATGAAAACGCTCCACAGTCAAACTGGAGAGCTGTTTGGGCTCTAGTCCAAAAATGACAGTTTAAAACTCCAACTGTGAGGGAGGACTAAAGAGCAGCACAGTCTTGATAATCTTAACGCCTCAGAGAATTGTTCAGACTAATGAACGATTAGGATTATAGACTGAAATATTTGACCAGAGCTTGTTTAAAATCAAATAAAATCCACAGCCACAGCTGACACTGGCATCCCAGCAGCTGCATACAACTAACCATGCATCATTTCATAGGAATTCACCCATATTTTGGTCATTACTTTCAAGTTAGGGTTTCACATTGACAAAAAAGAATAGGAGAGACATGATAATATGGGTGGTTAATCAGTGTTTTAACCAGTAAAGCAGCTTTGCTATCAGCTTGTACTCAACTGTCCACATAAATTATGCACATGGGTTTTTTCCTCTGTAGGATTTGTGCTGACTGGGCAATGCACCATAGTCAGAGGCTACAATAAATTATGTAATGTTTTTTACGTTTATGTCATAAACATACCTCATCAGTACATACTGCACTCCTGTCAATTATATCTAAAATAATACACACTGAGGAAGAGAGCTTAAGTAACACGTTTATCTGTGTTTACACTATCACCCATCAGTTGTCATTAGGCGTGAGATGCAGAGATCGAGCTGCTGCTGCTGGGAAGGTGTGAAAGTTTAGCTCAAATGGGCAGTGAGTAAATTATTTAAGCTGCTCCTCTATACTCTACACACAGCCAGGTTGCAGCCTACAGTGCACCAACTGATCCTATAGAGACACAGAGCAGATGCCATGTGTAGTATAGGCTATCATATGCTTCACACTGAGGAAACAAGCCAACCCAAACATGTCTGAGCACAGTGATACGTGCAGTACACACACAGAATGTACAAACACCCACTTATGTACCAAAATGTGTCCCAACCTCAACAAAACCACCAAGTTACACAAGGAAAATTGAGTGTATAGCAAAACAGTGTGCTGAATGTAGCATATTGTGAATTTCCTGTGTGTAATATGTGTATGTGTGTCTGTGGAGCTAGCGGGGACATTGCAATCTCTCGCTTCCCTAAGTTATTAACGCTGCTCCTCAAGCGGATCCTCTGCTGCCTCACTGATTGCTTTTCATATGCATCATTAGACACAGCATATTACCAAGACGAACAAACCATTTCATATACAGTGTCATGTCAGAGTGGGAGGTGGGAGGGTGTGAGGGTTGAAGGCCAGCGGTTCGTATATGCATCGATGCTGATATACGCCTTGCTTATTTACTGAGATGATCAAAAGTGGTTTCATGTGGTGCGCACACATGCAAGGTCGTAGCTGCTGGGAAACGGTGGGCCCAATCAAATCAAAAGAATTGAAAAGAACCTCTAAACAATATAAATAAAAGAGACTCTTATCTGAGCAGCAGCATCTGGTTCAAATAAGATCCAATACATATATACACCACTAGAGAGAGCAAGCCAAATGCAGTATATACAGCATACGTTTCTGTGTCAATAACTCAAAGAAGCCATTGCCTGGAAATCATTTCCTTCAGTCCCGATTACAATCAGGATCCATTTCCTCTCTGTGTCCGCGATACTGGTTTAATGAACAGCCCGGTTAGATGACGGCTCACTCTGGCCATTTAATTAAATGAGTGGGTGAATGTACAGTTATACCCAAGGACAACAGTGGTTCGTCATGCCTGATGTCCCTTTGAATTAGATCACATCTCTGTTAATGAGACATGAAAACCTGTGCTCATCTAGCAGCCATGTCTGGAGATACATGTGGGTCATCCAGGTGTTGGTAAGGTACAATTAGCTCACAAGAAATAACACGAGTCGCTCATTATTAGTGATGTGGCTTTTCCCGCTACAGAAATGTGTGACGTTGCTGAGCAGTTATGTTTAAGCTACTTATTCTGACCATTTAAATGCTAAGCTAAGATAAACTATTAGAGGGACCTTGAGGAGTGATTGTTTTCTCAAGTGGTCATTCTAGGTCAAGAACTAACATTGAATCTCAGCTTTTAAGCCAACGTGGCTGAGAATTGTGCATAAAAAATGTAAATTTGAACATCTGATATTCTATTACAACTGGGCAAACTCCATTTGATGATGATCAAAGTGTCAGGAACAAATGGACTTTGTGGTGTATCATTTTGTTTAATATTTTTGCATCAAAGCGTCGACATCTTTGTATTTTTTGTGTATAAATGTCAGGTACTGTTGTGACATTACTGTATTTCAGTCTGAAGGTTATTCCTACTTATGCAGTGTAAAATTCTACACAGGAAAACAGCTGCAGACTCTCACTCACTCAGTCATTGACACACTCCTGCTGAGCCTGGTGCTGGCTTATGGCCACCTCGGCTGGTGATTCATATATCATTTAATCATGAAGTTGAACTCATTAACATTCACACCTTAATCTTCAAGTCAAGGCAAAACCACAAAATGTTATTTATTCATCAAGGTTAGTCATTCAATTGAATATAGCCTGTTCAAGACATGCATTGTAATTCTGTTACAACAGTTTGGTAATGGTCAACCTTAGAGCTGCAACTAATGATTGCTCACACCATGGACGAATCAATTAATAATTTTGTAAATAAAATGACAGAAAATAGATAAAGATGCTCTAATTTTCCAAAGCCCAAAGTGATCAAATGGCTCATTACATCTGACCAACAGCCCAAAACTTGAAGATATTTTACAATGATATAAGGCAGAAAAGCCAAATCATCACATTAGAAAAGCTGGAAATGGAGAACGTCTGGCACTGCTGCTTGAAAAGTGACTGAAACAGTTAATTAAATATCAAAACAGTTGCATATTCAATCTAGAAGTTTGATTAATGGATTTATCGACTAGTCATTTCCACTGCAGTCAACATTTACCCCAGCTACATTTGACCAGTTCAACACCAAATCAATATCTCTGCTCCTGTGAGCTTCATGGAACATTATCAAGTACACAGGGAAATTAAAACTACAAGTACAGGGGAAATACAATTTTTATTTTGGTCCTGTTTAGAATCACCTAATGAGGCTCCATTCATGTCTGCAATTTGGACAAAGAGGGAAACTGAAGACAACGAGAAATTGGGACTCTCTTTCAACCTCACATCAAAGCCAATTTGCTCTCCTGTGTGTCTGCTAAATGCTTCACAAGAAGACAGTACGAGGTTGGCTCCAAACAAAGGCATTTTAAAATATGAAAAAAGCTTCAGATATCAGACAAGCATATGCAGATTGTGCACGGGTACAGCATGTTTATTGGATAAAGAGCCCCAGTATGCCACCTCATGGAACTGAACATGTTTATCAGACCATTAATTACTCAAGTTTTGCATGAATGACACCATGATCTATTGCAGTAGCTTTGAATAAATTAGGAACCACAAAAAGTTTTGTGCATGCTGAAAGTTTACAAGACACCAAACTCTTGAATCAAAAACTATTGATTATGTAAATAAGTCACTGCAGTGTTATGTGTTGAGGGTACAGTGGGTTTAAGAAGGGAGCAGAGCACACACAGCTGAATAGCAATTCATTTTGTAATTTAAAATCAGGGCAGCATAATGATATCTGGATTTAATGATATGCAGTGTATTTCTGACAGCCTGTCACTCCTGGCAAATATTGTTTGTGCTGAAGATCTATTAACTCGGTTCTTTCTCATCTCACATTTTCCATCAATTCTGCCCTGCTTCTCTTTCACTCTCTCTCCCTCTTTCTGTCTGCTAGCCATCTATTAACATAGTTATTTTTCAGAGTCCCCTCATTTCTCCTTCTACTTACTACCCATTCTTCACTTTCTCTCTCGCAGCTGACATACAGGCAGGGTTAGGCTTAAGTTTTCCGGGTGAAGTTGAATTATGTTATGGCCACATTTGTAATCAAGATAATGGTATTTTGAGGTCCAGCTGCAGCCTGGCCAGAAAACAAAAAAACAATTGCAGTTTTTTAAAAATGATGTATTGTCCTCTCAGCAGCTGTTCTCCTGCACGGTGCAGTGCTTCAAAGTTACAGATTTCAAAACTGATGCACTTCTAACCAACACACAACTGAAATGTAATGTGATGAATCAGCTTAGGTGCAAAGAAAACACAATTGTGTTTAGAGTATGTAATTTTATGGGACTTAGTTAGGCAATCATAGAAACCAATTCAATCTTATGGTTGTCTACATACTTATTTAATTCTATACAAAAGGGGGATGTATGTCTGTGTAGTTTCATTACACAACGCAATGCACCAACTGTGATTGATTAAGCAATGCATTCATCTCCACACAGAAACCACACACAGTCTACTGTACTCAAGCAGAGCATTGCTTTGAGCTAAATGCTAATGCTAGCATGTCAACACACAGATACAAGGCAAAGATGTAGATGTTTTGCAGGTGTTATAATGTTTACCATGTTCACCATCTCAGCTTAGCATGTTAGCATGCTAATATGCTCTGATTAGCACTAAACAATAAAATATGGTCATCATAAATTAAGTATTGCACAGCTTAAAATGTTGAGTGTGGTAGAGGAAACGTTATTGTCTTTCACCCTGAGGGGAACATGAATGTCTGTACCAAATTTAATAGCAATCCATCAAATTATTGTTGAAATATTTCACTCAAAACCAGAAATGTGGGGAATATGAATGTCTGTGCAAAAACAGCACATGTAGTAGTTATTCAGATATTTCAGTCACAATATGATGTCTGTGGTTGAGTGATTTATTGTATTTAAAAAAAGCTTTCCATTCTTAAAGTACTTGCAGTATCACTGAAAAAGTGATAGCATGAGAATATTCATCACTGAGTTTAAGGCTGTCACAACAGAAATAGATGGTATTATTATAACTATGGTTTAAGAAAAGATGTGGATGCAGAAAGCTAAATTAATAAGAAATCTGTGAGTAATGAATAACAGAATAATCAAAATAACTATATAAAATTTTCAATTAGTACCTGGAAGGCAAATCTTCATTCCTAAATGAAGGTTACTGCATACCTTTAGGTTTTGTGATGCACCAAGTAACCGTAGAGAGCAGTGGCATCCATTTCCATGCATAAAGAATGGGAATTAATTACTAAGCAAATATTGTGGGACAATTAAAATCTGAAATGAAATGAATCAAACCTTGTTTGAATACCATACAGGGTGTTCTTCCTGGATGTAGTGCCATGCAATTAAAATGAATAAAAGACACAGGGAGGAGGTAGCATACAGTCGTAAAGCGAGAGTGCCATGTTGTAGTGATGTTAACCCAGTGTTATTGCAGCTGAGGAGAAGATCCTGGAGAGAATGAGCATACAATATACCCGGGAGTCTTTGATCAGCGCTTTGATCCGTCTGCTGCAGCAGAAACCCACAACACCAGCATCTACTGTTCTCCATTACACCAGT
Source organism: Lates japonicus (assembly GCA_033238685.1). Taxonomy (NCBI): domain Eukaryota; kingdom Metazoa; phylum Chordata; class Actinopteri; family Centropomidae; genus Lates; species Lates japonicus. The sequence continues at coordinate 9,467,647 of BRZM01000020.1, read as the reverse complement.
AAATCATACAGCCCCAGAGAAGAGGGATGTGAGAGCACACCTGGCTGATGGGAGTGAGAGCATGTGTGTGTATAGTCAGTGTGAGTATGTTCATTTGTGTGTGTTTATTTACCTGGGTCGATGTGCATTTTCAAGTGTACAGTAGCTAAATGCACTTGGTAATTGAGAATTGATCGAGGGCTTTCCAAGCGCTTAAGGTGCGTTTAATTGAAAGTGGGCAATTTCAAGTGTGGAGCTGTTGCTTCCCTGTTTCTGTATAGATCTGTGTGTGAGTGAGTGTGTGTGTACTTAGCTCAAGTCTTAACGTAGGAATCCTTTCCTGCTGTTATTCAACCTAAAGTGACATATTAACACATTCTGTTGGTGTGTATGTGCCTATGTGTGTGTGTTGCATGTGCATGCGTGCACTTCTATCTTTATACAACCCGTGTGCATTAGAGCTGGGAGAATTTTAATCTGCTTTGCTGTGAAAAAAGCTATGAGAATGGAGCAAATTTTGGCTCAACTAAAGTGCAGCATTTGCATTTGGACCCCGACTGGGTGAAGCCGAGCTGCACAGTTCATTCAACTTGAATGCCAGATCCAAGAGAGAGCAGAGGGTAGAAGCACTGTAGACAATCTCAACTATTTCTCACCTCTGCAATGCAGTGGCAGACTGGCACGTTGGTCATAAATTTCAAGGTAGAGTGTTTCTGACGATTGGCTATTGGGATTGTCTGCAAGCTGCTGATTGAGGCGCAGGTGTAGGGTGAACTGAGAGGAAATGTAGGCAAATGGCAAAGATCCATCTCATCTGCAAGGATATTCACTTTAAAATATTTTAAAGTGATAAATGAATACTTATAAACTAACCACAGGCAGCTCTGGAACACTTGAATAACCAGCTCAGGAAGGTAAAGCAACCAATAAAGTGTGTCCAGTCCTTTTTGCACTTCACAAAGTAACTGTTTTGACTGTAACTGGACATCAGCACTCTCATCCCTGAGAGATTTGATAAATAGCAGTTCTGGCCAACTCCAAAAATTCCATCTAAGAACATCTCTGACAACAGAGGAGAGATTCAGCCAACAAGATAATTCTCTCTGTCCGGTGCCATCTGGAAATGATGGAGGTAGACACATTGTCACCGCAGCATGTCATCTTTCTCCAAATTCTAGTGGTTGACATCTGGAGGACTATTCCATTATGTGCTGCAGGTTACTCTCTCTAAGCTCACTCTTTATTGCACCAACCCTGACTGGGAGTCATTTTCATTAATCTATCTTGTTTACTTTTATTCAATGAAAATGTGGTCCCATGAGATGAAAAATGAGCTGACCAAAATAGCAGGGTCATAAGGACTTAAATATTAAGGTCATACATGTAGAATATGCAAAAATATATTCATCAGCAAAAACACAAAATGGTGTATGAAAAGACAAAATTTACATCATGAAACCTCAAAGGCAGTTGGCAGTAAAGAGACAGAAATTCCCTTCAGCAGTTAATAAATTAATTACAGTTAGCCTGTGGTCTTTATACTTTTATATTTCAGCATATTAGCACATTAACATTTGCTAATTAGCACAAAACTGAAAATACAACTGAGTCGGATTTTGCAGATATTCAGTCATAAACCAAAGTATTGGACAAAAATTTAACCTGATGATGGCACTAGACCAAAAGTTAGGGAGTCTCCAAAGTGATTACAATTCACCCTAGTGCCAGTAGCACTAGGGTGAATTGTTAGAGAAATTAATTATCTGGGGATTATCAAAATCTGTACGAGATTTCATGTCAATCCATCCGATAGCTGTTGAAACATTTAAAGACAGACAGACCAACACTGCCATCCCTACAGCTGTGTTGCTACTGTGGCTAAAAAGCAGCTGTAACCACATTTTGGTTCCTCAACCCTTACTCTTATGAATTTACTTTTGGGTCATGAAGCATTTTTATTTTTACATTTTACTGGGATAAAAACCAAGTTTTAAACATAGAGCTCAAACGGCTTTGTATTTTGTAGAGGAATGTGGCTAATTTATACAGCATACATTATTAATCATGTTCATTTTTCTGTGGTGGCCTTGGTGTGGTTTATTCATCCACTGTATGAATAAAGAGAAAACACAGTCTTTTCTCACTGTTACGCTGCTTCTCCCTCTCTCTCATATCCAATATATTCTTAATAACAGGCACAGTGGTTGCTTTTTATGCACAATATGTCTCCTCTTTCTTTCAGACCACCTGCCTATCATTCTGCAGGTAGTGTATGAGAAGCTCAAGGTGACCACAGTAGAGGGTGACGTGATGCTGCTGCTGGTGTTGCTCTCCCCTATTCTCTCTTTCTCTTTCACTAGAAATGAACAAGATGACTCATAACACACCACACACACACACACACACACACACACACACACACACACACACACACACACACACATACACACAGGCATACACTCAAATCTCACATACAGTCACAGCAGGTATGAAAATCCCAGAAGTATGCCATTACTTTAAATGTCAGAACAGCCCTCTCCTTGAGTGAGACAGCCTAATGCTAATGGTAGTCCTACTGTGTGTGTGACATGATTATATGCAATATATTTCTTTCCTTTCTGTTCTCTGTCTGAAACAACAACGCGCACACACAGTACAGCAGTATCCATGCATATACTTATACTAAATGTGTGCCATACAAGTAATGCCTGGGGTGAGAGTTCCTCCTACAGAAGCTAAGAATGCGAGAGCACACCTCCTTTATTGCACCCCCTGTTTAGTTTTTCCACAGGGGACTCATTCTTGCAGCATCACCAAGCACACATAAAGACCTGCTCCATCTCTTCACATACATCACATCAACCCTGCAGGCTTTCCAGCCCGTTGAGCTAAGAGGCATGTTAGTAAACACTGTAAAAAAAAAAGAGGAAGAAAAAAGACACATATGCAGGCATGTAAGCATGAATGGATGAACACAGACATGCACACATATTAAGGACACATGGGTGCATGGACTATTCAGTGATTGATGGTGCTGTCCCTATAGGGACACAGAGGCACAGTCCATTTCAATACTATGATGCACGCCAGAGGAAACACAGAGAAAGATGACAGAAGGCTGCATATGAGGATGATTATTACATTTTCCAATCAATTCAGTTCGCCTAATTAACATAATATACATTAACTGCAGTCATCTATGTCATTCAACACTGTATTAAAACTAATTAACTTGTCTGACAATCTTCTCACACAGGTGATGTATTTGATCTGCAGAGATTTTCACAGCACTTGCAGCTATAATTGACTGCATTATTATAATCTTATTTTAATTTGAAAAAGTTGGCACCCATACTCATTTTTGGCACTTACAGTTTGTGCATATGTAAAGTAATAGTGTTATTAAAGTATATGCATATACTGGGAGTGTTAATATTGACATGGCCAAATGCATTTTTAATGCTGCGTTTACCCACAGCTTAACAGCAAAGTCAGAGCAATTATTACAGGATATATGCATGAAAAGAATCAATTACACAGAGCTTCCAGGCAGATTATCAGGCTAGTGGTGGTTTAAGATAATGTCACGCACACTCTTTTAAAAAATTTCTTTCCTCTGTCATCTACCCTTCTCTGCTTTTAAACCTGTGATACCATCAATCCAAGCTTATAAGCACATAAGTTTGGGCGTTATACACTCCAACTATGGCTTACTTCCCTGCTGAGCTCTATGCACAGAGTCTTGAGCTTCTTTACACCTCCTCTTCCCCATCTCCTCTCCTCTCTGTGAACCCCAAGCTAAAACGAAGCTCCCGGGGTGACAGAGAGACTTCTCTCTGAACCAAACTTTGGCTGGCGACGATTATCCAACAGGCCAATAATGAGCCCTCACTTTGGGAAACAATCCAAGTCAAATGTGTGTTCCACTGATAACGCTTCCAATCAGAGTGGCCTGCCTGCAATGGCAACTATGCCAGAAAATGAGGGAGAGATAAAGAGTGGGAGGAAATAACACGCGTAGACAGTTTACTGCAAACTCAGCAAGGTGCTGAGATAATTTAGAAGTGAGGGAATTCAGGTTTGCATTCTGGTATTATTGTTCCAACGTTTCAATTACTCACTATTGACAAATTAAATTGAAAGCCATACCTATTTAATTTGACCATCTCTTCTCTACAATGAAACAATCATTTTCAGAAAATTGAAGCTGTTGCAACACATACAATTTCCTCTGTTTAAAGAGAGAAGATAGGAAAAATAGGACTGCGGGGCTACTTTTTATGACAAAGTACAGTTACTGAATTTCATATCTTTGTTTAGCGACCTAAAAAGAAGACAGATGCAGATGCATTTGGCAAAGACAAACTAAGGTCAGAAAGCAAATAAAGAGTAGGAGTATTTATTCAGTGCAGATATATTTTTTTTATGTATCAAATCAGAATTCTCCTACACGCTGTTACCCCTTTAATCTATACCTCAGTCCTTGTCAATCCCTTCATCAAACACTCCACTGAAGCTCCATCTCTCCACTTCTCCTCCCGATCATCCCCTCAGCCCCACGTCTCCAGCAGTATCTCAGATTAGCAGCCGTAGCCCCGTACAAGGACTGTCCTTTGCTTTTCCTCGGCTGAATAATCTCTATTCACGCAGGAAAAATCGAACCCAATGTGCCAAGAATGCAGCTTAAGCCTCAACCACACCAAGAGATGCCAAATGAGGAAGAAAAAAAGGGGAGGGGGGTGGGGGGTGGCAGCGGCTACCGAGCACACATCCAACACCAGTGGCTCCATTGGGGGGGAATGAACTGTTTGTAGTGAATGGGAGAGTCAATCTGTTGTTAGGCTGCCACAAGGGAACAATGACAGCCTACAATATGCTGCAAATATGATACAGTATGTTTCATACAGAGTGAGGCAGCAGTTACAGTCACAACTGTGATTCTCCAGATCTCCATTCCCATGTTCTTTTATGTGCTCTCTCAAATGTAGTCACTTTAAACATGGCTTCAAACATTAAAACTTCTACTTAATTTACATATCAGCTTCATTTTCATATTTACAGTCATGTATTTATAAAAATTAAACAACATGTTTCTTAAAATCCTCCTAAAATCTCATCCACATCAGCAGCTCGTGACCCCTTATCTCACCATTCAGTGTTAATATTAGCTGCAATCGTACTACACAATATGCTGCGTGGTGCTGTTTTAGCTGCGGTCTATCAATGCCGGGGTGTAAGTGGATGTGCTGCTGTATACTAAGAGGAGGCCTGGGATAGCCGCCAGGGAACAAGTGGCTATTTCTGTGGTAACAAAGATGCAGAGCTACAGAGGAGCAATGTTCACTGAATTCCCCTGTGATGAGAGCGAGAGCTGCATGCAGGGAAAATAAAGAGGAAAGACAGACAGAGAGGAATAATTAGGGCCGAACTAAGTAGAAGAGAGGAGGGAGTTATTTTTGGGAGATGCCAATTCAATTACAGGGAAAGGGGGGGGGGCTCTGACATAATGGGGGCTCCGGGCTCTCGTACTGACCAGGACTCCGGATCCCTATTAGACTCTGAGGTAGCCTGACTGGCAGCCACAACCCACCTGCTGTACCCCAGAGAGAGAGAGGGAGCGTCTCTATGTGTGTGTGTGTGTGTGCTGATGAGACGAAGCATAGCCTATGTCCATCTGTGACAGATCTGACACATACCAAATAACTCACTCTCTCTAACACATGCACACATCAAATCAATCCATTACACATGGCCTCTCACTCTGGTAACGGCAGGAGGAGGGCATATCAACTCCACATACACAGATACTGAGACAGAATCAAACACACAGACACACCGCTGCAGTGTGACTGATGGTTATGTGACACCCACCCCCGTGGTTCATTTCCAGGTCCGGCGAGAGCAGCTTTTGTCAGAGGTGATTTGGGTAAAGACAAGGCAGAATAAGGTATTGAATGTAGAAGACAAGCTATTGATTGCACCCTGAGAAAGGAGAGGATTTGTAACCGCACAGCACTTTTGATTTGAGCACCAGAACGACCCAAAAAATGACAAAGAGCAGGGAGGTGGCACATTTTATCAGCGCTAAGTGCATTTTGCATGAGTGCTTCAATACAACAGCAAATCCAGCAATGGTATATTTGCAAATGAGTGCTTTGTAAAGAAGACACAGTGACAGAAATGCACTGAAAAAAGATTTGAGAGAGAAATAAAGAAAAACCCAACAAATGAAATGCTGAAATGATAGTAACTGATTGTCCATGAAGCTCTGTTAACGAATCAGTGTAGATAACACACCTACAAGCCTAATGCACTTCCCACAGCTAAAAGACATGCATATTGGCTTTATGATAATACAGTGCGGGTGGCAAATCAATAGAGTCAACACCATAGACACACTCGTACTGTGCATGCCAGGCATCATGAACTTGCTGAAGACCATTGACACCTGCAATACACAAGGAAGCAAAAGGCAATATGAAAACATCTTTATTCACAAAAACAAAACAGTGCCTGAATCTGTTTCAGTAGCTCAGGCAAACCTGTACCTAGAGCACACCCATTCTCCAAATATGAGCTTTTTAGGAGCTATAATACACACCAAAAGAAACAAGACTGACAGGGGTTGAGCATCTTTGTTATGCTAGCAGATTGAATTTTAAATTAGAATACAAGCAAATCAGATTATAAAACTGAGTTTTATGAGAGTCTGAGCTAGTGTACAAGCATTATTTGTTAAAGTTTGCTCAAACGCTCGCATTTTCTCATCACAAAGTCATTTTGCGTTTTAGTGAAATGGCTTTAACCTTGTAACAAAGTGTTCTTATAATGGCTGCTTCGAGCTGCAGTGAACTCTCTCATGATCAAGCGTCCTTAAATAACCCAAAAGAACCACTCATAAATACAATTACCCCAGCCTCAACACACAAACACACAGATGCGCACACACGCATAATACTCTATTTATGATATCTGGACGGCTTACACTACAGGGAGTCCAGACCACATTGTTGTCTTGTCCTTTCTAGCCATACACATTCATTTCCAGAGAGGTTATTATTTCCTGAGGCACTCTCACCAATGAAGGGGTGGGTTTTTTTTTTCATCTTAGATGGAAGTGTGCAGACAAAGGCCTGGGTGTAATCTTGCAGTTACACAGAATTTTACACAGAGGCACTAGTGTTCAACCAAACCAAAACATATGCTGAAGTGCACGCAAAATACTCTGCAGCGAACAGTCACATAAGTAAGGCCTCTGGGAGTTAGAGAGAGGAGGGTGAATTGGAAAAGCTTTTCAAGAGAGAAAATTCACACATTATGTCCTTGATTTAGTCACCTTGGGTTTCTTGTAGCAGCTGAGTTAGAGGGCAAAAGAGAGAAAAAAAAATATGTGAGGGAAAGAGATTTATCACAGCTGGACAGGTGTAGCTGAGGCAGAGGTTGAATGACCGGTAACTACCTGGGACATTACTGCTACATGAAAGGAGACTTAGAAGTGTTTTGCTCCAGCAGTTACTGCATTTTAACTCACTGCATTCCCCTCAGAGCGGACCTGCAGCAAAGACATGCACACACCGACACTCTGATACGGATGCACACATGCATTCATGCATGCTAGCCTGCACATCACATAGTGTGGACACTCTCCGTGCAGTCTGCAGCTACAAGCCACATGGAATAACAATGATATTGCATGCAGCTGGAGGCAAAAGTGGCTCATCCATTACAGGATGGTCAGAGGCAGTCAGAAAGCCATTTCTCATGGCGTTCAGCTACGGAGGCAAACTGCCTCGTTGCATGAAAGCATAAACGCCTGTCAGCTTATAGCGCGAGTCATCAATGATGTGTAGTCAAGGTAGGCAGAGAAGGCAGCACTCATACTCAAACTGAAATGAGAATTGTTGTATGTATGTATGTATACCATATGTATATCTATTCTATACATTTAATTCCATCTATTTTCTATTTATTTGTTATAGTTTTATAATCAATATGGGAATAACAATGCTGAACTCTTTGTCAAGCACTGATAATACAGATGCTACAGTATGTATCAAATGAAATATACTAGAAAATGTATGTGTTACAAATTTTTGGCAGTTTGAGACTCAGCCTTGATTGGTCAGTGTTGCACTTGACTGAGGTGATCTTGACTGAAGCCCTAGGAGCTAGGATGTCCCTGTCCATTCATCCATTCAATAACTCAATTTAATGAAGTAACAAACCCCAGTGACAGCGATGACAAGGACTGTCACTGACCTGACACTCCATCCATTCCCCTTCATTGGTAACCAGACACTGAGTCATAGGTCACACTGTAGCTTATGGCCAAGGCCTTAAAGAACAGACAGACAGCTCCTTGTGTACAGGTTGCACTGTGTGTGTTTTTCAGTGTGGTGGATAAGAGGATTTAACTGTGTTAGTAGCTGCAATTACCAATGACATTATAAAATAATGTCAAAGAAATGTGCAAACAGGCCACACACGCTTTCTCTACATGAAAATAGGTAGCAACAGCTGATGCTATAGTGGGTTAAAGCTGTAATGTCGTTAGCTTATTTAACCAATGTGCCAGAGTATTTCTGACAACATTTTTGACAATTCAAGATATTTTGACAGTTATTACAATAACCAGTAGCAATATTCTCAGTTGCAGTACAACTATGCACTCTAACCCTCCCCAGAATAATAACGATGTAATTTTTCTCTCTCATGCACTCACACTCCATTCACACTGATATGGCACATCTCTTGAACACTCAGCTGAGATCCAACACTGGCAGATCAGAGACTTGGCAGGCAGTCTACTCTAGTCTGCATGCAAGGGCACGCTGTGTGTTTACTTCACCATCAGCGAGTGTCAACCTTCACAACCCCAACTCTCAACTGAACAGACAGGCTCGATGGCAGCCATTTATCTCCCCATCTGATTGCCGTTAGCTGTCTCCTGCTGCCAAGGAATGGGGCTGCCCTGGAAAAGGGCAAAATACCACCAACTGATTACAAACTAACATAAACAGCTTTGCTAAATCCTTGTATAAGTCATAGCTAAAAAAAACAGGGGCAAGTCCGTGAAGGGCAAAAAACTACTTAGATTGCAAGGTTAAGTTTCTTGCACAAAAAAATACCAGAGGGGATGCAGGAATGGTGTAATAAATGGAAACAATGTGAGTGTGTACTGTGAGAAAACATTTCACCCTGCATTAACTGTATTTTTATCATCATAAATTCAAACGACATGGCATAATGTGAAACGTCCGCTCTTTGTCTTGGACCCACTGAGAATTCCCAGCTCCCATTAGCCTCTTTTATCTCATTGTTTTGGTTTACAGGTTTTGGTTTACAATTTTATGATGACATTGAATGTTAAAAGTCAACTACAGTCATTATGAAGTACCAGTTCCCAGTTAATGCAGTAATGTCATTACCTTACCTAACTATTAGGTTTTATAACATTTTTGACCATTTAAAGCAACACATTTAAGACATTTTGCTAGTTATTACAATTTTCAGTACATATATAGACTGATATATTATCTTTATTACATTAAACATATTTGATAAGGTTCCTTTAAATATGGTTTTTAAACAAATGTAACCAAGAAATGTGCTGTGCAGCTAACACATTCACTGATACCTGTGTAACTGCAATGACCTAATATCTGTCGAAAAACTGAGTAAACATCGGACTTACAGTTGTAAAGTGGCCTGAAACACATATCAAATGAGTTGCTCTGTGTCTGCTGGACATGTTATTAGGCACTGTTTGCTGTTATTTTGCTGTTAGCCGTAACAGCTTGATAATGTAAATTCAGGCCTGTGTTTTTCTGAGTTTGTATCCCTGTCATTTAGCCCCCTCATGGTCATAATCACGACACAATCAGCACAATAATGGCATAAGAAGTAAATCTATGATTGATAAGCTTCACAAGAATTTAGCTGTGTAAAAATTTATTTTTTTTAAACACAATGAACAAAGCTAAATGTCAAGCAACAACAGCAGCAACGAAAGAAAAAAATCAAAAAGCAATTTCAGACTGTGTGTATTGATCCTAGCTATGTCTGAAGATGACCTTCCAAAGTGACAAGAGCCTTTTTCCATTCATTATGGTGCAGCCACAGAGGAGAAGAAAAGTTGTAGAAGACAACACAGCTTGTAAACAGACAGTAACTAACAGCAGGCCTACATGTCTACTATAACTACATGTAATGAGTCTAACTTCATTGAAAACTGTTGCAATTATTTCCTGGCGGAATGGGAAGACAGCTCCACGTCCATAGAAAGGTCTGCCACTTTCTGTCCTAGCACCCATTATAGCTAGAGAGAGTGCATAGCTAAAGCAATTCCACAAAAAATACATGGTTCATTGTAAATTTAAAAAATGTTCTTAATTACAATTAAAAAACAAGACAGCAAGTACTGTACTCTACATTTTTTTCTTTTCCACCAAGCATAACAGTCAAGTGTTAAAGCCATAGCTGCTGCTTTATCTCACTACTTTTAAGTGAATCTGACATGTCACCTGTAGGTGGTTCCTAATTTGTGGCGATAAATAAATCTTCATTAAAAATCACAAGATCCTATAGTAGATTGAATGTGTGTGTACGAGTGCGGTTCTCCCACACTCACCACACATGTACATGACAAATTGTTCCCTTGAGTGTCTTGTAGACGTTAATGAGGATTAACCTGGCTGGCATAGACACAGACTGAGAGAATTATGGGAGTCCGCAGAGGGAAAGTTCAAAATGGATTCAGATGCAGTACATAGATCAGATTTATCTCACCAGAAATGGGCTCAAAAATTGACACATCTTATAAAGCATGACTGCAGATAATTTAAGTTCTTATCAGCCATTTAAAATGTAGCGAAATACAAGAAAAAAATCAATGTTTTCTTTTCTAGGTCGACCTCTCTTTAAAATGTGATATCCTGTTAACAATTCATGGTTAAAGGAAGAGATTTTAGGAAATAGGATTATTAGCTGTCTTGCCCAAAGTTTGATAAGGAGATCAAACCACTGTGAGTTTGTATAGTGTAAAGCTAGAGCTAAGCTCAGCTTACCATAAAGACTGGAAGCAAGGAGAGCCAGTTTGGCTCTATCTAAAGTTAAAAAAAAAAAAAAAAAAAAGTTAATCAAAAGTGTTAATTAGTAAGATTTGGACAAAGTTGTTTCCCTGTGCTTCCAGTGCTGGGATAAACTAATCGCACCCTGCCTGTAGTACTATACTTCAAAACTAAATTATACATAAGAAATGTATATCCTTCATCATTCAAGGAACAGACCAGGTTTTTGGGAAATACAATTGGCCTATTTTTTTCCTGCCAAGACTTAGGCAAGACTCATACCACTTTAATGTCTAAATTTGGAGCAAGGATGTGATTAGCTTAGCATAGCATAAAGGTGGTGAGAAGCAGCTAGTTTGGCTGTGTCTTAAGTTCAGAATTAAATTTTTATAAAGATTTAAACAAAAAAGTTACTCTACTGCACTTTGGAGGTGCTAATAGCTATGGGTGTGTTTTCATTTAACTTTTAACAGAACTGTTTCCCTCTAGTGCCACTCTTTATACTAAGATAAGACAATCAACCCCTGGCTGCAGTTTTATTCCTAGCAGACAAATTGTGATCCTACTGGCAATGCATGGTTAAAGAAAAGTTCAACATTTTGGGAAATATAATTATATCAATCTCATGTCTGTCAGTGAAGCAGCTGATAAAAATGGAGCCAAGAGGCGATTAGCTCAGCTTAGGATAGTATAATGACTGCAGGGAGAGACAGCTACCTTAGATCTGTCCTAAGAAAAAGTATACTTTAATATGTTAGTATCTTATCATATTACTTAATGCAAGAAAGAAAATAATTTTGTAAATACAATTATGCAGCATGACCATCTGACTGATGACCTACATTGTTGCACTGGTCTGAACATACTGTATGGGGTGGAATGGGGTTTCTTGTGTCCTCAAAGTATCAGTGTGATGACAGGTGATGAGGACAACACTGCTGCCTCGAGCCACAGACACACTGCAACAGACAGAGGATGACAGACACAGATGACAGGGGACAATCAACAGGAGACAGTGAGAGACAGTGGGACCGGGTGAGATGAAAGAAAGTAGACAGAGAGAAGCAGGGGAGGGGATGATAGAGAGGTGAAACAGAGTGAGGGGAGGAACAGTGGATTGGAGCAAACAATCAGGGATTTCCAGATGAAAGTGGGTAGCTAGCAGAGAAGAAAACGGATTATCATTTGGAAAGACTGCGTTTGTGTGTGTTTGTGTGCGCACAGGATGTGTACAGCACACATGGATGAGTCATAGCCGGACGCGTGCTGCTTGCTACCAGTTGGCACTGACAAATAGCCAAACAATTCTGATCAAAAACTGTATTATATCACTTACATTTGAGGTTTTCGGGATTCACAACTGGATTTCTACAAAGGGAGTAATGTTTCCCCTCCCCCACCACGCAGTCTCTGCCATAAACAAAGCTGCACATCTGCATCCGTGTACATCTGTTTGTGTATCAGCAGACATGTGTACACGTAGTTGGATGACATGCAGAGATGAGCATCCATGCACTGTGGCTTAATGCTGAACAAATCCTTATCTAGACATTAATCCCTATATTAAGACAAGCTTAGCTGCTGCGTAATGATACCTTACTGGGTATGAGCATGTCGAGTATAATTTGAGGCTGACGAGAAGACAGAGATTTCAATTTCAACGAGTAATTTCTATGTGAGACATCTGCAAAATTCCATATCCAATATCTGGAGGATAGTGTGTCCATTCTTTGAGATGATCACGGTTATAAATGCGGTGTATGTGACGCAGGGCAGGCAGTCTTCATTTGGACTGGTAATCCAATAATGGGAAAAAGCAGTTCATCATGTCACTGTGGTGATGCCTTCATACGTGTTGGCCATGCTGATGAATCTTAATCCTGAATCTCCTGACACACGAAAACGAAGCCAATCTCATTAGCAGGCACCATTGTCGTCATGGCAACAGGAAATGACTGACAAGGTGGCATAGGTAAGAGTTGGAGATGAAGTGAGGGTAATTAAGGAGCACGCTCTTAGAACTCTCTCTCACACACAGACAGACAGACACACACACACACACGTTTTCTCAGCTCTACTCTTACTAATGTATTTAGGATTCCCCTCATTTAATCAGCCTCTCTATTCCTCCCTCAATACTCATTTTCATTCTGTCTCTGTTTTTTTTCTTTTTTGATCCTACTACAAAGCGGCTCTGTAGTGAAACTCCTGCACAGTGGTGGGCTGTAGCCTCTGAATCACTGCTGCATCCTGCTGCTACTGTAACTACACTTGTGTCCCACACAGTTCGATTCACACAGAGCTACAGGCCTAATAGCCTCCGTAACCCTCTCTCCTGTCACCTCTGAGCCCTCACACCCCTCACACCTCTACACACCAGGCAAGTCCAAATTGTAAGTGCTTCCTACCAAGCCAACAGGTGTACAAATTACAGGCTGTTGTGTTTGTTGGATTGATAGTAAAAAATTAAAACAGTTTGTTGTTTTATTCACTTCATTGTTAAGTTAGATGAGTGTTGTAACTAAATAGGAATTATTATTACTTTTTTGTCTTTGTGCTAAAGCAAACTACCGGCTGCTGGCAATGGCGAAACTACATATTTTACCGCAAATAACAGTGGTATCAAATCTTCTCATCTAACTATTGTAATAAATGTAAAATATCAAATTATTCCTTCAATATTTACATGTAGGGGCAACAACTGCTGCCACTGCAGACGTTTGCAAGAACGCATCACCTCAACCGACATTATGACCAGTATCAATAGTATAACGTATACTGTACTGCAGCTTGGCTACCCAAGGCTTAAATAAAGGTTTATAACATAGCTTATCATAATGCAAGCCACTATGGAGTATGCGGCAGGATTTGTAGAGTGAGAGGAACATGGTAAACAAAATTTGTTGCCCTGCAGCTACCAGTAGATACAAAACAACAAAAGTATCAGCAGTTAGCCCAAACTAGGGTCATGAAATATGACTGTAATATAGGAAATGATTTAAGAGGACAACATAGGTTACAACAGGTGCAGAAGAGATAAGGAAGGAGAGGGTGAAGAGGAAGGGCAGAGAGTGGACAAATGTTGGACTGTCAGCGGGTCGATTAGGTGGATGGACAACTTCATTCATGCATTTTATTTGTACACAGTGCTGCAGTTAGCATCATGTCTTCAACTACTTTTCAGTTGTTTTCTAAGTGTTTCCCAAATTGTTATGCCCCTTGACTGTTCTAGCAATCCCTTGCAGAAAGTTCTGTAAAACAGGTTTCTTATTAAAATGACTTCATAAATGTGTCCAGCTGGGAGACTGGGGTGGGCAGAGATAATTGTTGCTGCTGCAACGCACGGGTAAAGACTTAGATGGGATAATAAGTGTAAAACAATACAAATTGGGACCCATAAATTCCAGTACAGCCCAGCTATCTGAGCCTCTGTAAAGATTTCCTTCAATTGGAAAGTATAACTGTGCTCGAGTGTTACCTTGGGAACTGGTGCAATAAAATTACAACTTCAGTCTTCATGTCATGTAGAGACTAACTTAGTATAGGACCATGATTCATGAATTTATTAAATAATGTCAAAGCCTCTGCCTTACAGAACTAAGGCTCATGAAAGTAAATCATATTTTAAATAGAAAAAAACACATTTCACTTTTCTGGTTGATCCTGTTTAATACTTGTATTGTCGGCATACGATATTATTTATTAATGATTCATGTCTTGTATTTATATATTTCATCTTGGCCCTTCTCAAGCTAATGGTTTTAGTATACTATTTCAAAAGCAGTTCTACAGATAAGGAGGTATCATTATTTTCTGACTCAGAGGTCTAAAGCAAACTAGAAATAAAGATCATGTATATAAAAGTAAATGGAGTAAGTGTCCTGCTGAATAGACCCTAACTAATTGCATTAACAGCCTACAGGCACAATCGATGTCTGAAACCTGCTGACTGGAACAAAAAAAGTGATATCTGTAGAAACATACAACTCTCTCCTTTGAAACTTGGGTCTCCAGGAGAAACAGGCATTCTCAGATACCTTCAGCTCATCAGAAACTGTGCTAACATCTATGCTTCATAGAGCTGTTCTTATTAAAGAGCTCTCACGCGTAGGCGGCTGTGCAGTGTCAACTTTTAGAGTAAACTTTAAAACAACACCAGGAGAAGAACTCCTTTACAATAAAATGTAATAATAATAATAATAATAAATTTATTTATAGTGCACTTTATATTTTGTAGAAAATCTCAAAGTGCTACAAAACAATCAAAATGAGTTAAAACAGTTAAAAGGAATAAAACATCAAAATTTACACAGAAACAAAATTAATTTGAGAAGTTAGCCCCAACATTTTATTTTTGACTACTTGGGGTCAGTGGAACAAGCTTTAATTGGCGTACACTATCATCTGCTAAAGTGTTGTAGAGAACATATTAGCAAAGAGCAATTCTACATCTAAAAGGAACAGAACAACATTAACATTCATTTTGGAGTTGTTTGCGGCCACTCAATAACTCTTAGCTAAGCTACAAACAGCTGCCCACTACGACATAATAAACAAGCTGTAAAAGGCAGTGAGACTCAACAATATAAAGTTGGACTATAAACAAAACAATAGGCTAAAGACATTAAAATACTTCCATGATGTTTAGAGGTGCAATGAGTATTAATTATCTAGGTCTGTCATGTCGTGACCCACATTTCACAACTTTATGTGATGTTTGGGCATAGTTAATAAAAATATGAATTAGTTCAGATTTAAGCATTTCTAACTATTAACCAAAACACAACATCTCCTACTCTTTGGGTCAGGATGTTAAATCCATCCTCCACTTGCATCTGCTATTTATTTTGTGATTATGTTTTGGTTTCCTTGGGAATTAATACATAAATGTCTCAAGGCTTTTTGAATGCACTAGGTTTCTCATTCGTATTTCGATCTGCCATTAGTGATACTGTGCACGCTGACAGCAGGCTAACAGAGCTGCAGATGGGTACGTGATGTGGGCAGATCCTAAATGCACCAGCATGTCAGAACAATGTTTGCTTCAGCATTCATCTAAACTAAACACTAATCCAGTAGTTTGTTAGGAATTAGGAAGAAATTAAACATTCCTGTAAGAGAAAACAAGGATAAGAGTTGATTTATTGCCCTCTTGTAATATTCATCAATGGAGCTGTGCTTAGTAGGAATAAAGGTTCTTGTTTCAAAGCTGTACATTTATTCAAGGATACAGTGTGTAGAGAAAAAAGAAGTTAAAATAAAATGCCAGTGATTATTAATATGAACATTATGAGAGAGAGCAATGAGGTTTTTATATGAGACAAGGTTGGGTATCTGTAGAGAGGGCTATTATCACTTATTGTTCACAGAAAACATCAAAGCACATAGGCACATTACTTATTGGAGCGTTTAGCCTGAAGGTATGAACACATACACTTATTACAGCAGTGCAGCAAATTCATCTTTCATTTTGAAACTATCAGAAAAACAACAAGCTCCTTCAGGAGCGTTAATGAAAATCGTTTACCATCATATAAAACTGAGGTAAAGCATCACTCCTCATAAAAACAATGCCTTTTCCGGTGTTCAGGAGCGAACTCATCTTGTGTTCACATCACTCCTGGCGCATAAACAAACACCAGTGAGACCTACATGGAGGGAGTCCTGCTGCATTGCAGTGCAGTGACCCAGGCCTCACATGTCACATCACCGCTAACAGCAGCTCAGCCAATTTAACTTCACGCACCCACTGAACGAGCTGCTAAATCAAGTGTTTAATCACTAGAATGACAAGCTCAGCTAATTATTGCTCTCCTCCTCCTCCGACCACCACTCCTCCTCACCCACCTCCTCTCCCCGCTCTCTTCCTCTGTCAACTCTTTCTGCGGTGTTCTGCCTGCTCAAGTACTCAGGCAATGACTGGCTATTTCGAGCTACGCTGTCGTCTGGAGCTATGTCATATGGGTGTCTTCTTTCTGCCCTGCTAATTATTACGATCATCCTGTACGGCTTAGAGATACGATTCACTGTCTATTTGTGTTTGAGCAAACCAAACAGCCCGTGTCTGTACTGTGATAGCTCGCTGCAAGTAAAAACATGGTCAAGTTTGACTGGATGTCCACTAGAGTTTGTCTTTGAGCTGAAATGGGATTGAAATGCTTTAATGTGTTAGTGTTAGCCCTCTAAGATCATTTATAATTTAATCTTTCCAAAGCAAAACCGAGATTCTTCTCAGATTTACAAATCTGTCTGTTGTCTGCTTTGAGCAAGAAAAACACACAACCATCGCTCAAACTCAAACAGACGCAGTCAAAGCTACATACAACCACAAGGAAACCAAAACAACTTTGATTTTAGAATATCTCCTGAAACGTGTCTAGCCTGTGTGTGTGTGTAAGTATCTGTCTGTCTCAGGGCAGGCAGAAATGGGAGGCATTGTGGCGTTCCTTGGACAATATCCACCAGAAGCTTCTGTGTCACTCCCTAAACACACACACACACACACACACATCAACATGAGTGTGACCAAGCATTACAAAGAGAATTATTCTACTTTGTAGGGTGACATCACAGTTTAAATTCCCAATAAATATGCTTTTAAAACTGATAGAGCTATTGTGTGGCCACAAATGCAAGTCTGTCCTTCATTTCTTTTGCTTTGGATAGTATAGCTGGCTTTTCAGTATAACGAGTATAGTCAAAATTCTTTGATAACCCCACATGAATAAACATCAAGCTAATTAAGCAGAGTTGAGAAAAACAGTGTAATGACACCTGGCTCCAGAGGAGGGCACTAAAAGCAGTGAAGAATCCATTAAAGACAGTAATTAATAGACTATTTAGTAGAATGTTGCTACTAACTAGAAACAGTTCTCTCAAAGAGGATTTTTAAAGGGTTCAAATGATACATTAGGTGTTGGGCCTTTTCATCTCAAGGAGGTAATAAAAGAGATAATTCTCAATCAGCAAAAACTATAACTCTTTTTTCACTGCACTTCAAATATAGACCACTATCAACTTTTTCTTATATAACTGAACATTTGAAAAACTGTTTTGACAGCATTTTCTTTTTTAGCAACAAAGCAGGACAGACTTGGACTGCATTAGGCCTGAATATAGTTGTTTTAAAAAAAATCTGATTTGAGGCTGTGGTTTAAAAAGAGACTGGCAGAAGTGTTGTGTGTCACTCAGTCTGGTCTGAGGCCTGTGGTCAGCCAGTGGGACAAACAAAGTGCAGCCATGTGTAAACAGTACAGCCCAGTCCAGTCCTGACAACATGGGCAACAGTGCTCCCTATGGGCCCAACAGAGAAGGTCATTTTCCAAGACTGCACACAGATGAGAGGGTTTGAAGAGTGCATTTCAAATGGTTTAGGGGAATTTTACTTTCCTACTCACTGTTCCATAATCAAGGAAACTTTAAAAATGAGGGGAAAATGTATTGTTAGACATAAATAGGCCACTTTTGGCTGAGTACCACACTGCCAACAGTAGAGTCTGTAAGTATTAAGACAGTGATATGTTTTTCATTGTTTTGGCTGTACTCCAGCACTCTGGATTTCAGAAGAAACAATGGCTTTAAAGTGCTGACTTTTGGCTTTAAGGGTGTTTGGTTGTGGTTTATATATAGAGTGAACAGCGGGACTCAGTGCTTTATACCCTTAGGAGGTGTGTGTGTGTGTGTGTGTGTATATATATATATATATATATATATATATATATATATATATAAGGGGCTACAATTTCTTTCACAGGATGCAGATGTAAACTGCCTCAAAACAAAGCTGAGAGTCAGCACTTTACACCCAGAATCATTGTTTCCTTTCAGGGTCCAATGCGCAGGAGTCAGAGACAAAACAAGATTGTCTGAATACTTACTCACTGAACTGTATGCTATTATTACATGTTTTTTCAGATCATAAACCCACTTACAGAACATATTCTTTGCCATTTCATTTTCACAATCCAGCTCGCGGTCACGCCTGGCAACCCCCTTGAAGAGTGGTGGCAGAGCCCCCATTAACATATTTGGGTTAGCTTCTCACAACCTGGCAACTGAGCAGTGCAGCTGTGCTCAATACAGATGACACAGTCATAAAACACAATCAGCCTCCAATCACAGAGAGAATCCACAGAGTCAGTTTGACTCCTGTGCACCCTACACCGCCTCACTGTAATAATAACAGTAATAATAATAAATTCAGGCTTTCTATATATTTAATTGCAATTAAAGATGAATGTTGGGTTTCCCTAAATGACAAAGAGAAGTCTGCAAATGTAGTCAACATGTCTCCAGATGTCGTCGACTACACCACTGCTTTCCTTCACCTGACCACAACTGTAATTGCAGATGTGGAGTTTTGCGGGGATCCAGCACTGAACTAATGTGCAGGAGGGGATGAGCAGTGCACCCCAGGCTCAATCCACACATGCTATGATATACTGCAGAGGCCCAAGTGTTTACGATGGCTGAACATTACAAGGGGAGTGATGGACTAGAGGAGGTAAGAGCAAGAGATATTGGACCGGCTTCAACACAGGGTACTCAGCTTGTAAAAAATGGATATATATGTCAGGGGATGGTATTAGCAGTCCTGCCAAAACCACCATCATCAAAAAGAGGAATGGAAAGAGAAAGAGAGTGAAAGTTGCTTGTAGAGGTGCAGGGGGGACGAGAAAAAGCACAGCGATCAGGTGACAAAACCAAAAGCATGCAATGATGTCATTCACACAGAGTTGTTGCAAAAGAAGCCCATCTACAGTTTGAGTTTTTTAATCAGCTGTGACTGACTCAGTGAGTAATTGGAGGCAAGCATGGTGCTCCATCACAGCATGGCGCTCCACAAGAGCTGCATCCCTAAAATACAATCTCTAAAATACAATCTCAATCAATTACACTTCAGGAGGTGCGAGTCCTAATCAGTGCTCCATAATCAATCACCACAAGTATGCCAAGACACATGATAACACAGTGGCACCTGTATTTAATGCAATATGCTTTCAGAAAAGGCCTTCAGTCTGTGCACTTAATCATAGTTAGAGATGAATACTGCACCATACGTCTTCATTTTGATATCAAGCTGAAGATAAATCCATATATACCTCCCTTAGCCCTTAAAAGATGCTTGATACAAATACACATGTGCCTAATGCAAACACACACACACATATATATATGAAGCGAAAATTGAATGAGGAACTCTTATTCTCTCTCATACAAATGCACAGCAGCAGCAGCCTCAGCTAATGGGGCAGAGCTCACAGCATCTGCATCTCCTGTGTCTCATCAAGGGCGGATGAAAAACATCCTCCAACAGTTTGTCTTCCCTCCTGTCTCCTGTCCGTCCTCTCTCTAACCCCCCTCAACTCTTAACCATCTACCCCTCCTCCTGCCCGTCCTTGCAAGCGCCACATTCTCCTCAACAAACCACACATCACAGACAGACTTCACATTTCTGCTGTAGCTTATCTCTTGTCCTCGAGTGACAGTTTCAGACAGAGAGGAGAGTGGAGAAGCAAAGAGAATGTCTATATTTTGCAGTTGACTGCTAGAAGCACATACATTACATTGGATTTGCAGGTGAATGAAAGAATGTGCCCAAATATTACGAACAGGATTTAATAGGACCGAAAATTTCTGATTAGATTTAGCAGCGTAAATAACATAGAGCAGGTTGAAATCCTTTTCTCCGGAGATCTCATAGCACGGAATACCATGTAAAATTATCTCAATAACAGCGCAAGTCGAACTGTACAGAAGCACCCACAATAGCTACCAAGTGGCTGATAAGAGCTGCTAGATTTGTGTTTAGTCTTCAAAGAGCACTGGTGAACACAATGATTTAGCATTTTACCTCCCTGAAGTATGGGGCCTTGTGAGACACAGATTGATGAATGATCTTGTTTTATAAGCTCCAAAATTGCTGCATTATACAGTATACTACCCATAATGCAATTTAATGGTGTCTCCACAACATCAGTATATAAAACGGTTTTTCTTCTGCATGTAGTTAGGCAGCAAAAAAAAAGAGCAAGGAATTAGAGGAACAGTAAGCCCAGCTTCAAGTTAACAGTCACTTATACTGATTAGCCACAACATTGAAACCACCTGCCTAAAATTGTGTAGGTCTCTCTCATGCCACCAAAACAGCTCTGACCTGCCAGGGGACAGACACAGGACCTCTGGGTGTGTGGTGTCTGGTTTCCCAGCAGAACATTGTATTGTAACTAGATGATCAACGTTATTCACTCCCCCTGTCAGTAGTTCTAATGTTTAATGTGCCCAATCAGTATACAGTGCTGTATTAGCAACATGTTAGCATCTGATGCTACTATAATGGATAGCTTGGTTAGCAGTAAACTGAAAGAAAAACTGCAATAATAACAGTAGCTATGATAAAAGAATACCTCAAATGACATTTGGGAGTAGATAAAAGATGCCTGTCAATATTTGCTTGGTCGTAGGTCTAACAAAACAATGGATATCGCTAACAATGCCAGTTAAAGTGTAACTGCTCTGGAGCTGTGCCAGTAGGGGTTGCTACTGGCGACACAATATTCAACTGAAACCAGGTGTTTCTAACTCTGTAGCACTCCCCATGATTAGTGAGGGGACTGTCACATGTAAAACTGTTGGAGTGTCGCTTTAACAATTAAATGCTGTATATAGTTACATGGTAAAAATTCTTTCCTTCAAAATAAAACCAATCTAATTGTTGATTCCCCCTCTAATATTTTCTATAAGCTCTCGGTGGAATGATCAGATAAAGTGTTTTGTTTGCATACTTCACAGCATGTAATCTGGGGTAAAGGTTAAAGGTTCTAGAACGAACTGAATTCCAACAATCCACCATCGGCAAACACTTGAAAAAGGAGGATCTGTGTTTAGCTTGCTGGTTTATTACCAGAGCTGTTTTATCAGAACACACGACTCCTGCAGTCATTAAAACAGAGGAGGGCGAGCCAACCGCAGCCCCAGCTGTGACTCATAATTTCCAGAAACCAGTCACTCTACCAGCAATGGTTCCCCTGGGAAACACACACTACTTGAAAAACAGCCACCGGTGGTAGAGTGGCATCCCCAAAATGATGAAACAATAGAGAGTGAGTGAGCCTCGTTTGATTTAATTCACGTGGTGGAGAATGTCCAGAGAAATTACAGGTATTCAAACAAACAGAAGGTAATTGCAGTGAAGGTTTAAAGCATTAATTTGAACAGATTTTAGAGGGTTTAAATTACCACCTTCAAGCAGAATGAAATTTGAAAGGAAACCTCATTCCCCCTCTAAACTTCTCTCTTGAAATACAGTCAATAAATTAATCTAAAGAATGCTTTAAAAACGTCTTAATTAATGAGACAATCTTGACTGACAGGTGTCACCTATCATATTATACGATCAAGGTCGGCGCCTGCTCCTCTCACCTCAGACCACAGTAGTGATTAATGGTGGTGATGTAGATGCTTTGGACGACTTTATACTGTCATTATTGGGTTGTTTTGATTACAAGTCATGGATAAAGTCCTCATACATGTCTTGCCAACAGAAGTCAAAATGCATGTTGTTTACCATATGTTAATGAAGTTCTTGTTTACTAAATGTCATTAAATGTGTCAAATATGATTGTTTATATAAATAAAAAAATCTCTGAATCTAGATTTCTGGATTTTTCAGGTGACATTTCTTGAAGTTTAAGGGATTTTTACTTTGATTAGAGGGCAAGACAGTGGTTAGTGAAGTTTCTAACAATAACACTTTACTTTAGACATCTTTAATTTGGATAAACTGGAGGTAGCAATGATCTGGTATGTCCTTCTCTGTATTTATTCTGATTGTGGTTGAAAGGTCATGAGAAGTGTAGGGAGAGTTGTTTACAGGGACTGTTTCAGCCGGGCTCCAAGAAAACTGGAGTTACTGTACATCTTCGCAAACATGAGCGCACACACACACACACACACGTTTGAAGAGTCAACAAATACCAAGAGACTCATTACGTTTTCTGAGTTCTGTCATATCAAACATCACACTTTGCGAAGCCACAGTTTGATGAGTGCAAGGCATCATGGGTAAGAGCACAGAGGAGAGACAGCCAGCTCTTCAGTGGGCTTAAAAGGGAGTGATGCAACTAAATGGTCTCTGTTACATGTGCTCTAAAATGTGCAGTTAAAGGAGTCCATTATTTTGTAGTGAATATATTTAAGAGATTTAGATATAATAAAACTACAAAACAAATAATTCTCATTATCAACATAAGTGGCATCATCATAAGAACAAATTTAAATATAGCACTTCTAATCTAAAAGTACTTCTTATAAAGGGCTTTACATGGCAGCTTATAAAAACTAGAACTGTGAAACACACAAGTAGCTAAAAATAAGCACAAGCAAAAGAAAAGAGCATAAAATGAAACAGGAATAACGAGATGCATAAAATTAAAAATCGTATTAAAGAAAACATAAAAAGAAGCAAGACCAAGTGGAGCAGGATCAAAAGTCATAACTGTACATAAAAGCAAGACTAAATCATAAAGGCGTTTTAAGAGGTGATTTAAGTATAGTCCATAATCCTTATGAGTGTGAGAAAATCAAGTGGCTTTGTTTTAACTGGATGTGTTTTATGTGGTTCCTTCTGTAGGAGAGCCCCTGCATAAGCCCATCATCTCGCCGTGCGAATGCAGAGGGGAGGGGAGTGGCAGCTGACAGATACGGTA
Organism: Lates japonicus; assembly: GCA_033238685.1. Classification (NCBI taxonomy): domain Eukaryota; kingdom Metazoa; phylum Chordata; class Actinopteri; family Centropomidae; genus Lates; species Lates japonicus. The sequence goes on along the minus strand of BRZM01000020.1, from coordinate 9,443,892 downwards.
CAAATACTGTGCAAAAACATACACTGCTGCCATGACAATATTGACTGAAACAAACAGATGATACACTTTTCTACTTTGTGACAAATGGAGGAGTGAGAGAGGAAAGATACAAATAAAACAAGTGGAAGAGGGACATGGGAAGACAAACAGAAAGAGAAGATAGAAAAAAGAAAAAGAAATTACAGTCACCATCACCTACACTGTACCTACGGCGCCATAATGAATTCATGCCTAACACTAACTTAAATCCAACATCAATTCAAACCTTACTCCTAATATAAGTGAGGTTTTGCCTCATTAGGGAGAGGCTTTGGTCCCCCTGAGGACTACTGATCCAGAAAAGGTCGGCGTTTACACTGTATAAGGTATCAAAGAGGTAACAAAATTGAGTATACACACACAGACAAACACACATACACACACACACCAGATCCAGTGGAGGAGAAAATGAGTATCAATGACTGTCAAAAATAAACCAGAGAGGTCTTTAACATGAGGCACAACATTCCCCTGCCCCACCCTCAGCACTCATCTGTTGGCCCTCTCACAACCACTGCTAACTAGCCAACGTCACCATAAGCTCCACAATCAATGTTATATGTGAGCCTCTCTGTCTTATAGAGTATGTAGGGCCATCTCATGAATTAAAGCTCTTGAGGTTTGGGGTCAGAGATGCTGGAGCAGAGGGAGATCCCCATCTAATTCAGTGGATGGAGCACAGGACTATAGGGAGAGCTCAACGCTAATTTAATTGTGTGTGTGCGTGTGTGTGTGTACATATCCTAGCATGTGTGCAAAATACAGGGCATATTACTAACACTACCATTTTGCAAAGTCTCTCTGCTGCTCTGTCATCGATGATGTGATATGATGTAAACAGATTACCTCTGCTGCCAACAAGCCCCAGCACATGTATTGCTTAGTTCGAGAGTCTTCAACAGGGAATTACGTATTTTCTAGTTAATTGGTCAACAAACTGAGGCATGCTAGTAAGCCCTGTTAGTAAGGACAACACCTCTTAATCTGCAGCACACTTCAATGCAACACATATTTCAAAAGTACATTTAACTGGGAAGGTCAAATTCTTTATCCTTTCTTTGCATTCTCATTACCATTCACAAGGTGGCTGCTAGTGGTTAGATAAACAAATTTACAAATAAATCCTAGTCTGTGAAAGATATTCAATTTGAAAAGTAGCAAATACTCACGTTTGAGAAGCTAGAGCCAACAAATGCATTTTGGCTTGAAAAATGATTTTTCAGCAGACTGACATTCTTCAGCTCTAAAATCTTTGTTCTACTAGAGGTAATACCCAAAATATCTTTTAAAAGCTGAGAGTTAAACTATAAAATTACAACTTTCTATTGTCATTACACATTATACATTTTCATTATATGCAGTTATTGCTTACACTGAGATTTACTCAGTCTCTGAAGAAAAATGAAATAAAAAAGTGAGAGCAATATATGAAAGAACTCATTTTTTCCACAGGCTATATGCTAATAATGAAATATCTGAAAAAGCTTGACACAGCTATATGTAAAGTCTTTCCACTTTCTCCTTCCCCACAAAAGACCCCCTCTTCAGCATTACCATTCAGTGTCAGACACCATATTGAAATGCTTGGAGTGAATGATGGCAGAAAACACACCTCAGAGGAGGAACAAGACAACTGGAACAGAGACAGAACATTAGATGAATACAGAGAGGTTTAAAGAACATCGCAGTGGCACTGGGTTATACAAAAGGAAGAGGAGGATTCATTTTCTATAATGAGCCAGTTTGCACCTTGTACAGAGTGTACTGTCTGTCTCCCTCCTCACGCTGCAATCCCACAGAGGAGCCTTCATTTTCTCTCATTCGGAACTCCCACAAAGACAGTCCCCCTCTGAAGCTGTGGGAAACTGACTGTGTCTGAGCACTTGAACCATGCCTTGCTGCCAAACGCCCCTGAAGTTAACACGGCTGGTGAAGTGCAATCGCCTCAATATTGTGCGGGAGATAAGGCCAGTGGGATGAATGAGCGGCTTTTTGGGAGGTAAATGAGTCGTGTGTCTCTTGGCCTGAGCGTAATGAAGAGCCAGACTGCGTGAAAAAACTGTGGCCATTATTCAGACAGAGGAAAGTCTCCCCGCTGTCTTACCAAACATCACTCACTCCCCCTGGACGGAGGGGCAGCTCATCCAGTACTGACCTCAATCTCAACACAACCTGGGTACTGCTAATGAGGATCTACAGAAGTAAGATGTGACAACTAAATGGAAAATGGAGAGGAAAGAACAGATGTTGTGATAAAATAGATGAGAAAATCACAAAGCTAGAAAACAAGATAGATTCTGGAGGCAGGGAGTGAGATAACACCATCTTCCTGTTGCAACCAACTATTTTCCTCTGACTCAAAACAGCACTTGACATTTGGCCGGCAGCAGAAGTAATCACTGCAGACCTGAACAAATATAAAAGTAACAGCTCAGATGATTGCTCTGAGTCTGTCTTATAGTCTTCCTGCCGATAACTCCAGAGTTTATCTGGGTGGAAATGTATACAGGTTCATCTAGAGGCAGACAAGGCTGAGCAGTGATCCGTTCACCTCCATTTGACCCTCAGTGAGCAAAGACTAAAATGCCACTTGCTGACGCTCACACGCAAATGCACACACATAGATGTACACATTCATGCCGGCAAGGTTACTGAGGAGAAACCTATCTTTTCAGTCAGCTGGAAACGCTAAAGCGGCACATGAACTATGAAAGCGAGTGTGCCACAAGTAGCTGGGGTGGATTATTTTTCACTATCTCATCAGCCAATCCCGTGGGCTCAGCAGCTCTGGAGGACGGCGGGCGCTGCGCAGTTGCTGATTTGTCACACTCAGGGGAAATCAGAATCTTCCTCCATCAGATGCCGTAAAGCGCCGTATGTTTAGGACACTTAGCCCAGGAGAGTCTGGTAACTAACAGGCACACACGGTCTTCACATCAGTGCACACATTTTTTTTTAGGAATTTTGAGCACCAGACTTCTTTTGATGCTCAAGTAAAAGTGTTTTGTGTGACAATTTATCCAAAAATGGCAGTTGTACAGACTCCCCACAAAACAAAAACAGTGCTAGTGTTAGATTTAATATGACACATCTACACATATTATGCAGCATAAATTATGTAAAAATGCATCTTGAATTGGATCACGTTGGCTATAAAGTGGAAACTCAATTTGCAACATAAACAATGCTGCTGAAGTAAGTATTAAATCAGACATATTATCCCAACACTCCAAAGGTCTAGTTTACTCACACTTTATTGCACTGCTAAACTGATCAGCCACAACACCAGTTACCAGCTTTAATCTAATCTAATCTCTCTATCGATCTATCTACACTGATCAGCCACAACTTGGTGAATAACAGTGATCATTGCATTACACTGCAAAGTTCTGCTAGGAAACCTTTGATCCTGTCAGATCCACGGAGGCCCCACACCGCAACCCAAAGGACCCAAAGAACCCACTGCCAATGTCCTGGTGGCAGACACCACAGGACACCCCCCAGAGGTTCTGTGTCCATGCCCCAGCCGTCAGAGCTGATTGGTATATATTTCATACATGGATTAAAAAAATATATTTGACCCTTCTAATTTTTAGAGGTACAATGTTTAGCTCTTTCCTGTAAGAAATACATTTTTAGAAAGAGCCACTGCACCTCTGATAAATGTGTGCGTGTGTGTGTGTGTGTGTGTGAGTGAGAGAGTGAGACTGCAACAGAGAGACTGAACACAGTATGCGTAAGCATGCCCATGTATAATTGCCATGGTCAGGGGGGCTATATTTCTGTCTGCTAATTAAGTTTGATTATATTAAATATCATCTACTAAGGGCCATATTAAAAACTAATTAGAAATTACAGAGTCTGTGGCAGCTGTACAGATCACCTCAACAGCCCTGAAAACAGCAAATTAAAGCATAACCACGCTGATCAGAAGTCAGTAAGGAAACTCAGTCTGTTTCCATATGCTTTCAAAACCTCCTTGCAAAACAGCAAGAACAGTACAGTAGAGGGAGGGTGGTGCTTATTTTATCATTTGAAATGTCAGTGTCATTTCAATATTTTATTAAAACCTTGCTAACAACTTGAAATAAACATTTCCGATTGCACGTTATTTACACTTTGACCTTTATAAATCTGCTCGCCTTCCTGTCCAATAGAAAACTCAGTCCTGTCTCATAGGAGAGGATGACATTATTAAAACACCAGCCACAACAAATATACAGCAGCACCAAAATAAAAAAAAAAAGTGTTCTGACTGTAGTGCTGTACTGGCATATCCAGAAGTCAATACTTTATGAATGTAATGTGAGAAAAAAGGGGGGTCCTCACATGAAACACTTTCTGGGGTTTTCCTCTTTTTATGACACAAAAGTCTAAAAAAACAAAAACAAAAAAACAAGACAAGGTTATGATGATGACAAGATCGAAAAATAAGGAAAAATTAGCCTAGAAGTTGTAAACAGTTCAAACTCATCACTGCAAAAGTAAATGGGTACTGTATCAGTTATGATGTTATTCCTGGCAGACTGTGAAATGTGATGACTCACAAAACTATATTGGTAATACACCTGTCAATGTGGCTACAGAAAAAAAGGTCAGAAAGATCTGTCCTTCCTGCTCACTGTGCACAAACACACACGTAGTGCTGACGAGATCAGTGTGTACATACACAGCACTTCCACATCAAAAACAATCCACATCAACATGACTCACACCAATAACATAATACAGCTAATCCCCACCAAAAACGCAGCCAAGAGAACACAACTGCCACGACGACAGGGAGAGTGAAATTAACTCCATCCAGACCAGCTTTCCTGGCCCCTACATAAAAATACATTCATGCTAAAGATGGAGGGAGGTGAGGTGATTAGCCACGTAAAGCTGTTTTATTGTTAAGTCTGCTGTGCATGCGCGGCCACACATTATATCCCTGCAGCTCTGGGCTGTTTCATGTGAAAGGACATCACATGTTAACATAGCACCAAACACTGGATTATGGCACTGAATAAACACCTTAGACACAGAAGAGAAAGAAATAATACATGTCTGTTTAAGACAATGGAGCCATTCAACCACACATGGAGTTGCGCTAGACAAGTTACATGATTTCTGGATTTTGCTGGGGTCGTAAGTTCACTAGTCTGAGAAACCGGCCTTACTAAAGAAACACATCATCAAGCTGATACATAGACTATTATATTCTGCAGCTGACTGTATTTGGAGAAGGAATGTTTGATAAATGAAGCCCTAACCTGAAATCTGAGCAGACACTACAAAAGGACATGACCACAGGCCTGACATGACCTCAGGCCTGAAAGTAGAGGTTGATCTGTCCCCATTTAGTGCTGCTTTAATAGAGGAGATGGCAGCGCAGCAGCCAAAAGGGACTGTCCTGCAACGAAGGGCAATATCCTCTGACTGCTCCTGCTCTGAAATCAGATTACACCAATTTATTGATCACCGTGAATAAAGAGCCATTAGGGCCAAACAGAACCTGACTGACTTTCATCTTGGCTCAAAAATGGCACATTTGTTTGAAGTCGTCCTCTTTCTATAAGGCCGGCTCTGCACTTTATGCGTGTCAGTATTTGTGTCATCTCCTCACAGAGAGAAGAGGATAAATACAGGAGGAAATAGAGGTCAGCTCCATCCCTGACAGAGTGACATCCTCTGCCACCTTCTTTCAGAAAGATCCTGGCCTCCCGGTGTGACTCCTGCTCCTTGTACCTGCCTGCCTGTCAAATTCACCAGAGCTAAAGGAAACAACAAATGACATTAAGAAAAGAGAGAGAGAAAAAAGCTAAAGCCTTTGGATGCATGAGCCATATTAGATCCACTGGTGAATAAATAAAGCACACAGATTCAAACACTATGTACAACAAGTAAGTCTTACAATAAAACAGCTGCAAAAGGTTTGATTAAACCTATAAAGTCAAATAATAAGATGTCTGATAACAAGATGCTTCTTGTTACTGCTCAGCCTCACTTGTCTGAACACAACATTGCAACTTTTATTTGCAAAACATTCACAACTTCACTGACAAATTAAAACCACTGATGCAAAATATCACCCTCTGATAATCCAGCACAATTGTTATGGGAGCCAGGGCTGCATTCTTGAGCCAGGAATTACTCCATGCAAAGAAAGAGAGAAAGATTACAATGGGGACAGAATGACTATCGAGTGCACCGGCCCACAGCTTCACAAATAATTGAGACTTATCCACAGAGCATTGTTCAGTTTCCAAATCTTTTTTTTTTTTTTTTTGCCTTATTCAACACTCACAGGGAAGCAGGGGAAATACAGAGCCTTTCATATGAAGGATATACTTGTCACAGCTACAACTGAAATGAGTTTTGGAGTGAGCATTACAGGTACAGTAATTGGCTTATCCATACAAGGACTTGTCAGACACATGTGTAAAGTGGATCCTTCCTAACACTGAAAGCAAATTACCCCTAAGAGTTACCAGTAGCTGGAGCTCGAGCCATCTTGTCACTGCTCACACAGAGACACTGGTGGATAGCCATTTCTATCTATAATCATTTCCCAGTCTGTTTCTCTTGGGAGTGCTTGAGCTGTTTGTTAAGTAGGCCCACGCCTATTCTCCCCTGAGCTTCCCACTGCTTCATAATGAGCCTCTCCAGCTGGATGGCCACCGAGGCGGTGGAGGCCAGAGGTTGAGCTGCTCACCTTCTCTAATTGGCTGAATCACACTCTCACCCTTCAGTAGCAGAGGGAGCGGGGTGCAAATAGAAGTTACAGAAGATTTCTTTTTATATTCCAAAAAAGTTACACACAGCTTCACAGTCAAGGCCATTAGGAAAAAACATCAAAGATGCAGGACAGTAGCAGGGACAAAAGAATGCAACAGAAGAGAACTGAGCCAGAGAAACAACATTTCAGTCTGTAAAATCTAATGAACTAAAGGTTAAAAAAAAAAAAAAGTGCTTCTAAACTCCACCAGCAGTTATGGGTATCCTTTGAGATGCTTCTTTTTTGTGTACATGTTTCTCAGCAAAATTAAATTGTGGGGCCTAACAAAAACAAACATTTGCAGTGCATATTTATTTGACTATTATTTGACTATTTTTAATCATTCTTGATTATTTCCTTTATATTTGAGCACAAGATACAACAAAATGGAAGCCCACTCAAAGACATCACTACATAGAGTCACTCGTGGTGAAAAACTTCACATTGTAGCTGTAATAGTAATAGGCCGACGTTTGACTTGTTCTTGGTGATGTGGGTGGAGCTATGATAGGATGTACTGTATTGTACAGGAAGATGTTACAGGTGTTAGCATTAGCAATGGTTCTGTTCTATTTAAGTGTCTCAATACGCCATCATAGTGTGAGCCAGCACACACAATACCACAACCCTGAAACTAAAGTGGCTAAATGGAATTCAGGCAACATACATTTTTTATCATTTACACCTGTGCTTTTCCTACTGTGACACATCAAAATGTCCTATAAGCTGTCCTGCCTTCAAAGGTGAAAGGAAGCTAACAGGATGTAAGTCAAGCTCAGTCTGTACACGCCCACACAGTCCTGAGAAGAGGGTTAATCAGGCAGCATAAGTGACACCTCTGTTGATGCATCAAGGATGTTCAGACCATTTGATATGCGAAAAAAATATGACACATAATATTCTCATAATACCATTTGGAGTTATGGGCTAAAAGATCACTGCTGCAGTGTCTTTTGAAGGCTTTTAGGGCCAGTAATAGACCTTAGGTTTTTCATCATTTCATTTTAAAAAAGTGTATGGCATACAGTCTCCCATTGAACAGGTTTGCCAGAGTACATGGTAGTACAGCAGGCAGTCATCAGCATAAAAGTGACAAGATACACTCAACGTCAAATTCAAAGATAGAAAATAAAATGAGTCAAAGAATCTGCATTTGAAGTACTCCATACTGTAGCAAAGCAACATCAGACAACTTATCACTACTGGCCAAAGAGGATTGTCTGATACATTAGATATAGACCAATTAGATGCAGACTAACGCAGGCTGGTCAACTGTCCAACTGTCCAAGTATTACGTAATACCAAGATTAATAAATGCTTTCTTCTATTGTACACAATCTAATCATGCATGATCCAAATCTCTAAAAGAAAGTTAAGTAAAAACACCACATTAAGTCTTTAAACCTGTATTGTCCTATTAATGTAGAAATGTTCTTATCGAAGAATGCTGATCTTTCAAAGGGCATGTTTTTATTTGTTGCGCTGTTTGAAATAATAATGATAATTAAGAACATAGTAATAAAAAGTACAGAGACATAATAAACAAGCTGCAGTTGCCCACATTAAAACTTAAGGTGAAAAACCTTAGCTTGTCCATAACAAGGCTTATAGCTTTGTGCATCATTTTATTTACATATTTATTACAGTTCAGTATTTATGAGACAGAAGGTAATATCAGTTAAGTGTTTCAACATTTCTTATTATTCAGCATGGGGGGGAAATTAAAATGGAGCATTTAAAGTGCCAGCTGAGGCTTATAAATTATCCCATGAATCCTTCAACAGGGTAATTTACAACTCTGCGGGGCTGACTTCATTCAAGGAAGAAAAACAAGTGTCAGTCATGCGTGGAAGAGAAAAACTCACAGGGAAAGAGCTACCTGCTGAAACACTCAGCCACCATCTGCTGTAAACAAGCTTTCATATTCCTATTCGTAAACTGTAAACTGTGAAGTACTTTACATTTCATATGAAAGGCAAATGGGTTTTCGCTCCCTTTCTGTAACCTGACCGGTTGCGGCTGGACAGCATACACTGAGAGGTATGATTTTTCTTCTGTTTTGAGCTCTCTTAACTAGCTGCATTATATAAAACAGAAATAAGCAAAGGCCATCACACAAACACTCTTCCTTTCATCAGATACAGTAGAAAAATGTGATGGATGCAAAACCCAATTCAAAATAGGCTACCGGAGCCTGAAACTGACCGAGTACATGTCCTTGTCCTTGGATGAAATAGAGCAGTAAAGAGTACTTGTTACTACTTCAAATCTTCAAGTCTTTTTCATGCACTTGAGCTTATTAGTGCACTGATCCATTACAATGAAATGAAAGGTTATAGCATCAGAGATGCAACAGGCATACACAGTTCTTCAACTAGGAAAGATTCATTTATAAAAACACAATATACTGGTTGTGGTTGGAGAGTGGTTGTAGGAATACTGACAAAAAATCAACAGAAATTTTCTCACAAAAATTCAATTTCAGCTTGTGTTACTGAATAAACAGTGGTGGAAAGTGAAAATTATAAGGCTGCAACTCATGTTTATTGTCATTATTGATTAATATGCCATTTTTTTCACTTGCAAATAATTAGAATACTTTGGTCTGTAAAATGTCAGAAAATAATGAAAACTGCCCATCACAATTTTCCATTGTCTGACGAGATCTCTTCAAATTATTTTATTTATTTTGTCTGACCAGCAGTCTAAAATCCAACAGTTTTCAGTTCACTATCACAAAAGACTAAGAAAACCAGCAAATATTTACATATGAGAAGCTGGGACAACCAAATATTTGGCATTTTTACTTAAAAAAAATATTTAGAGAATTAGTTTGTCATCAAAATTGTTGCCAAGTGCATCAACTAATAAAATAATCAAGTAATTGTTTCCATTATTCAATTTTGAAATAATAATTTATAGCTATAGTTGCTAGATATAAATAATTTTTTCCATCACTCAAAAATTACACACACAGATGACGGGGGAACAGAGCAATCAGTTAAGTTTTCAGGAGGCCATGCTTGATGAAACAAACAAAATCTAACAGCAACACTAAAAACACAAATTAAAACAAAAACAGGAAGGACAAAATCTCTATGGTCAGATGTGTAATTGTGTAATCAGTTTGCTCAGTTCCCATCTAATATCTGCTTCAGAAACTTTGCTTTTAAAACATCTAACAAGTCATAACTCAATAAGGCTGCAAATAAAGAGCATGATTGCTTTTATGAAGAACTGCTGTCTAATAAATATCTGCCTGTGATTACATCAACATTAATTTGCTCATCTTTCTGCAAGTAAAGCAGCAGTAATAACAGCCAGAGAGGCGTACATTTATTTCTGATCATTCATGACAGCTTGGTGGGAGAGCATTTTACAGCCCAATAATTTGGGAATACACAATCTCTGCTTTGAAACTGATTCTGGGAAAATAAGTTCAGTTTTAAGCATCGCAGACCAATGCCTGCTCTCTGGTTTGCGAGGCTCCTCAGAGTACAGCTAAGATGTTCAGTGCTCGAAGTAAAGCAGCCTCACTCATGGCATTCACTCAAGAACACAAAACCACTCAGGATCACCATTCAAATCTGCAGAAAGACTTGATGTCTTTCTCCACAATAAAATAACTGATGCTGGGGCCTGGTCCCTGGTCAATGGAGCATACTTGTGTATGCAAAATTACAGAGTACAACCACACTTGAAATGGAGCAATAAAAAACAAAATATTTTGGATTTTGTAGTGACATTAGATACACTGAAGCTTTAATACTAAAACTTCCCACTGTTGTCCTGCTGAAACAACACAAAGCTGATCTGACCGCACATTTGATGGCCAAACCTCCATGGAGGCTTGTCACAACCGAATTGATTCCCCGTCTGACTACTGGCTGTCACGGGGCCGGGTGAGGGTGGAACGGAGGGAGTGAGGGACAGGAGGTGAGGAGGAAGAACGGACCAGCACTCATCGCATGTTAAGTAAGAAGCTGTGACACAGGAGCAGAGCCCTGAGGCCTGGCTGACCCCCACAGACCTGACAACCCACAAGCTGAAAACACAAGACAAGCACCTTCCTCCTTACAGCTCAGACTCTGTGGTCATAAACCATGAAATAACTGCAGCTCGAACTCCATAGTAGCTTTGTTAAAACGCTTCTGTCTTTTACTCAGATGTCACAACAGAAGAATTCAAGTACAAGCTGACAGGTAAACAAAATATTGTGGATTATAAATGGCAACCAAAGCCCATAGTGTAAAATAAACTATTTACAGACAGGACTGAAACCTTGACTACAAATGTGCAGAGATGCCATAATAATCATTGCTGGATGTGCTGCTAGAATGACTGGCAAGACAAACACTCATCACCAGGATTGTTGCCCAAACTAGTTCATTAAAAAGCATGAAATAAATCACCTGCAAGTCAAGCCATCCCTTTTCACCAACAGATAATGCAGTATGGTTACATTTACCATGAAGACTGGTGTGCAGATGTAGCCTGCTGTTATTTTCTGAGTTTGCCTGACACCTGCAACTGTCTATTTGATGAGCACTCTTCCCCTGTCAAGCTTTCCACTTTCACACAGTGCATATGCAGTAGCACTCTGACCACAGCCCCATGCACACTGTTTTGGCATGTGGAGAAATCTAAAGCTCGACAGGTCTGTTGTACCTAGTTCCACTTCCTAAGCTATTAATGGACAATCACTCTTTGAGTGTAGGGTTAGTGAACTGTCAATTAACATGGCAATCCATCTAAAACATTATTTTTAAGTAATAAAATTATATGATATGATCATGTGGGAGAGAGAGTTAAACCTTCGACCCTGGCAATACATGGTAGGTGCCTCTGTCAGCTGAGGCAGCTGTACACCACTATATTTGGTCATTTCTGCTCACAGGCGAATGTCATCTCCTCCTTAACATCGCCTCTCAAATTTCCATGTTATGTGACAAATGTGTAAAAACACTAGAAAAGCACTGGCAGGAAAATCCCATCTCACCTCAGCCTCTCCTCCTCCTTCTTTCGCAGCTTCATGTCCCGCTGGACCACTTTCAAGACGTGCTCCGCCTCGTCATCCGTCAGGCCCGACAGGTCCAGTTTCCGGCCCATCGTTCCTGGCCTCGCCACACTGGGCTGCTGCTGCTGCTGCTGGTGATCCAAGACAGGAGGAGGAGGAGGAGTAGGAGAGGCACGGGCACTGCTGCTCCGGGGGCCGAGGCTGGGACAACCCTGAAAAAAGAGACACAGATAGAGAAATTTACGGTGTGCGCATTTGTAGAATCAATTAACTCCTTTTGAGTTAAACACTACGAGGCCTGACACTTAACTTGTCAGTATGTCTGAAAGAACTCTCGCACACCTGGCATTCAGTAGCCTAATGACTTTCATCAACCTCTAGAAGCTAAGGAATTACAACATCAATAGGTCTCTAGCACAGCTTATTATATAATGTCACTTTTTTACAACAGCAAGCCTATTAGAACAGAGATCCCACATAAAGGTCCGTTGAAAAGGCACTATTTCACCACGCAAATAATGCTGCAGTGTTTACTTTTATGACTTGTGAACAAAATATATTGTGGCGCCATGCAGTTGTTTGCCTGCAGCATGAACCTCCATCTCTGAGCAGCTGAAAATTGGATGCGGGTTTGTTTCCAAACCAAAGTGTAGTGGCTGGAAACATTTTTCATTTTGCTGTTTCAGGTCATTACTAATTTGATACTTGAACTGAGCCCGGAAGGAAGAAATAAACTAAACTTGTAAAACATTTTAACCCAAACAACTTATACTGCAGGCCCTTATCAAAGTTAATATATTCAAAATGTTTTGATATTTGTATGGTGCCTTGTGGCCACTTCTATGCTATAAACAGTTAACGTGATCTTTAAAATATTTGCGCAGTTGCCAATTCATTAAGTACACCTTGCAAAATGAAGTCTAATACAACAGCCCTGCAATTAATCCTACCTTAATGAAGGTTATGAAGTTCAGTTTTTTGTTACTGTTATAAAAAGGTGCCATTTTATGGTCAAATAAACAAGGATCAAAAGTCTACAGCCATGCTAGTACATCTGCAAGGCTGTGTTTAGGCATACCAATGTGCTAAATGCTGACGTCAGCAAACAAGCCCGACATCTGTTATTTTTGGGGTGCAAGAGACGCAAGAGACATAAGCAAATTCAGACGGAGGAAGAGTTGAGGGGGGTTGATGGAGAGGCAAGATCGGGGGGCAGCCCATAAAAATAAAACAGAGGGATGACAGGAGGAAGAGAGAAGCAGAGACAGATGGGGAGATGGACAGAAGGAGGAGGTCCATTAACTGCGGAGTCTAAACAAGATGGGAGAGCACTGGCAGTGGAGTCAGCAGTGATGACTCAGAAGGCCAGACAATTATGTCCGTTCTATTATTGGGCCAATAGCTTCATCGACAGAGCACCTCTGCTCTTGCTCAGCTTATCACTCATTCCCCCCGTTAGAGTGCTGAGGGCCTGAACCAGGACAGACTGCTGTTCAACGATGTCAAATTTTACATTTCAAAAACAGAAGACAAAAATTGAGCTAGTCCTTAAGTACACTAATAAGCTATATCTGTCAAAATTTAGAGAGAAGTATCATTCATTATATTTGCTACTGTGAGCTTCAGCTCCATTTATTCCAAAGACCGCTTTTAATATTATCAACTACTGCTGGATTTCCTAGAGCATCTACACAGTAAAATAAGCTTATTGCTTTTTAAATTATCATTTGATTTCATCCTTTCAGATATCTCCATCAGATGCTTGCAGAGTCATCTGCATCAATGGGAATATAATTCACAAGGGCAAATGCAAACTCACACACACACACACACGCATGCACTAACATATAGTGTGAGAAAGAGCTTTTGTCACATTCTCAGCTACTGTGGAAAAAAAACAGTAAAATCTCTCAGTATCAGACATCTGGTATCACACAGTGTAAATACAGACTGTCACAATACCATTCACAAACGCTCCTCATTCAGCCCGTGTGATAAGAGACCTTGCCCTCGCCTTCGGAAGGGCCACCCGGTCTGACAGAATCGTATTTTATACACAAAATGTTAAAATGCACACACAGTCACACGTGGACGTACATGTGCCAACATGTGCCCACACATATTGAACATGTGATCTCAAAACATAATATGGCTCCCAGGTAGCTTCAGTCCTTTGCTCTCTCAATATAAATACAAACCTCTGGGTGGTCTGTCCTCTACTTTTACCACACCAAACTTGTTCTACATATCATCACAGGGAATGGATTTGTCATATCCTCTGCACTCTATGTTTATTTCCATCCCAGTTCCATTGCTGCATGTATTTACAGTTTGAAGGTTCTTAACAATAAAACTAGAGTCACATAAAAAAATCACATAGATATATGGCTATGTGTAGTTTGCATTTGAAAAAGCACTTAAGTCTCCAATCATGACCATTCTTATGTCTGTATGGTACATATCAAGCTAACACCAGCAGCCTGTTATATTAGTTTAGCATTAAGATTAGAAACGAGTGAATGTTACATCATATCTAATTTGTTTGATTCATGCAAAAACACAAGTGGAAATATGACATAGTGCAGTTTTATGAGTTTATGTGTATAGCTACTTCTTGGCCTGAAGCAGTGACTTGCTAGCTGTTTTGGGTCTTTATGGTAAGCTAAGGTAACCAGCTGCTGGCTGTGGCCAGAGTGTTTTCAATCTGTGGTATCAATCTTTTCATCTAACATCTAAATGTTGAACTATTTCTTTAAGGATTTAGAATTATTTTAGCCTGTTTAAATGAATGACATCCCATAACATGCCATGTCCGGGACTGGCTAGTCTAACATAGAGTATTTGCCTTTGGCCCCCGTTAGTCTCCTAATGTATAGAGGAGATTAATGCAGCATTACTGTATGGCCATTATTGTATAGCCACAAGGGAAGGCAATTATTCAGGCCTTCTTTTTATAGTGAGTGGTGTCAAGGACGGGGATGAAGCATCATTTATGTCTGTGAGAGTGTCTGCCTCTGAAGCTTTAGTGACGTACAGACTTGGGGGCAGAAACAGACACTTTACACCAAGCAATGCCATTTACACTTGTGACAATTTGCAAAAAGAAGCACACAAATATGCATTAATGCATGCACATTATGTCTCAAATCCGCGCTTCCTTTATGAAGCAGTGTCACTGCCCAGCAACATCGCTAACACTCCCTCAACAATAGCACAGATGAGCTATCAGTCTGTACACAGCAGAGGAGAGGGTGCACTATTTCAACAGAAAAATCCACTTTAACTGACACTGACTGGAGACTGTTTACTCACTCTTCTGAGTGAAGACAGGTTGTGAGCTTAACTGAACACTGTCTTGGTGCAGTGATGTAAAAGTGGGCTGTACACATTTACCTCTCTGAGTTTAAAATTGTCTTCTTCTCTTTTTTTGCCAACTATCAGACTGTGTAGTGCATGATTCCCAGACAGCCATAAATTTAGCTGCAGAGGCCTTGCTTCACACTGCTTCACTCTGGATTATTATTATTATTATTACACTACTGTTGATCACGCAGTCTCTCTCTCTCTCACATGACAGCTACAGTATAGTAAGGTTTAGGAAAAGACTGTGCCTATGACATTGTGGATAATGTGGGCATTTTGACAAGGAAGAAGAATGACCAGAGCTGAACCCTGGTCTCCGACCTGCAGGAAAATTAGATGCACTAGACAAATCTCCATATCCTTAATTTCCATCTCACATATACAACACACGAGTTCCTGAACTGAAATTGAATTTTGGTATTATTATTCCTGTGGACACAGGACTGATCTATCAGAAACATTTTCTAAACTCTTTCTAAATCTACAATTATATTGTAATGGTTGAGCCATTGTGAACAGGCAACAACACACATGTTTTGCACATAATGTTTGCAGCTAATGTTTGGACATAAAATAAATTGAATAGAATTATGTCATGACCTTTTAACACATAATTTGGTGTATTTTCAGATAGCACTGGTTGAGTTGAAGCACACACGACAGCTATTATAAAATATAAAAATACAACTTTGGTCACTACTATCATAAGCACACCAGTGTCATACTGTCACAGATTACAGGAGTGGCATGTTTAGACTGGCACTCTTAGTGCCGAGAAAGACAGAATGGCTTCAGAGGGAAAATAGGTCAGACTGATGCATCTCTCAGGAGAACGAACAGAGACCTGTCTATTCCCTCAGCGGACATAGCTTGTGCATCAATCAACCAGGTATTTAATGGAAATATGTACATACTCATGCAAATCATCCCACATACACTCCAACACACATTAAAACACCACATCTTACATCATGCTGCAGAGCACTTGGCCCTGCTGCTGTCTGTCACCTCAGAGAGGTAGCAGAGGATGGGCAAGCTGAGGACAAGGCCCTGTTGAAGCGCTAAAAGGGCAGGTGCAGCCAAGCGCTAAATGAACTGCTTGTTTTAGACACTCTCTATTGGATCAGCGTTTCGTCACAGCTAGGGGGAAGGAGATTGAGAACGACTTCACTGAGATGACTATTTGGACTGAAGGTGAACACAGTGAGCTGACTTATAGCCATTTGTGGTATTCTGCATAAAGAGCGTGTGTGATGGATTTATGAGTGAGAATTTTCTGCGGGAGATTGCTCTATATCGTGCTTGAGAATACATGAGAATAGCTCACTGTAAGTCCTTTAAAAACTAAACTCTGTTTTTCTGTGTGACGGCCTTCCTTTGACTCTTTGGCCATTTGTCTTCCAACAAACCACATGACAGCAGACACATAGGAGCTTGAGTTGTTTTTGCAACCCAGGATATGACCACTATCTGTCATGATGACATCAACGGGAGCTGTCAGGGAGAAAAGAGAAGGAACAAGATGGTGGACTATAGATGCAGTTTAGATTTCAGTCAAGGGCACATATACTGCACGCAATATTTCTATTCCTCCAACTGCTCCACCATCTGACTAGCTGTAAAGTAGGAAGCACAGCACATAGTGTGAACATGCTTGTCATTAGCAATGAATATTTGAGAATACCAATCGACCAAGGAGCCTCATTCATTGATGGAAGAGCAGTCTTGGCATAATGATGGCTGATATCACTTTTAAAAAGCAGCACTGATACCAGTCCAACTTTTTTTATGTGGTAAAACGTTCCTCATCACTACTGAAACAAACCTGCTATGGTTGCAATGAATAGGGAAAGCTATGACAGAAAAACAAAGCAATGTCTTGAAAAAAGTTAAGGCTATTGCAATTGATGACCTGCACAACATCCGAAACAGTCAGTGGTCCTATACACTTTGTTTAACACATGGGAAGTCCACTAAAGCACCATAAACAGACAATATGATTATATGTACTTTCAAAAGAAAATTTAAGTGGCACCTGACTGAAAATGGCAATAACATATTCAAGTTTTGGTACCAGCTGCCCACTGTAGATGTACCCTGCGACCCTTTTGGGCTATAGGCCACTGTCACACTGCCATGCCCTACTGGGTCACTGGAGTAGAGCAGAGTCACCATTAACGATTCTAGTAACACCTATGGTTTTTCTACTATAACAAGTCAAAATGTCTCCTATTATAATACTGCTATCATGTTTTCCCAGTAGTGATAAAAAATACATATGTTAAAGAAATGTAGGTTATGCCAAAAAATCATCAGTGGGTTTTTCAACTTCCCTAGTGTGACAGATATTGTATTTGGTAAAGACACCATAAATAAAGACTCTCACTTCCTCTACTGTACCCAAATATTACACAGCGGGAGGCGTTCAAATCCTCACCAGAGACTCAGTATGAGGAGGAGCCCTTGATCATTTCTCACTGCTTGACATCCACCTGCTGTGTCACATCCATCACTACCTGCCCAATTACCACTGTATGCAGAACAAGAGAGGAAGCTGGCAAGGTGAGACCGCCGCAGCTGAATCTGCGAAGACACACTACACGTACACGCAAAAAAAAAAGAAAAAAAAGAGTGTGTTAAAACCAAAACAGATGCTAATTGAATCTGCCTCTGAGTCACTGTGCATGTGACAAAGTGTTAAGAACTACTGCAACACAAATGCTAAGAATGGGTTGTAGTTCTGGCTGAATGATCTCTATTTTCCCTTGAATGAATTACTCAGAATAGCAGCCTTATTCATGCAGTAGAATGTGGCTGACTGTGTTCCCGGTGTCTCCCTAAAAAGCCTCCCAAGATAACCTAGTATTATTGTCAACAGGTGACAGTCATCACTGCAAAACAAAACAACTGAAATAAACTGCACTGAGTCCAGTTCACCTGCATGCACGCCCACTCAGAGGGGCTGCCAAAGAAGGATTTTCAGCTTGCATTCCTTTGGGTTAAAGGCTTTCTGTAACCATGGCTCTGAGACAAAATATGACTTTATTTTTGAAAGCTCCTTCTAATTAAATCTAAACGTGTGATGAGTCACATCCTGCACCCCCTAAACCTGCTTTTAGTTTCCTTCTCAGCATCCTTGCACTGTGTCGAACTGAGTACCTGATATATATCCACCTCACATCCCTCGCAGCATTGCCATCCCGCATTTTCCTCCTTTTGAAACCCAGCACCTATTTATCTCATTCTGACTGCCACGCTCACAAGTGACTGCGTGATAACATCTGTGCGAAATCCTGCTGTGACCAAATGTCAATGTCTATACGTGGACAGTGAACGCAGCAAACGCCAGTGAGAAGGTGGAAATGTCACAAAAACGTGCATTCTCAGATTGAGGGTATGCAAGCACGCGCCGAGCCCTCTAAAATCACACATCCAAAGCAGACACCTGACACTGACGCTCACATTTCAATCTCCATTAATTCTTGCTCATTGGAACGGGCTTAACATTCACCTATTCGCAGTGAGTTGATGTGGAGAATCACTTACACAGGATCAGTAGGTGCCGGATGACCGCCAGTTACAGTCTCTTTCACGTTATCCCAGATAATGACAAAAAAACATAAAAAAAAAAGACGCGGAGGGATGCGCCTCTGCAAGTGTAAACTTCCGCGACACCTGTTTTGTCTCTCCCCCCGGACACTTTTGGCTTGCCTTTCCCCTTCGGCAAGTCGGCTTATTATTTTATCCCCCCACCACCACCACCACCTCCAAAGCAGCAGCAGACGCAAGCAAACCGCTGAATGGGTGATCACGAGGTTTGTATTACACGGAGAGAGGAGGAGGTAGAGGTGGAAGGAGGGACGGCGAGCGAGGTGAGGGATTGGCACCCAACCTTGATTCTTCCTGCATTCGCGGTGACACAGAGCGCGTGCGGGATGGAGCTATAGTGGGGGGTGGGGGGGGGAATCTGCCTTTTGGAAATCAAAAAACAAGTTCAGATCCCGTGCTCGGCTGATCTGATATCTAATCCCATTTTTTTCCGCTGCTGGCACCTGGGTTATCCTGCGCTCCAAATTGGCACTGCTGCTCCTAGAGGAGGAGGAGGAGGAGGCACTGTGTTGGCTGGCTGCTCCATTCACAAAGCCAGTCACAGTGCAATTAACCTCGGAGAGAGATGAAAACATCCCAATTAATGCAACATCTATCTCTCAGATCCACATGTCTCCTTGATATTTCAGTCCAATAACAAATCAAATACTGTAGCTATACATCTTACCACAAAAAAGTAAGTTTACATACTTTCCTGTTTCATAAAAATACCATAAAGTCTATCACCGACACACCTTAAGTCCCTATTGTAGGAAGAAACGAGATTTTTTTAAATCAGTCTATCTCTGTTACATTACCTAAATTGCATCTGAATACCCACTGTCTTCCTAAGCAGAGGTCTGGCAGAGCAGATGCAGATCAGAGCGCTGAGCTGAGGAAGAAAACTTGGCTGTTTGCTCTCTTTATTAGTGTACAGCCTTCGAGGGGGAAAAATGCTGACAGCGGTGCACTGCAAAAACACTTTCTGGGCTGTTGTACTTGCTCAGCATAGGTAGATTTTAACAAGATAAAGAGCACCCCCCTCCCTAACATTGCAATTTGAGGCCACTTTGTAGAGATAATAAATCAAGCTGAACTGATGCTCTCTTTATCCTAACTATAATTAAGGCTGTATTTTACAACAGATACTGCCAGGAAAAAAGCTCAGAGTAATATATTCTGTGTATTAGACCCAATTTTCACTCACAAAAATACCTCCATGAGTCATTATGGACTTGTGTGCAAGTCACACCCTTGATCTACATGCAGTATACACAGAATCAGTCACAGTGCTGCTGCGGTGGCGAGTTTCTCTGTAATCTTAGGTATTTGATTTATCTCAGAGTTTCAATGTACACAGATAAAACCAACACTGCATGTGCCCAGAGAGCTTAGTCCAGTAAGTACATTCACACATATGCAGAGTAAAATTATATTATTATTATCATTATTATAGATCAACATAAAGATCAATTTACTTATCTATAGGCATTAACATTAAATGCTAAAAGCTACATTGTAATGTAAGGATACTTGTCACTTTTTTAACTCAATTTTTTGAGGTATGTGAGACACTATTGCAGAAAAAATGTTTAGTAATAGAAAAATGTTTAATGTCTAATTCTGTTGTATATGCTGCATCTGCTAAAATCAGCCTAGTGTGAAAATATATGGTTGTGGCAATTATTGCTAAAAGGTCACAGGCCAGGATTATTCAAATCTTTAACTAAAGCAAATATGACTGCATAGCGGATGTTCAGTGGTGCACTTTAAAAGAAGTGCGCTTATTATGGTTCAGTGCTCATTGCTCAGAGCTTTAAATAACACACGTCTGGCCTGTTAAACTGCAGTTTTACTTGCTTTGTCTGAAAACTTTAAGAAATATAATGCAACACTAGGGCTGCAACAACAAAGGCGAGGTAGAGGGAACAGACTTTAATCAGGTGAGAGGAGGGATGAGAGGAGGACAGAGCAGCTGTTGCTATCACAGGATAGGAATCAAAGGAACTTGTTGAGTATATACAGCCCCCGTACAAACCCAGTCCTCTATTGTGGGTCAGTAAGTAGCTCCAGTGAGGAGCTTGGGGTCATTCTAGGGTTTCACGTCAACAATCCTCTGGTCACAAGCACATTTCTACAACCTTAAGGCAGCTGCTGGTCACATATACAGTACGTTTGAGTAAAGCTTATTAAAGGCTTCATGCTCCAGTAGTTCTGGTGGTTATGCTTTACGCTCTGCTGCTGAGTCAGTTGCCGTATGACCCTGCATTTACATCTGTGGCTCAGAGGTGAATAAAAATATGATCTCTTAATTCTGCGGCTTATTTGACGAACCTTTTCCTATTTCCAAAAACAGGCTCTGTGCATAGTGGATATTGTTAACATTTGTGCAGGGGGGGTTAGCTTGTTACAAGAGAGTACGTGCATTTGTACTCTTTTAATAATCCAATCAAGCTCGCATGTGGGAACAGAGGGAATATTCATGTTGCCATCTTCAGCAGCGGTCGTGTGAAAATGCAATCAGCAGGTCAGCGTGGCACGCCTTGACATGTATCAACAACGTGTGATAGATTTTCCCAGCATGGGACTCCTCAAAGTCTGCCGGGGGGTTGTGATTGCTAAATTGGAATATTTAGAGTGACTAAGGAGAGCAAAGCATTCTGGTCCTTCTATCCGTGTCACATGCTGCAGTTACAGTGGTCTTGTGTGTGTGGATATGTCTGCCGCGACATTCATTATTCTCGTGACAGATTACAGCTCCCCAGCCTGAATATTGGCATATGAGGTTCCTTTTCTCCATGGGCTTCACTGCACACTATATGATCTTGTCCTTCAACCAAATGTCAGCCTCCAGAACCATATAAATGGTCAATGAATCATACCTGTACGTCGGCAGCCAGTGTGAGCTGATGCATGGATATTTTGTCAGTGAAATCTGTAACAATGATTCTTTTGGAAAGGCAACAATTTGTACTATTACTATAACTTCTTCCAGGCAGAAAACACCAACCAGTCAAGTGTGTACGCCCTGGATGAAGTAATGACAAGGTATAAGCAAACCTCAGCCACCAGGGGGCCTCCAAAATATAACCTGTCAATTGGTTGTTCTTGTTTTCATAATTTCTCTATGTGAAGATACAATACATATGCACCAAAAGGACAAATTAACACATAGGGTGATATCAAAATTTGAGTTGTGTCTATAAAAATAACACTGTTAGGAATTTGTATTCATAGTGTGGTGATTTGGGGGCACTATGCACATGTTAACATGTACTTGAACTATAGTAGTTAGGTTATACAATTACACTTACATTTAAGTTGCTGCATTTTGTGACTGTATCTGAAAATCTGCAGTTTTTCCAATGTATTTCTTCTTGTGTGATGTGTTGCAAAAAGTGGTGAACGTACCATAGAAACTAGTAACTACTCTTTGTTTCTGACATCAGAACTTTCTGTTTACTGCTCTTGGTTCAGTCTACTCGTGCTACGTTAAGCTTAATTGACCTTCATCAGGTAAAAATAACCAATACTTCTGCACTCAAAGTGAACTCTTTTTTTTTATCCTGCTCATGAGTATATGAAAAAATACTGTAAATTTAAAAACTATATGTTGTAATTCAAGTTATTTCTTTTAATCAGAGTATATTTATTTAAGGCTCTTTCTACTACTGTTATATGACATAACAAATTGTAAATTAGTCCTACTACTCATTCTAAGGATTGATCATTTTGAAGGCAAAGACTGCCTTCCTTTTAATCCCATTAGGAAAACATGGATCAAACCTACTGATGTGTTCAAAGAGGCAGCAGATGCGTCAGATGGACCTAAGAGAATCTGATTTGCACCTGCGACCCTCAACATTCAGTCACTCTTCAGTGATCCAAGATCTATACTGACCTACATACATTAGCCTGCCTCTGTAACCACCTGGTAACAGCAGTAATATACTTCTCCTGTTGACTTTTCTCTTTGCTGTGATTCAAGGGGGAAGCTGTTCACAGCCGCACCGCTTCTTCTGATAATCAGACAACTGCAGTTATAGGTGTACAATGATTTCTGACACATAACTTGTCACCAGTCAATACGCTTGCTTTAGAAGTGTTAAATCTGGATGCTCTGGATACCATCTTTTCTGTAGCTCTGACATTATTTAATTTGCCCTTCACAGCTCTCTGGGGCAACAACCATGAAAAATTATGGAATTCACCTTTAAAATACACCCAATCACACAAGAGTCTGACCTTTGGAAAAGGCTTTTAAATTTAACTATGTGTGAGAGTCTAATTGTGCATAATTATGTATACTGTAACTTGAAAATATGTTCACATGCATGTGTTCAGACATGAAGAGCACAATTGCCAACGGTATAAGAAGACTCTCTTAGAGTCATATATGATTAACCCTATAAAATGATTAACCCTATAAAATTCAGGTGGTTGCAAAGCAGTGATTCAGATGTTGAACAAGCCCATAAAGAATGCTCTGTTGTTTCTCAATCAATTAGTATTAAAGTAAGCATTAAAGGAGATACCTGAGATACTGCAGACCTCTGGGTTAGAGTACTGATTTTGGATTTAAGCTCTTGCTTTTAATCCCACAATAATGTGTGTGATAAGCCCTCTGCTGTCTGTCTCTTAATGCTAAGACGAGCAACATATTTCTCTCCCTCCACTAATGGCGGCTTGCTCAGTCGTCAGTGGCTCAGCTTATTCCATTTAAACATACATTGTCTTGTGTTTGTCAGTGATGAGGTGGAGGTGAGGCCTCTGCCTACTCAGCATGACTAATTGCCCATAAGTGGCCATTGCAGTATTGGAAACAAAGCATCACAAACACCAAACAAACATAGTGAGTCACTCTATGCATTGTGCTGTTGTTCACAGTAAGGAGTAAGGGGAAGAATAGGTATTTCATTTTATAGGAATAAGGAAAGCTAAGGAATAAGTGAAGCTTGGCTAACATTTATTATTTTTACATTACATAAATAGCTAGATGCATTTGGCATTTTTACATTTGATAAATGCATTTTCAGAAATATCCGGGGTGGATGGGGCTTCAGTGATGGAAGGGAGTCATAAAGCAATTTCCCCTGTTACAGCTAATAAACAAGCGCTAATTGTCCTCTGGGTTGAGTAATGAGTTAAAGCAGAAGCCAAGGAAAATCACATTCATGATGGAAAACAACTGCTTTTTCTCTAGGATACTCTATACACAACCACAACAATGGCTATTAGCACGGTATAGGAGTGCATGCAGGCAAAGAAAGATGGAGGAGTTTGCTCGGGTGCTGCAAAATACCTTCAGAGCAGATGTTCATTAAGACTGATTTGCCTTTGAATACAAACACAAACACAAATACATGAACATGGCAGTTTGTGTGAAGTCTAAGTGTCTGAACATCAGGAAGATGGATATCCCTGTTGGAGGAGCTGGCCTGTAGCTTCAAAGCTTCTCCGATATAAATGTTGTTCTTCATTTTCTGGCCAGTACTCATTTTAGGGTGTTTTTCACATACTGTGCAAAGCTTTTTAGATTAGCACTCATACTTGCTCCTCTGAGCCTCTAGGAGCCCCTAACTAATTCTTTTCCCTTCCAGTGTTTAGAAACCACAACATATTGACAGTCTGGTCAATCTCCTTCCAGACTATATTAGTCACACAGCAGAGAAGCCTGCTAACCTCCCCTCCTTTCCTGAGAATACTTCACAAATGTGGATGAGTGAGAGTAAATTTGCCAGCCACTCCACTTCCCGGTTTGCTTGCCAGTAGGTTTCTCCAGCCAAGTTTAGCCGCAGCTGTTTACATTGGAGGTGTTTTTGTTGCAAGCCACTCAGCTCTGTCAGATATTTCTATACAAGGTCTGAGATTTAGTATCGTGTTTACTCATACCACCATAAAATCAAAACATCAGCCTGATATGATTTCAGCAGCCTTTGAATTCACCCAGCAATCTGAAGAAATGTACATGAATTTAAGAAATGGATTCAGCTCATTTTAGCTTTTATCATCTAGTCAAAAGATGCATAACCACTACTTCCCACAAATCAGTTTGCTGGCTCGAAGCACACTAGCATCAGTTTGATAAGGCAAAATTCCACAGATTAAAGTTGCACTGATCAGTTTTTTCATTAATAGTGGATCAAATTACTATGTGTAAAGCAAAAGGGGTCACTAATAATGACAAATCCACAGAGAATAATCATCTGACTCTGTGGGTTTCCTTAGCTCTACAAATTGTTTTAGCATCTTTCAGCTAACTGTTTTGGTTTTACAGCACACAACTTTACTGTTTTGGTTCAGTAATCACTCTCATCAGATCACTTCCAGCTGCAGCTGTTAGCAAGCTTTCGGCAGGTGACCACAAACAAACTCCAAATTAGTACAGCTAGCTAGTTGTGTGCTGAATGTGTTAATAAGAAGCTGACGCATTTGTTTTATAAACTTAATAATGTGATGTCAATGTTATACTGTCCCCAAATGGCCAAAAAATCAGGCAATACCACTTTAAATTCATTAATTCATTTTCTGAGTTTTTAAATATGCGCCACTCATAATATATGCAACAAATTAGTGCAGCAAAATGTACACACATGAATACAGAGAACCATATGCAATGTTTTTTTTAACCACATTAAAGGTCTGCTAACATCATTGCTTTTCCTCTCTGTGGAACCATTTGGTTTGTAACTGATTATTAAAGACTATAAGATTTTCAAAATTTTAGTATGTGGACAAAGTAGCAAATAGAATAACAAGTCCTAGGATCAACACAAAGACATGTAACGTTTTGTATGGGACAAAAAGCCACCAAAAGGCCTGATGTGGGCTCTCTGTGGTCAAATAATATAATTTCAGCCTAAATTCAGTCCACATGTTCACAAAGACAAAAAAAGAATTTCAGTTCCTATTTCCCTCTGAACAATACGTGTGTGAATCCATATTTACCCAATACAAATACACCAAAATGTTCACTGTACTCTGATTATGACATTCATGGGATAATGCATAATCCAGCTGCAGCTGGAGAAATCTGCACAATATCATCATGTGAGACCGAGCCTGTCCACACCTTGTCTCACGCAGATACAGATACACGGCTGGCTCTCTCCTCTCGTCAAAGACTTCAGCCCTCTGTGGCATTGTTTGAATGCAACTCGTTGCTGCCATGGTAACCAGAGCAGAGAGAGGATGGGATATAAATGAGAGATAGTGAGAGGGCATGACCTGAACACTTTTCATGATATTGTGTTTAGTATTATGGTTGAATGAACAATGGTCAGTGTGTGGTGATGATGACCTTTCCTACCTAAAGATACAGTATAACTAATTGTATAATCATACGCCATATGATAGGAAAATCTTCACATCTTCATAAAGATGATGACTGATTTGTATACAGGAAATTATTATCTCAGACCTCAACTCGACACCATACAGATCATGTTGGGTTATTCTGCAAACAATTGTTGGGATTTAAATTTGTTTACCCGTTCATCCTCAACTAACTCATCCTCCTCATGTGCTGATTTCTTAATCTCCCAACTTTTTAACAACCCCTGGCGCAGCAATATTAACAATATTACCTTTATTAATTATATTGATTTATTAATTTTCACTACATTTTTGTATTACGTGCTCAAACAGGTCAGCACCAAAGAAATAATCAATTAACATCAAACCCAGTAATAAAAAAATACTAAATGCTGAAGCTAAGATGGGTGACATGACAGATGTATATTAATACAACATGCTTTCTGGCATACATTTTACAGATGCACAGCAGTCAGGGGAAAGTGATTGTTAGAGATTTGACGTTGTGAGAGCTCAAAGAAATGCTGATACAGCTCTGCTCTGTGCGCAATGACCGAACACAAGCTGACCAGACAAACTATGTGAAATGTATTCAGCTTATGGGTTTTCGTGGCCTCACCTGCAAGAAAAATCTATTAAATTGAATAGTGCCAAGTCAGGCCAAGAGACATCTCGAGTCAAAAGACTCTTCTTCAGGCAAAAGAAGCCATTAAAGAGATTCCATTACAGTGACCTGCATACAGACAGTACTGGGTCAAATACGTCAGTAAAAGCTGCTGACTTATTTTAATGATTGAGAATTACACATTTCACTTAATAGTGATGTTTGTACAAGTTACATCAGTGTCATTTGTTTTGTCAGTTCAATAAATTCTTATAACAGATGACTCATAGGGTGTTTAGCTGAAAATGTAACATGTCATAGTTGTGGGTATGAGTAAGTGCCATGAAAAAAATAACTATGGAGGAGTGCCATGGTTTTGAAAAGCTTTAAAAAAAAAAGAGCCCAAAATGGAAGGTGCATTATGAAAATAGCTACTGTTAACAGTGGTGAAATGTTTTAGGGTGGATCTCTCCTTCAACCGACACTAAGTCTGTCAGCAAACGTTATAAGTGGAAAGCCAATCTTTACATCCTCAAAATGAATTATGGAATCCACATTCAACAATCACACTGTGTCAGTCACCATTTCATAACCTCAGAAAATTCATTTCAAAGTAATAAAATGGCTTCAATCCAACAAATCATAATGTAAACAAGGGCAATGGAGCAACATCATTTCAGCAGTGTGCCCGTTTCTTGTTATAGACTAATGTTTGAATCTGCTCCTGGCCTATTTTCTTGCTTTTGTGGAGTAATATAGAAGAGTTTCCAACAATTTCAGTACCATGTGTGTATGTGTTGATTTATCTGAGACGTCACTGAGCCCCCAGCTACACTGACTTATGATTTAATTGATTATCTACAGACTGAATGTTTTCTCTTCCTGGGAGCTTTGATGTCTAAATTGATAAGTTATGGTAATTTGCAGATGGATCAAAGGGACTGCAGTTGGAATAAAGCAGTATTTCATCTGTCTAGTGTGGGAAAATGAGGGCTGTGATTGCTGAGTGCCTTTTTATTCAACGAAATATCGTGGGGGGGCAGAGGGAGTACAGATGTAAGATTAAAGACAAATGATGCTAGTAACTGATGATATATTTAACATTCACTTTGAGTCAAATGAACACTCATCCGCGTGAGCATGCTAATGCTAAAATAGACAAGGACACATAAAGAGAAAGTGAAATGTAAGAGGCCAGATGATAATCCCTCCTTGTTCAATGACAAACACACAAATTGCAGCACAGTCGCACTGTTTTTCCTCAGCCTCGTCCTTGGCTGCTTCTGTTGTTTCCACATGAGAGGACTGAAAGCCTCGCTGCTTTTCTCTCCTTCGCACCTTTCACAAAGCTGTTACCAAAGCAGCCGCATAGAAAAAAAAGAGGACAATGTGCTGTAGAGGAGTATTGATTTGCAATCAGACCTATAAGCCTGTCCAGAGAAGAGAGAGGGGAGTGTATGAGTTTCAGTCTCTCATTTCTCAGCTAGAGGTTATTATCTACATGACCCAACATAAAGTATATTAGCACTATTCATTCATTACCCTTCCTACACACAGAAGTTCTCTTCATCTATAAAATGATTGAAAAGTGGTATTTGGAGCATGACTGTGTTTGGTTTGCCAAATGGAGGCCTGAGTAGGACAAATTTTAACTTGATGCACAACAAGGCTAATTGACTGTTGTGTCACCGCTTCATTTCCCCTGGTTGCATATCACATGCCCTCCAAGGGTGAAGCAAATCCACTCACATTGGTTATTATTTGTTTTAGTGTTCATATGCATACAAATACATATATAGAGCTATAAAGTGTCACTGTTGTTTTTCATTTACAGCAAGATTGTTCTATAAAGCACTTAGAGTAATATTCCTTTATATGTGATAGGGGAGGACACATGTTTTTTTTGTCCAATTAAGATTCTCTCAGCTTCTTAGATTGTTTTTCTTATTGTATGTTCAGACAGAATGCAAAACTGTAGAGGCAGTCCAACGGCATAAAAAGCCAAGGGAAAGGCACAATCAAAATGTCACAAAGACACATGATTTGAAAATGTTTCAACTTTCAGAAAATGTGTTTTTTCCTGGGGCTTTACTAATTTGCTCATGTAATTTGCTCTGTAAACATACAGAGAGGAAAGGAAAAATAAGAATTCAGAACTCAGCTAGCTGTTTCCTTTAGCTTCCAATCATTATGCTAAGCTAAGCATCTCTTGGCTGTAGCTGCAAGAAAGCAAAGAACTATTCCTTTAACAGTAAAACAGATCAAATCACCCATTTAAAAAAACAAATGTTTTACCTTATTCCTAGTCCCACTAAGTCACTAGTTTTAGTTTTCATAAGGAGTACTTTCTGCCAAAGAAATAATCCTTATGAAAAAAATGTTCACAGTGAGGTCTGTAGGATTATACATAGTAACAGCACTGTCTCTGGAGAGACACGCTCCTGTTGAACTTTGTAAATGTATTCCAAAGCTTTCAACACCACAAACAAAATTCCATTCACCCCCATTGTACTGGATCTGAATAATTCTCAGAGAAGGATATCTCAAAACACAGGCTGAACTGAATCTATCTGCATGTACCACTAGAGATGAGTGAGAAAATGTTTTTTCTGCAATTTCGGTGAACCAACCCTTTAACAAATGGAGCAGTAAGAGAGTCAATGTTTCAATTACATAATCCAAAACATCCATTACTTTGTGAGTCATGTCTCCTAATCCAGATGTTGTTTCCTAAGTCACATTTCCTGTTTTCTCTCACCAGTCATGCTGCTGCCAAACAGCTTTGTTGCTTACCCTCACTCACACACAAACATATTTCAACATAGTGTTTATGTGTCACAGATTACCTGTCCTCTCATGTCTGGTCAGAGCAGACAGTGTTCAGAGGGAAAAAAAAAAGTGTGTTTTTTTTTTCACAAGGTCGACAGCTGCAAGCTGTAGAGCATCATCCTCAGACACATTGACAGGAGCTCAAAGCAGAGCCGCTGATGAATGACATTTCCCATAGGGAGGCAGGGGAGGGCGAATGCCAAGGATGGCCCTGCATAGCAATTTTATATAGTTAACTCCCAGCGATGCTTTAAAAAGTTACTTTAAACTTGAAAGTGCAGTGAATAACAGGGATTTGGAGTATGAAATAACTCTCCCTCGCTGTGATTACTGTCTCTTTACATGGCCACATTGTGGTTTGTGTGTGGTTAATGTAAACTTGTAACCTTGGTTACATGATTTCAACATGTCTTACAAGAAGTCATCTGATGTTTTGATAAACTAAAGCACAGACTGTGAAATCTCAATAGGAATGACACTAAAATGAATTGCTTGGTCTGTCCGGCAAAATGGCTGACATGTTCGTCCACTCGCAGACTTGAGTCCAGTTTGGATTTGCTGCCAAGTAAAGCAGGGTTTGCTGTTTTGAGGTCATTTTTCACTCTCCTCTTCCTCTTGTCTCCTGACTAAACATCTCCTCCACCAATTCACATCATTAGCCTGCAGCTGTCTAGCCAGTGGTCTTGCTGAACCTCCGGGGGGATGTTTCGCAACAACAGCTCCTACACAGTGTCAAATGTATCTCAGGAAAAAGAAAAAAGGAGGGGAGGGTACTAGGAGCTGGGGACTAAGATGAATAATCATCTTTCATTCTCCCCACTCAAAATGTGACTCACTGGGAAATTGTCAGAGACATTACGGATGCTTTCACTGTCTTTTCACAAACTTTTTTAAGTTTGTTGAGTAAGATGCCACATCTTTCACTGATATGCTAGAGGACAGGAAAGCGGGTATATGGGCTTGTCTTGGACCGGAAATGAAACATACTTATATGATCAATTTTCACAGCAGTGCATGTTTCCAGTCCTGGTGGGAGACAATTCCTCTGTGACCAGGAGCCTGAGGCTTGAAAACATTAGACCTGATTTTCTCCTCTCTCTCTCCCACTCATTCTTTCCATCTTGTAATACACCTTGAGACAGGGCGCCTATTCATGTACAACTTGCACCCATCAGGAGATGCAGTTTTTACAGTGTGCCACATTTTAAAGGCCATATAAACTCCCCACAGAGGTACACCAACCCCCATCAACATGTTTGCCAGATAATGTAAAACATACTATACAATTTAAAGAGAATGTGAGTGAAAAACAAAGTTTCGTTCTTTTTTTCACTTAATTCCCAAAGGACCATGAGCTCCCTAAACTATAATACACATATCATGATTTTTATCTACCGCAGACAGTTGGGATTTTATGTCCCTTACTGGAGCTTGGTAAACAGTAGTCTGCATTCTGAAAGATGAATTGACAGTCTTGATAGCTGCTGTATATTCCACTGAGAGGTCTACTGAAGAGTAATTACTGTAATTCTAACAAGCTTACTGAAGTGTTTGGATCAGTGGAGAACTGTATAAACAGTCACTGTACATTTTGAAAGCACAAGGAAAGAGATTCATCAATACTGAGCCAGGAGACAAATTTACAGCATAATGCAGTATTTCTTCAAGACCTTACAAGAACCAAACCACCAATTTTTCATTTGTTGTGTACAGAAGTTGACAACATAAGTTTCTTCTCTCTCTCTTCAGTCTCTTTTCAACACACACAAGCACTCACACACATAGTTTGGCAGGAGTGACATTGCAGGCGTAAGTGGAAAATGGCCTTCATGCTCCTCTTTGAGTCGGGGTAGTGGGGTAAGGGGGAGAGGGCTTTTAAAGGGGAGGCCCCTCAAGATGTCTGACATGTTTCTGCAGGACCGCAGGCCATTGGCTGGCGCAAAGCACAGGCTTGTGGTGGGCTGTTTGTCTGCGTGAAGCTGGCATGGCCTCCCGTTCCCCTGCATCTGTTCCCCATTAGCAGAGCCGAGAGTATAAAGCAGGGAGCTGACAGGGGCTGGGAACAGTCTAGCTCTCGCCTGGATCATGGGGTTTACTATCTGGCTGTGCGTGCTGTGCCTGCAGGCGAGCCTGCTGTCACACGCCCTCGACTGCTCGGGAGCGACTCAGGGAGAGCTGTGTGTCAGCGGACAGACCGCAGACGGACAGGTAAGAGACGCACCTCTAATGGATGTGATAGTTAGGGAAGGATGAGGGTGTTCATTATGTATCAGTCATCAGCTGTTGTGACACTACAGGGGTAAGTACAGCCTGCTTGAGTCTATCTAAATGTTGTTTGCTTGGACCAAACTACATAATAACTAACCCTTCTCACAAATGAAAGTAAAAAGAATTTGAATTATCAGCATTTTCTCCAACAAGAATGCTACAGAATACTGGCAGTGAAAAGTGTAGATGCATCTCTAATTTTAGGTCAGTTTGAGTTTTATTTTATGTGTGTGTTTAAATTTTGGAAAATTAGAGTGAATGTACTCAACAGTTGAGACATTCTTCTCAGCTTCTTTTGCAATTACAATCTATCTTCATTGTCTCATAACTTTAAAATCTGTCACTCATCTCGTTATTTTACAGATTCCTAAGTGTGATCAAAATAGATTTAATAAGAGAAATCCTTCAGGACATACCTCATCACTTCTTGAAATGAATAATCATTTTTTAAAGTTTGTACTTTCAGTTTAAGGTTAGATGACCAGTCACATAATGATTTTGTTCATTTTTGCTCAGACAGTATGGTCAGTGTTTATACAGTAGCCTGGGTCAAAAGAAGCCAGTAACTCTGCAGGAATGTAAATTCATTCTGACTCCTTCGAAAGAAGCTGTTGTGACGATAATAGTGGTCAAGTGTGTTTCAGGATGGCAGGAGACGTGTACAGTCTAACCCTGACCTGTGTAGACGTATAATTTTTTTTTCTCTAACAGAAACAAAGTCTCATTGTAATGGTTTTTACAGCCATAATGCCTCTGCACCAAAAATATACCCCTCCGTGGAACAAACTCCTTCAGCTCGCCTTTTTGGCTTTTCATGTGGCTACCGGCTGTTATACTTTAAACTTGTGGTTAGCATTTTTCTGTGGACAGTCCTCATGTTCTGTCCAAAGTAATCATCCTCATCTGGACAACGGATTCGACAGCTGCAGGAGGAGAGAGGAGGATTTTCACCCACACATGAAAGAGCCTGAGTTAGGAATTCTGTTCCATCTGAGGGAGTTAGTGCCACATATGTGCTTTTCTGCAGCAGTTATTTGTAATGTAATTACAGCATGCCCAATTATAAGCTTCAAATGTGGTGGGAACTAACTAATACCAGAGGCAGCATCTTTTAAGAGGCTAAATTTGCTCCATTTGGTTTAGTTTACTTGGGTTTTTCTGTTCCGCTAAGGTCACTTGTGTTTCTAATAGTGTGGAATACATTAAATGAGTAATTTGTGGGAATTGTCATCACGCAATGTGCACAACAGGAGAAAACCAAACGGACTGTGGTAGCTTTTGATGGATCTCTCAAACACACCCACGCACACACAAAACATACAGCTTGATTTTATGAGGTTGCAGAGACCCAGATGATCACACCCACTGGAAATACTACAATGTTTAGTGACTTGGGTGCTGAAGAAATATTTGTTTTTGCTTTGTGTGTGTGTGTGTGTGTGCTAGTGTGACATTTTGCTAGACATGTCAATATGACCTGCTTTGCTAGGTCAGTGGACTATTTTCACACCACTAAACTAAGGAATGTAAGAATATTCCTGTCTCTCTATTAAAGAAGTCATAACTCACTGTGATTACATTAATTATGCTGTAACCTAAACCCACTTTTGTACTGAAAATGATAACTACACCAAGTGATGACTCTCCTCTTCCTCTTTTCAGTATGTTGATCAGAAGCAGCAGAGGTGCTACCTTAACTGAAGGATCTGGTACGTGCCACCACTCACACTCTCATCTCTTACAAGATTATTGCTTGGACTCTGACATCTTTTTCTTCCTCTGTTTGAGAGGGAAGAAACCAGCTCAGAGCAGGCTCCAAGTATGAGGAGTCTGAACTATGGTCATAGCAACACCACAACGATAAGTGAAAAGGCAAGATGAGAATGATTATTAGAACAAAACAACAAAGGTGGACATATAGTGGATATAGAGGATGTGACAAGCTTAATTTACAAGGAGAAAACAGACAAACATGTTGTCCATTAGACACACATAGTGCACAGAGGTACCCCCGTAGTTTCACTTATAGAAACAAACAATACCACATAAATATTATGTATTATTGTTCAACTCTAAATTGTGCAGCTGCTGTGCTACAGCCACCCTAAAATATTCCATCCCCTCAACGCTGAAAACCAAACAATCATCAAAATGTAGGTCAACAGCAATCACTGTGAGTTAATTTTAACACATCACAAATGACCTTAGGCAAAACAATGTAGCTAATGCAGAAGTCAAGAGCCAACAGACTGGAAAAGAGCATGGTAGGAAGTCAATATACACTGGAAACAATCTTTTTTTAATTTATGCACTTATATAACTTTGGTGGGGGATAAAAGCATTGATGGAGTCAAGGCTTTGTGCTGTTATAACTACCACAAAGTCCCAATTGGCAATCTGAACCTGTTGTTTCTCAAAGTGACAGTCCATTTATTAGGGAAACGAGTGATCAATAGCAGTGCCCGCTTATGCGCGGATCAATGAGAAATGCAGGCATCGGTGGGGCCACTGACTATACACTTTGAAGCCTCCCCTTAATGCTGGAGTTTTATTAACAAACAGGGAGACTGAATGTGAGAGGACAGGATGAGCCGGGAGCAGGATGAGACAGGGGACAGGATGAGAAAGCGGCAGGGGACAAAACAGAGCGAACAGAGAAAACAAAATAATGCCCCTGCTCAGTATCCACCTCACACCACTGCACTTTCTCACATGGAGAGACGTGCAGTTGGCGAGTTGTTGTTTCCCTCTCTGCGGTTTCAGGATGGGTTTTGACTGTCTCATCCTTCTTAGGTTTTGTTCAGACGAAGAGACAGTTGAGTTTTGAGGTCCCACCACCTGAGTCACCCAGCCTGCCCGGGGCGGTCTCTGTCAAAGGCTTCCCTAACACTCTCATCCAGGTAAGCCGCTTGTGATAGTCACACTGGAGTCAGTGTGCGCAAAAGCCAAATGCGGGGGTGGTGTGGACTGGTTTACAGCGGTGGCTCCTGCTGCCCAAGGTCCAGTGAAGTTTTAGTCATAATGTATCATCTGTATGTGCTGAAATCCAACAAGGACTCTTACAAACCACATTATTTGCTCACTAAATTGAACTGGAAGTACCATAAGAGCATTTATGTTGAACAATACTAGACCAAGAGGGAGGCCATCGTGATAATGGTCAAAAGAGTGGGCTGGCAAGTGTGTGTGTTTCCAAAATTCAATTTAGTGGATTCAAACTGAGCACAACTGTGTGTAGAGTATGTATCAATGTATGCACTAATCCCTGTGTCTATGGTTTCTAGGGCTGATAGGTCCAGGCGACACTTGGGTCAAGCTGCTATTACAAAAGCAGGCCAGACATCCCGCCGGCTCCTTCTCCCAGTTAACGACAAGAAATCCAACCCCTACAGGTAAGTCTCCAAGGGAAAATCCCCGAGCAGAAGAAGAGTTGGGGTTTGCGCCTTCGCCACATAATCTGTTTGTTTAAATTGATTTTTCAGGCACAACTTTTTGTTTTATGATGGAAAATTCTGCGCTTACAATCTCTCTCACGCATGAAATAAGTTGGACATCCTCCCAAAATAGAACTATGAATGGGTTTTCACTTCCAGGTGATTAGAGCAAGGAGACAGGTGAAGCCCACACCAACGAAGAAGGGAAGTCAGGGCGCCTGGGGCCTTCTCTCTGTTCTGGTGAGTCATTATATGACTTTTATTTTTCTATTCTCCTTATTCTCCCACCCAAATTTACAACACCTGGATGTGTTATTTACACGATGTGTCCTGTACCCAGGGAGATATCCCACAGAATGAAGAGCAGAACAACAGATCCCAAAGAAGCGTATAGAAGACAAGTGTCATAAAATAAATGTTCCTTCTAATTTTTGGCAAATCCTAATAACTGAAAAAGGCGCACCACAGTAAAAAATGTAGCCCACATTTTACCAACAATATGCAAACTGGAGAGAAAATCTGACACTTGGAATAACAGCTTGATGTTTATTTTGTTGTTTCAATTATTATTGTTTCATCTGTAAGCTAGTTTACATTTATCGTCAGTCTGCACTTAAGGATATTTTATATATTTATTTTAAGTTTCTAATATATTCCTGCATGTTATCACAAAAAAGACCCATTTTAATATTCTAGTCTCGGCATTTTTGTTGTAAACTTATTTAATCACAGATTCCTTATGAAGATTGGGGTATTTTATTAAATATTAAATATTTCTTGTGTCGTTGTATCGGATTTCAAAAAAGTTTAGTAGAGACATAGGGTGAAAAAGTTCAAAATTATGTACTATGTTTACTGAGCTCCTTCTCTATAAATGGATAATAGTTTTACACTTGAGCTCCATTAAGAAATTAAACTGTATAATACTCTTGTAGCAGCTCAGTCTTTCCTCACTATTTCCCAGAATAACACGCTATATTTCCTACACAAGGACGAGTGGATCAATAGCAGTGTCTCGAGGCGGATCAATGAGAAAATGGCAGGAAATGGTAACATCATACATCTCAGCCTCCCCACGCTGGAGCTCATCAAGGAGGACTGAATGGTGGAGAGGACAGGACAGAGCCGGAGCAGGATGTGAGAGATGAGAAAGCGCAGGGACAAACAGAGCCGAACAGAGAAAATGTATCAATGTGCCCCTGCCCGCATCCACCTCAATCAACGACCCTCACATGGAGAGACGCAGCCATGGTTCTGCCCAGATGTGGTTTTGATCCCATCCTGTGGCCTTGATCCAGATCGGCAGACAGTTTGGAGCGGAGGGGTCCCAATCTAACGCCTGAGCTCTCTCACCCAGGTCTGTCTCACAAACGTCACCCACCATCTGTAATACCACACTGAGTCAGTGTGACAGCGTGCCCCATGCCTAAGGTCCGTGTTTTATCATAATGTATCATCTGTGGCGTTGAACCAACAAGGATTTGTTATAAATCACATTACCGTACCAACGGAACTGAAGTACCATAAATATTATCATGCCAATACCACCAAGAGGATGCTAACGTAATGGTCAAAAGAGTGGGCTGCAAGTGTGAACAAAAATTCAATCAGTGATTCAAACAACTGTGTGTGTAGAGTGTATCATTTTATACAATCCTGTGTCTATGGTTTCTTGCAATGAGATAAACTTGTGCTATTAACGGCCGTTTTAATAAGAAAAGAAGCGACATCCCGCCACGCCTCTCCTCCAGTGTCCAAAGCAGTCCCAACCCCTGTGTTCTACAAGTAACCTACAGAAGAAGATGGGTTTAAAATTTAATATAACTGGTTTGTTTAAATTGGATTTTTCAGGCACAACTTTTGTTTTATGATGAAAATTCTGTCACAATCTCCACAAGCCTGTCCCAAAAGGAATCTACAATGGCTCACCTGGCATTAGAGCAAGGATGGTTCTCACAACTGAAAAATGTCGGGGTGAGTCAATATATGACTTGTCATATCTCCCTATTCTCCACACCCAAATTTACAACACCTGATGGCTACTGTGTCCTGTACCCTCCAGGAGATCCCACAGAATGAAGGAGCAGACCAACAGATCCCAAAAGAAGCGATAGAAATATGCAAAATAAAACTTTCCCACCAGTACAACCCAATAACTGGTGCCACACAGCAAAAATTAAAAGCCCACATGCACCAAACACAACTGGAGAGAAAATCCGACACCTGAACAACAGCCTTGATGCTGACTATTGTCACTCCCATCCGTGTTTCACCAAGACGATCGCGCCCACCCCTGGCAATCTCAGGATACTTTACACCTATTTCAAGCTCTTAATATATCTCAGCCGCCATCGCAAAGAATCACCCATTCCTGTCCACCTGTCAATCACGAATCACAGATCTCAACAAAGATCAGCACTTTATTAACACAAACACTGCCCAGAATGATCAAGATGTCTTAAAATCATGACCTTATGCCTCAATGGGTTCTGATATTTCAACAATCGATCTATCAAGAAATTAACCACATGCAGCCCCTGAACAGCCCAAATCTTCCCACCATTTCCTGCAAACAACACTATACCCCACAGGGTCTGCAAACTGTCTAACGATCTGGCAACAGAGTGAAACCCACTAGGTCCCACTCACAGATGGTAAACGTAACGCAGTAGTGTACTAAAGCCGCAAAGATGGCGCAACCCTCTTCACAAGAGACCACGAATCCATCAATACAGCAGTTGCATAAATAATTAGGTGTGGAGAGAGAGAGAGAGAGAGAGAACTCATCTTGTTTTGTCAACTATTCATTTAATATCTTGAGTTACTAATCTTATTTACCAAGAAGGAAACACAGTTTATTTAACTGCAGATTATTATAATATCAACATGTGCACAATATCAGAACCTTGTTTGCTGCTCTGCATCTGTCTCGCTGCCTATTTACAGCATATCAGATTAAACAAATCACCTGGTTACAACTCTAACGCTGAGAAAAACAGTACTTTACTGTGATGAGTACCTAAAATTACTCAGGCCCACCCAAAGTGAAGCCACCAGAAAATCCCAACTATGAGGCAATCTGACGAGGAAAATGGGCCTGTGTAAAAGTGGAAGGCAATCTAAGTGAATGGGATGACTCATCCTCTGCTCATTTAGTGATCAAAGCTCTCTGCTCATGACGTAGGTATGCAGTACACACAGCGTCATTTTTATTGTTTTATAGACACAAACAGAAAGAAGAGGAAAAAATAACACTACAAAATGTTATTTATAAATGTGATATTTTCCCTGAAGCACATAATTGGTGTTGAATATGCTTC
Organism: Lates japonicus; assembly: GCA_033238685.1. Taxonomy (NCBI): domain Eukaryota; kingdom Metazoa; phylum Chordata; class Actinopteri; family Centropomidae; genus Lates; species Lates japonicus. The sequence continues at coordinate 9,405,356 of BRZM01000020.1, read as the reverse complement.
AGCAGCTTGCTCTGGGAGAATATAGAGATGTGTAAGATCCTTAGCTGGTCACCCATCATCAGATAACCTGGATTAGCTAGTCATGAGCTGTCTCTGTGTCGTCTTGGTGACAACCACTGCAGGATGTCATTCTGATTTCTCCGAAAGAGTGACACAGATAAAAACCAAGATAATATTATTACTATTCAGAAACAACAAGAGGGACACAGCCTCAGCGCACTCCCCTGTCATCATCTCATACACACACACAAGCATACACATGCAGCTCTGACAGCTGCCAGCAGGGTATCACTGACTGTCTGTACCCTTGGGCTAATGCATCCTGGGAAACTCTGGGATGATGACCTGATGGAGCAAGACAGTGTGTCCGAGAGTGTGTATCAGATGCTGATCACATGCATGCAGCCACACACGCACACACACATATCAAAATGCAGTATAAATACACAGACACTTTATAAATAGAAATCAGTCATAAAACCCACTTCCTCCTGTGATGTAAATGTTAAACCAAGGTTCAGTCTTCAATCTGAACATGTGTCACCACGTGTGGTCACACAAAGGGAATCCTTATAGCTATGTTTCAGTCACTGCGGTGGTGTAATGGTGTGTGGCATTGTTTCCACTTTGCTTTGGGGTTCATTCATCCCCTTGAGAACAAAGCTGATGATAATCACCACTAACAGAATAATTTGGAAGCCTTCAATCTATAGGATTGCGGTAGGAAATGGTGCAAGCAGAGCAATATGTCAGAATTTCCCATAAAAGCTCAGTCAGGTTTATGTGTAGTTAGTGGCTTGCAGTCAACATCCTTTTCAAGCAGAAGAAACCACTGCGTAAGTATTAGTTTCTTGCTGACAGGAGCGTCTCATCCCAAACAACATGCAATGTGGGAAAAGATAGTCATAAACAAGTTCTACATTAAGAGTGGATAGACTCTGAGACAGGAGTTACACTTTACTTTTTTTTTAATTTAAAGGATAATTCAAGTTTATGCAGTTTAGCATTTTTGTTACATTTTTTGCCACTATTTGTACTGGTAATAATGAACTCACCAAAATAACTGTCTAATCTGGGAGTACGACAAGATTGTCTAAAAAAAAGTTTGCCAAGTACCTATGAGCAAACAAATGATCATCCAGGTTATAAACAAAACCTTAGAAAAATTCCAGATTTCTAAATCACCGCCCACATCTGATTTGTTCAGAGATTCATACAGATCTGCTGTTGTGTGCATTGATGGCTGTTCCTCCCAGAGAAACCAAAGAATATCACAGCTTAGGAGTGTTTGATCTAACTAGAATTGTGAAAAATAGCGACCGGCCGGTGGTGAGAAGCCTGGATAATATAACGCAGCTGTACAACTTGTAAGTCAACATTTGGAAAATACTCTTAGCTTTTTGACTTGGCTGTCTTGTCAAGTTATATGAAGACACTAATACCAGTCTCATGTCCATCCATTTTCTATACCGCTTATCTGATAAGGGTCGCAGGGGTGCTGGAGCCTATCCCAGCTGACATTGGGTCTTTGTTAGCTAGGTTAGCCTGGTAGCTTCATATTTAGCATACTGACATTAGAGAGGTGTCATTCTTTGCATTTACCTCTTGGCAAGAAAACAAACGTGTACATCTCCTAAAATGTCAAACTTTTCCTTTGAATTGACATTTTTCTTAAATTAATGTGAAGAAACATTAACTGCTCCCAGCAACTGCCACAGCCTCTGTGCCGACATATCCATAAAGTGAGTCTGATAATATGGTCAAACTGTTGGCTTGTTTACAACTTATTTTATAGTCTGTCATCATGAATCAGGTCTATAAACGAAGCACACATTTTATCAACTGAAAACTCTTTGTAAAGTGAGATTTCTCTGTGACTGCAGTCAAGACAAAGGTATTCCCTGCTCAGTATTCCTGTAATGACTCATCTATTCTCCTCATCTATTCTCTGTTTCCACTGACCTCAGACTGTGACCACGCTTTCAGGCCGACTTTGGCTCCTTCTCTTCATCTCCTGCCACTTCCCATCAGATCAGATACAGGGCGTTGGCTGTCTTCCCTCACCTCATGTCACTCCTCTCTGGCCTGACATCACCTCCCCCAAACAGCCTCCCTAACTCTGGCTGTCAAAACTTCCTCTATCTGCTGTCACAGCAGTCCGGCCCTGTCATATCCCCCAGGCCCTAATGAAGAAAAGGCAGAGAGGGAGAGAAACGGAGATGTATATGTGATATGTGTAACTCCTCTGTAACAGCGTTGTGATGTCAGCTCAATACATCAGCCTGTTGACCTTTCAACACGTATGGCAGCGGGAGGGTTATTTATGGGCCAATGCAGAATTCATTGACTTTTCCAGGCCCTGTCAGCTTCTTACTATAAACAAAGCCTTCGTCTGCACATCCAGAGGCAGTCTGCCACCTGCAATCCCTTCATTTTGTCACTGAAAACAAACCAAACATTTCTGACACTGTTCAAATCTTTGTGGTCATAGTCTCTAATGACATCTATGACCTACAATTCATGAAAAATGCTAATGCTACAGTCATACAGTGTAGCTTGTAGCTAGCATGCTACTAATTACAAATACATACATAAATATAAATTACTCATCACCATAAAATGTTAGGAACCAAGAAACTGTTGGGTTTTTTTTTTGTTTTGGTTTAAAGGAATAGTTCAAAATTTGAGGAAATACAGTTTTTCAAAACTTATAGAAAGCTAAATAGGAATCTAGAACCAAGAAATACATAATTAACCCCCTATAAAACTGCAAATAAAGCACACATATTGTTTAGTGAGTTTCAGTTGTGATAGCAGGTGGATTTTGTTATCTTCGAACAAAATCCGGCTAGCAGTTTCCCCTGTATCCACTTGTTGTGCTAAGCTAAGCTAACCAACATGCCAGTGGTATCTTCAAGAAAATTAATAAGCATCTTTCCCAAAATGCTGAACTATTCAGTAAAATTCCATACACCCAATTTATATGAAGTGAATGTGGGGCATTTAGGGTTCCTGGGTGTCTGGGGAATCAGGGCAGTTGCCCATTTTGCTGGGGTGGTATACAGCTATGGCTATGAATGGAAAACTACATATTGTCATAAAATCTCAGGAACTTTGAAAAACTGTTGGTTTAAGCTTGACCGCTGTGCATTTTTGAGTTCATCTAATGTGTTTAAAAGGGCTTCTCAAGAGAAACCAAGTAGAGGCATCTAAATCACAATTATACCAAAGTGGGTTTTACAAGGTGTCCATATGCCAACGGGAACACATTGGCCACTATACTCATGACAGCCTCAGCATCAGGAGTCCCCACATCCTTCACCATTAGTAATTCACAGGCAATAAATGCCTCTCGGCTTGGAGCGAATTTTGCCACAGAAATTTTGAAAATTGACATAAAAGCCAGGGGCTGAGATGAGCAGAGCTGAAAGAAAAATGCAAGATTTTGTCAGTTCCGTCTCGTGGGCAATTCATCTGCGTAGCTCTCCTGAAGATGATGGATGCCTGCTGAGTCACTGCCATAGGCCAATCTCTGCCCTGCTCACTACATGAAAGCAGAAAATATTGCTGAGTTTGACCCGCTGCCCACTATATAGGTCCACAGAAAGCTGATTTATTAAGAAGGGAATACTTGCAGACAGGGTGAATCAATTTCACAGATATAGATTAGAATAGGATGGCAGAGAGAACTGATGATAAACTGAGAGAGAAGCATTTTTAAAATGTATATATATCCCAAGGAAATAAGGAGTCAAAGAATCATAAAAGATTTCTAGCAACTAGGTCAGAGTAATCTCCGATCAATCAGAATACAAGCTTTGGTCTGATTAAGTTGCATAAAAAGGACAAGGGATTAGGAGAGAGAAATAGAGAGGGAAAAAGATGAAAGAATGCAAGGCAGGTTTGGGTCAGCCTGAGCCAAATGGGCTGAAATGTGAGTCTTCTCTCTCTCATTCTCCTTTCTCTTTGGTATGACACAAAGGTCGTTGCAGGATGTGAAGTGGGCTGTCAGCGGAGAAAGTAGCTGAAAAGGCAGCACAGGGAGTCAGGCAGGCACGGGAGGAATTTCAATCAGCCTGAGGCATTTAAGAAGTTGAAAACTTTTTCTAAAGGCTAGGACAACCACGTCCCCTCAGACCTGACAAGTCAGTAGGGAGGGAGGGATGAGCAGACTGGAAAAGGGTATTATAGGCTTGGGTGGTACAAAATGTTGACTGGGAATAACACGCCGCCCTCCAACCACCACCTCACTGACTCTGTAACCATTTGTGAAAATTACAAAGGCTCTAAAATGTCACAATTATGTTCTGCAGATGAAAACAAGGGCGGAAGGGAACACTACATTCCTCCGTTACATTCCTCAAGGGCAGCAGAGTAATGGAATCTCTGGGCCAGGAAATATTATGAATAAGTACAAAAGAGCAGCATAACACATTAGGTCATTGACTCTAAGTCTACAAACCACTTCAGGGACCTTTGGTGAAGACTGAGAAAAGTTCTTTTGGCTTGTGGTCGGAAAAGAAACCTGCTTCTACTTTCCCAGCCAGACTTGCATGTAGAAGTCATTTTAAAGACCAAAACGGAACAAAATGACTTCTGATTACTGGGAATGATTAAGTCTTGCAAGGTAGCACAGACTGCTGATAGAAATCCTCTGTGCGTTTTCATTTCTTTTTTATCACTCAGTCTGTAAATGCCTTCATATCTATATTGCATCCTTATCTGTATCTTTGCACAGTAAGTGCATCAAAATAAACATCAGTCAGCATCACTGGTTTACAATAAAGAATAAACTACCAAGTGTTCTGTGGGATAGACATGAAGGCGTGTGGAAGTAAGAGCTGACAGTGAAGAACGCAGGCTATAAGGAAAGAAAAAAGGGGAGGAAAAAACTTTTTTGTGGCTATTGTGCCCACAGCTTGTAAACTCCCAAAAGTTCAACTCCAAGTCCATGAGGTCTAGTGGGTGCCAGCCAGGGCAGAAACATATTAATATTTCATTTGAGGCTAAGTCTCTCTCTGAACATTATGGAGAGAGGGACAGGGAGAGAGGGAAAGCTTGTTGGCCCCGGAATGTGGTCCCACATTGAATTTTGAAGTCATAAATGGATATTTCAAAATGGCAGAGCGGGTGGCGCTTTAGAGGTCCTGAGAGGACAATAAATCATTTGGTCACACGTACTGTAACTATGCCCAGGCCTCTCTGGATCAAAGAGCTCTCTCAGCATCTTTGTACCACTCAACTACTCAAGTATGAAGTGCAAGGAGAGAGAGAAAGGGAACATCTGTGTGGGATGGTACATCTATGTGCTGCATAATCTGGCTGTCATGCCACTGAGATATTTGTGAACAGGCTGTATGACAGTTCAGCCTTACTTAAATTCCACCAATTCACTCCGGTGGAAAAAAAAGTACCACAACCAAATGAACAAAATATCTGTGCGAGAATGTAGGAAAGCATTACTGCATTCCTATGCACTGTGCCAATAGCAGGATTTCTTATTTTAGACCATGTACATTGGAATAATACACCCAAAATGTGCAAAATTATATCTATCTTTGCATAAGGCTTCTAGTGCAATTTCAGCACACAAGCTGCTGTCCCTTTATTTAATCTGTTCGGTAATTATTTCCATACACAACTCATCCTGGCCGAAGTGCCACTGCTGTGGTTGTCAGTGGAAAAATAAATACACTCATGAGTAGAAATGACACTGGTTCCTCTTCTCCTGCTGTTTCTAATGCTTATGGGCTGCAGTTCCCTGATATTCACTCAGCGGTAGTAAAGTCAAAGCTTGCTAAAGATTACCCTCTTGTGGTTGTATTCTACAATGCAACATGTCTGCACTTCAACAGCACAGCAATGACAGATTGATTGAGTACACTTCTCCATCTTGATTGGAGTCAAGAGCACAGAACCTTGACTGAATACATGTTCACAAAGACCAGACATAAATCTGCCCATGCAATCAGGGAGGGTCTGGCAATGTTCACTTGAAAGGTCCTACCAAGTACACAATGAAATGGAATTACCAAAATACCCCAATTTACACAATCTCATTTGTGCTAAACCTATCAATGTAAATTTAAGAGTAAACATTTAAGAATGAGAATCTGAAAAGGGTTAAGTAAACCTTGCACAACATCAGAGAAACCCCAATAAAAGTAATTTTATGTAATACAATGGATTTGAACTGTCTGTCCTTATTTTGTACACAAATATTGATGAAAACAGACAATTTGGCCATAGCCAACGTTAGCATTAGCAAGTGTGACTTACCAGGTAATATTGCGAGTTCAGCATCAAATTTCATCCTTATATTTGCCAAGAGCTGTCTCCAGCCGTGAAAAGCAATGGCAATGTTTTGCCTCCAGTTCTATCACTTATTTTCTTCTACTTAAGTTTGCATGCTAACCAGCTAACCCCGACTGGCCCGTGTCGTCACGTTCACTGTAACCGTTTGTTTTTTAAACGCAGCTGAAGCGCTTGCGTCACCACCTGCTTCTGACAAGAAACCACGTTTGGTAGCAGAGAAGACTTATATATAGCCCCTTTAATGAAAATTACAGCACAATGTTTCCATCTGAAATGTGTTATAATACAACCAGAAAGTTTGCTAATTAATTTATTTCAGTATGTTGGTAACTAAGCTGCACTGTGAGGACCAACAGGATAATTGTGAAGAGTTATGTTAGACATTCTATTTATTTCAACCAACATTTGCCTTAACTGGCAGCTCCCTAGTCTGAGTCTCTGTGGGGTCTGGATGTAGGAGATCTGGGCTGGGTCACTGTTGTTGTCCGTTTGACGCTTGGCTCTCCTTTTATGTTTATCTCCTCTTCACCTGCGTCCCCACAGAAGTGGGTGTTGTCTTGAGCTGACTGACGGTTCACCCGTCCTAACGCCTTGTCCCTCTCCAAAGTCACCAACGCTGTCTGCTTTAAAACTGCTTGGTATTTTTCATTCATCCGCTTTATCGCAGGCTCGTAGTTGTTACATTGAACCTTGAGCCTCCTTATCTCCTCGATGAGCCTGTTTTTCTCCTGGACAACACGCTTATGCTGCAGCCGATGGAAGTCTCTGGCTTTCTGGACCCTCACTAGAGTCTCAGTCGCAGCAGAGGCTGCCAGCCTGTACTCCTCCCTCTCCCGCTGAGCGTTTTTCAGCTCGCTGTGCAGACGCTGGTTGTCAATGTACACGTCCGGAACCACTCCGACACGCTCGGCATCCACCAGCCCTTTCTGCATCATCTCGGTCCACTCAGTCTGAAAGCAGTCAAGTGTTTCTGTCATGCCCGCTTGGAAGAGAAAGTTGCGTAAAAAGTCATCCACAGCTTCAGGTTGATGCGTGTTGCTCTTTGCAGGAGCTGCCCGAGCATTGGCCTCTGCTCGGTTTTGAATGGCTTTCACCGTCGCTTCCAAGTCTTCTTCCCCTTCTGTTAAACTCCAGTCGTCTTCAAGAGACACTTCTTCATATTTGAAGTCATCATCGCTGTCATTAGGAGCACCTGCGTGCTCTTTTTCTTGATTTTTGTTAGTTGCGCTCATTGTCTCACTTTGCATGTCCAGCGATAGAGCGTTTGACGTTGCTATGGCAACTGGCGTTCAACGCGAGATTTCACCAGTTCACGTTTACCCCAGCGTTCCACCCGTCATCAAACAATCATGGCGGACTACCGAGAGGCGCCCTTGGCCACTCGGCCGAAAACATTGGACCCAAATGAATATTTCAACCTTTCGCCGGATCAGAGACGCACCGAAGAAGAGAGGGCGGCACTACGAGCGAATCTGAAGAGGCAGTATCAGATGCAATTCAATAACCCGCACAAAAGGGAGCTCATTGTAAGTGGCTGTCTGCTAGCTAGCAATGTCACCCTTCAAAAGGGCTTAGGCTACTTGATGAGATGCTAACTGTAGTAAGTCAGGGGCACACAGCAGTCGCATAAACCAAAATTTATACAGTGCAATGTCCATTTTTTATCTGCATTTCTGAATTAATGTGCAAGGCTTCATGCCAGTAATGACACCCATAACCTTATTTTTGACTAAGGTCTTTGAATAACGCTAGCTAGCTAACACACTGATTGATAACACAGACTTCATAATTTCCCAATGGTGCTCTGGCATCCACTGCTAACACAAAGACTTGAGATCCAGTTCAGTTTTTCCTCTTGAAAATATATGCGCTGAGAAGATTATTATGATTTGTTCATCTGTGCAAGTTTAAGCTGAAGTATGCAGTATATTCTAAATGCTAGTCATCTGTCCCTGGCAGTCTGTGCTACAGTATGTATAACATCAGTATAACTGCAAGTAATCAGACCATTGTAGTCTGTCGTAGCCCAATCTCTGTCAAAATGTGTGTATCTAGCAACAACACTGTTACACTTTGCCTGAAATATGAAATTAGTTACCCATAATATTTATTAATATCATGTTCTTGAATTACTTAATGTTGTCATTTTGTTTCTCTATAGTGCAGTTCTGCTTTTGTCTACTCTGTATTTACTATTGCATGTTTGTACTTTAGCCTTTCTCACAATAGAAATTTTTACTTGTCATAGTCAGTTTACTTTTGTCAGCACAGTGAGAGATCCCAACAGTTTTATGTTTTAATGACAACAGAGTTTTTTATTTTGTTGTCTTTGTTGTAGTAATGTGTTGTAAATAATTGTTTGACTCCATTGCAAATGCAGTTTACACACAGGGAGATAATTGACATCTCCTTGCATGCCTTTGTCTGTACAGGAAGACCCTGCCCTGACACGCTGGGTGCATGCACGCGCCAACCCCTACCAATACTTCAGGGCCACAAACAAGACCTCTCTGTTGGGTGCCATATTTGGAGTTGTGCCTCTCTTCGTTATGTACTACGTCTTCAAGACAGACAGGGTATGGGACAAGATGCAGTGAGCTCTTTTGCTTTGATTATCGCAGTGTTTAATGAATGACATGACTCACCTGTGGCTCCTTATGTAGCAGGTTTAATAACTACACAAGCTTTTTTGCTGTGTACTACAGATACAGTGACACATGTTAATGTCTGTATCTAGAACAAAACATAGATAAATCATGGGCACAAGATAGTGTCGCGAACTACTTATTCACAGTTTTGGTTCTGCTGACCATCTTTTGGCTGTATAAAGATTAAGTGACAGACTAGAACTAAAGTTGGATATACACAAATGTAAAAAAAAAAAAAAAAAAAGGACAAGAATGTACTCTAAAGTATTGTTGCAGTTAAAGTCCTTTCTCTCAGGGGCTGCCATTGTGTTGCAGGTGTCTGTTTTAATTCCAACCCCTACTGGTGTTTTCTTTTCAGTGCATCTATCTGCTGTTCTATTGATGATACTCAGTCCCAAACTGGTGGTCAAATCATCAGTGATTTTACTTGATATAGTGCAGCAAATAACATAGTATTGGCGTGAGAACAAATGGTAATTTTACCATGTTACAGCACTAATAGCAGTTTTATTAGCTAATCTAATACACTAATAATACCATTTACAAGAATATTTCCATCTAAAATAATCCTAAAATGTGATACTTGGTGATGAATGGCATCATAGACATCTGAAAAGCCTTTTAGTTGTGGATTGGGACTCATATTTTCTTGTAGGTGCACAGTTGATCTGGTTTTCCTTTTTGTCACACTTCCATTCACATTAGAAATAAGTGCCTCATTTGAAATTCTGCCTGCTTTCATTTTCCTCCCTATTGTCATGGAGATTCACCCTCTAAATCTTGCCAATAGAAATTCCAGCAAGAATTTGGTGCCAATTGTCACACTGCTGCGCCATCATGTTTGTCTCCCTCTCTCTGCTGGGAGGGGGGGGGGGAAACCTGCCTAAAATCATACAAGGCTCACTCATAAAACACACAGTTGAGAAAATGTCCAGACGGTGAAGAGGGTTAGGGTGATATGACTTTGTTGCTATGGAAACAGTACTAACCCATCATCTGTTTGTCTTCCGTTTTACAGGATAGGAGAGAGGAGCAGATTAGGGCCGGAACCCTGGAGCGCAAGTTCAATTTGTCATCATGAGCTCCAATGTGTTAAGACCTCCTGTATGTTCTAGTGATGATGTCAGTATATGTAATTATTATTAACTGAATAAAATTATATTGTCAAATCAGTTGTGTGGCTTTGCTTGCTGAGGCAAAAGTGTGAGTGATGATAGTGCGATCACAAGCTAAAATCCTCACGTAATCAATGAAAAATATGCTGTGGGAAAGAAAAGACACATTTGTGTTAAACATCAGTGACCGATGAGTTTCCCTTTAGCTAGATATTTAAAGACACAACGAAGCACTCTCTCTATCGTCTTAAAATGATCTTCCTGTTAAAACTATGTTTAAGCAGCAGTAAGGGATTGTTGTTCAGTGTAAGCAAATGAAATATCAGTGAAAGAGAGACAGGTTGTTTTATTTGATAAAAGACAAACATTTTGATTGTGCTTTCCTGAAAGGGTAAAATTAAAATGCTTTGTTGATTAAAATACTCCAAAGCTGTTCTGTTGGATTCAATTACACATGAGATTCTTACTCTTCAATTTAAAAAATAATACAATTATTGTAAAAAGACAGTTTTAGGTTTGCTAACAATATCCACCATGAGCTACTGGTCATACCAGACCACTGTATCAGCACAACCTGTGAGTGTGTTGAACTGAGAATTGCTATTAAGCTTATTTCTCATTAGTTTGTGTAGAAGAATGTGTTAAGAATAACATGGCCTCATTCATAAAATTCAGTTTTCCAGTAAACAAAGGTGCATTTTATGATGCCTTTAATCTCAAAACAGTTAGAGGAGATAAACAAAATGCATACATGTTCGGCAGGACTGATGTATGCGGTTACATGTATAGACACTACTAATGCAGCCTAGTTGTAATTATTATTTCTAACATGACAAACAGCAGACAGCACAAACTATTTTTTTTATTGTGCGACTCCAATCATAGCTGTATAAAATAAATGTCTAAATTCATTCCCTCTGTAATTTCTATCAACAAACCTAATCAAATAACACAAAGAAAGCCAAAAATCAGATTGCTTGTAGTTCCTTTTAACAAAATGAAATTAGGATCTTTATCTTCATATAAGAACTGCATTTGGTTAAAGTTTCTCCTGAGTCACTTTGCATTTCTACTTTTTGCTGGGCTTCCAGTTGGGGTTAAAGTGGCTGCGTAGAGGTTCCCAGCACTGGTAGTAAGTTTTGTCAAGCCTCTGACATGTTTGCAGACCCCACTTGGTCACTGCCATACTGAAGGATGACTCAAACATAAAAGCCTGATGGAAGGAAAAGAGAAAACATATAAAATCTCTGATCGTGTTTTGCAAAATCAAAATTGAATTTGTCAATAAAACTTCTCTGGTTAATTGGTCTTTTTTTTTTTTTTTTTTACCATGGTGCCTTCGGCCACCCTCTCAGGTTTAAGCTCAGCTGTGCTGTTCTTCTCAAAGCAGTCAGCGTCTGGACCGTGTGGGGTCATCATGCTGTGGAGGCTGGCCCCTCCCGGCTGGAAACCCTCCTCTTTGGCCTCATAGTGGCCCTTGATCAGACCCATGAATTCACTCATGCAGTTACCTAAAGCCACAAGCAGGAGAAGCTGTAACACAGCACTGTTCTGGGTACAGTTTGCTGTACAAAGAGCATGTTGTAACACTGACTTCCACTAGATGGCCTTACAGACCTGTGGTAAAAACAGACAAAAGGTACCGCTGTGGGGCCTCAGTCAAAACGAGTCATGGAGCAGGAGGATCACCTACCATCTTGACACTGGCCCGTAACAACCTAGCTCTCAAAACTAATTGTTTCTGTTTTTTTAAGTGTTATTCTCCTCCTTTGCAAAAGCCACTTTAGAGTTGAAGCAAGGCGTGCATGTGTCTCTGTGGTCTTACGGTGATAGTATGGCGGACGGAAGGTGTGGTCAGCCACGCCCCAACGTGGGGGGGAAGATGACAAAGTCAGCAATGGCCACACCTGGTCGTGTGGATTTGGCAGTCAGAACAGTAAAGATAGATGGATCCTATAGGAAGATTATGAAGAGAAATGCATGTGACATTTGAGGGTATGCTTATGGGTTGGAGTCCACTCACTTACACATAAAAAGAAAGAAATTAATATAATAATGTAGTATGCAGTATGTATATTAAAACGCATTGTGAGTTTGTTTGTGTCCTTAATAATGCCTCACCGCATGGTCGAAAGCCACACAGTTGATAACCATGAAGTTCTTCAGGTTGTATTTGTAAGGTGTGTAGTTCCCATGCCAGGCAACCACATTGAACGGAGAAAAATCCTGCGTGCAGAGCGCAGAACAAAACAAATAAGACGAGTCTACCCAAGCAACAAACACAAAAGACCTTAAATTGAGCTTTTCACAGGGAAAAAGGAACAATGAATAATGTCTTTGTAATCTTAAATTCCCAGAGAGAGTACTTCTTCACATAAAGAGAAAAAAAAACTTGGTCATAATGAAAAGGGTTGATTGTGAAAGAGGGTGTGCTTCTTTTCATTCTTTCTTCTCTTTCATTCCCCCTGTTCTTTGTGATACGAGGCTCCAGGTATTATGGGGTAATTGGCTTCACAATCAAACTTTCCCAAACTTTGAGCATTTTGACGCTTTGCAGCGGCGCAGTTATGGGGAGAGCAGCAGTAACAGTGGGTGCAGAGATATTTCTTTATCTTGATTGTTAAAACCGCAGCAATTTTATATAGTTTCTCTGTTCTGATAATGTCACTGCGAAAAAGACATTCAACAGGAGCTCTAAAATCAATATAGTTCATTACAACTCAAGCTGCCTCCTGAGTGACCTCCGTGCTCTTTACACACACACACTCACAAACACACATCAACAGCTAATACACACAAGAAAAACCTCACACACATATTCATACATGGACTTAAGCATAAGTGAATTCACATGTGTAACTAATAAACACCAAACACAACCTTAAACACGCTTACAATTTACAGTAGTTGCCATACAAAAAGGCCTTTGGGGAAGCCAGTGCAGGTAATCTCTTGGACATTCATCTGCGGTAACTCCACTACATTCGATTAAAATGAAGGGGAAAAAATGGAGGAGAGCGAGCACTTGCACACACATGCACACAAAACACAAACATATTGGCCCAGTCAAGCAAATAATAAGTTAATTTGAGCAATTTCAGCGCTCTGCAGGGAACAACACAGCAGGACCAGACGGGAGCAGCAGCATCTTCCCTGAGATGAGGCTCTCGTCCCCCACCCCTGCCCAACACCTTATTTTCTTACCCCTGCGGCCTCACCCTCTGGGCTCGGGAATAGGGTGGACACTGGGAAAAGTGTGTCAGGTGCAGCCGCAGCCTCCACCTTTGACCTTCAGCACAGAACAGGGGGCAGATACTCCAGTAGAGGCAGCGAGGGAGATGAAAAGTGTTTGTTTTGCCACAAAAAAGACAGTATCTCACCCCTTGTGTACTTCCTCCAATGAGTAATAACAGTGTGGTTTGACATGGTTTCCACGGCTACAACCCCCCAACCCCCGCCCCTGACAAACCTCTCCTCCCACCACCTCCCTGTCACGGTAAAAAACCTCCTGTCAGACATTATGTGTCGATCCAATTATGCGCCTACCAGGACATTTCTGCAGGGGGAGGATCATTCCCCGAGTGAAATATGGTGAAATTAATGCTTAACTTGTGAAAGGTTTTTCCTACAAAGCAAAGCTTCACGGGTACACTGTCTGTAACTCCAGAATGCCTTAACTAATTATGAGTGATTAAGACTCATAAGGGAGTCGAGGCGGAAACCTGCTGAATGGATAACAGCTAACGCTTCGATATTAAATCATCAGGGATGGCAATTCAATCGGCAGGAGCAGCTAATGGATCATATGCTTCACTTGGGCAGCTTCCTGTTAGTCATTGTTGCAGTTCGATGGTGTTTACTGAAGCAAACACAACACCTAAATAGGGTACTAGGGCAAGTATACCATATGTGTGCGCCCCTGTCATACACTGTCTGTGTACGTGTGTGACACACAAACTGAAATGTCACAAAAAACACCACCTGTTGGCAGGCGAAGAGCTTCCCTTGGTACTTGTTGATGACGGTGTAACCTGTGGCCACTTTGCGATCCTCGTACCAAGCGACTGGACACAGGAAATCTCTTGGGTTGGCCAGACCATTAGCCCCTGTAAAGCAAACACACATCATCATACACATGCACACATCCAAAAAACTACACATTATAAGCAAGACTAAGGTTGTGTCCTGAATCACTCTCCATGTACCAGTGTACATATGTACTGTCCACCATCTCATTCTAAAGTCTGAATAAGTGTGACATTTAAGCACCATATTGTTCCCTCCAAAAGTCCCTACAATGGGTTGAAAGAAGTAGTTCTATGGCCTGTACACTGCTGTCTATCAATTCCAGTATGAAATGAGCCACATTTTATAGATATGAAAATGGTGCTAAAAGTAGTGACACTAAATGATGATGATTAGTAAGTGTCCAAAATCTCAATTTACTGCTGTTTATTGAGTAAACTGTTAATGTTTTATTATATAGGAAGTATTGAATGAGTGAATCAGGAAGTGATTTTAGATTCACAGCCATGGCAGTGGCTCTGTCAGGGTATATTTAGGTGTTAGCATGTTAATATGCTCACAGGTATAACGTTTACTATGTTCACCAGTTTCATTTAGCATATTAGCATGCTAATTTTGCTTTGCTAATTAGCAAAGTACAGCTAAGGCTGATGGTCACTCTTTTTGCAGGTATTTGATCATAAACCAAAGCTTTGGTCAAATTAACATTTTGACCTGATGACTGAGCTAAATGGAAAGTCACAAGGATCACCAATGTGATTATAATTCATCTTGAGAGGAGTATGAATATGTTTACCAAATTTCATGGCAATCACTGAAAAGCTGTTGACTTTTTTTTTAGTCACGTCCAAAGTGGCAGATCAACAGACCATAGAAAGGTGTGTATGACTCAGACAACAATAGGATGTTGTGTGAGACAAATATAAGGAGTTTGGTGTGCAGATTTCAAGGAGAGATGAATATAGGCTACACATTCACTATCTACAAGCAAACATCATGCAAACACACACCTATGGGTCCCAGGTCAGGGAGTTCAAAATGGGCTCCATACACCTCCATTATATAACCTCTGGTTTCTCCGAACACATCCACACTGAAGCGCATCCCTTGCTGGAGAAAACACACGAATAGTGGTGGTGAGAGGAAATTTAGCGCTGTTATGTATCAAACATGGCAGGTACTGATGCTGAGGGGACTTATGGGTTCGTGGGCTAATGTGTTTGGAAAAATACATGTGTGCTGCAATCACAAATCCTGGTGGTCAGGCTTTCTGTGGCTCAAACCTCTTTCCACAGTTATTTATTTTGAAGGTCACTTTGGAAAAGTACCAAAATATGTCTTTCTAAATATGGTAAGTGGGGTGCGGGAGTAGACACAATGGTAGATTTCTATGAAAACTGGGAAGATGAAAAACATAGAGCTCACCTGGATGACACAGATCTCGTTCGGCTCCACCATCATCTTCCCGAACTCTGTAGTGATCAAGATCTCACCCTGCTGGGGGACTAGAGAGACAAACAGACAAAGAGAGCAGCAGAGAAAAGAAAATCTAAGGGAGAAGAAGGACAGAGGATTGAGCTATCATTGTTCTTGTGATAGATGACAGTGAAAACATCAGCAGCCCTTTTCCTCACCAATCAGAAAGTCTCCATCTGAGTTGTTGAAGCACCTGGAACAGGGAAAAATTGAAGAGCTCAGAAATGATTGTCAAAGCGTAACCAAAGCTTTTTTTGTTTGTTTGTTTGTTGTTGGTTTTTTTTTTTGGCCTTTTGATACGTGAAAATACATATAGTTGTTACATTTGCACACAAATAAATACCTCACCTGTCAACCATGGAAGTGTTGCAGGTGTACACATGGATGCCGATGCCATTGCGAGATTTGGCGTCACCAGCACCACAGACAGTATGCAGACCCTGCAAGATAAAGACAGTGAAAATCCCAATCAATTGACAATCTTTAATGGAACAATCATGTGGGAAAAACAGTTAAACTTACAGCCACAAAGTCCACTTTCTTCTCTGTAGATTTGGGAATGGTAAATGGTAGCCATCGCAGCTGTGAGAGAAACCTCAGTCAGAATCTACTTATTCAGGAAGTACAGAAAAGTCTCATATCTATATGGTATGAAGTTATCAGTGACAGGCAGCTAGTTAGCTTAGCATAAAAGACTGGAAAAAGAGTGACGCAGCTAGCCTGGCTCTGTCAAAAGATTACAAACTCCTTCCATTAGCACATATAAAACTCACTATTTAACACATTTTATCTTTGTTGTTTAATCCTTATAAAAACTAAGCTAAGAAGTAGTATGCTGTTTTCCCATTTCCAGGCTTTATCCTAAGCTAAGCTAATATTTGAATCAAGTTTTCAAGAGCTTTAGCAAGATTCATAGTTTCACTAAACTGAAGCCAGGACTAAATGAGCAGGGACTCTTCATATTCACTCTTGATATACCTGGTTAGGATCAGGCTCAACTTCATTCCAGTTCTCTGTTAGATTCCCACATGGCACTGCGGTAAAAGGCTTATGTTTGACAGATGGGAAGATGCGGTACAACCAGCTGGAGAGAGAAAAAGGACCAGTATTAAGCTCTTCAAAATGTCTAAGATCCATTTTATGTTTATGGGCAGATTTACATTTTAGAGAGTGAGATGGATACCTCCTCTTATTGGCCGGCCGTGGGCAGGTGAAAGCAGAGCCGGAGAGCTGCTCAGCATAGAGGCCATAGGGACAGACCTGGGGATTGTTCTGTAGAGACACAATACAGTGTATTCGGGTTGTTAAAGTTATTTCATCTGTATGTTATGTTTTGGCAGGCCTATAAATAGTTACAATAGAATTTTGCATTTTTTCAATTAATACAGGCACAGGGACATCTTTAAACATAGAGTATTGGTACGTTTTGACTTGTGTGATCATCATCCAGTGTTTTCTTTCGCAATTACATATGGGCGGTTAGTCAAATAATGATGAATGTGTCAATAGATGTGAGGAAGAAAAGTAAGCTGGAGCCGATTATATGGATCAGTTATATTTTCCTGTGAAACATGGAAGGGATCATGCACAGCTCTTGGTTGATGTTACCCCTACTCACTCCTTCTGTGTCACATTAAGTATTCATGTAATTCACTTAAGCACAAAATCAATGAATAAATGATCAAATTAACGCCAAAATGAGCCCCCGAGTGTGTTTCTGTGTGCAAAGCTACCTGTCCCTCAGGTAATGATCCGGGACAGCGAGGGTCTTCAGAGGAGAACTCATTCCCAAAACCGCACATGTACTGAAACAGGCAGACAGACAAACATTTAACACTCAAGGCGAGTTAAAGTGAAAAATAAAAAATAAAAAAATACACCACGCAGCTTCATTGTAATGCAGGATAAATGTGTTCATGCTGGTTATAATTAAATTTGAAGGCTTGTCATTAAGGCTTGTCTTTTTGTTAATTGTTGTCATATTGATTCACATTAGATCTATGATAAAACAAACTGCAGTTATGCCAAATTTCCCCCCTTGCAATCATCCATTATTTTTGTTACAGAAACAGACTAATTGCACTAACATCCTCCACAGTACATTTTGATCAATACTTCAATTATGATAAGATTATTCCACTATACTCCTATGATGGCACTGATCACCAGCACCCAATGACTTCCCCCGCCACTGAAAAACATGAACTTGGCACAAGGTAAAGATATCTTGCTGAGTCATTGTTAGTCTGCAAAAAGCTCACTCACAGACATGGATGGTTTCCATATGTGCGCGTTCATGTGTTTAAAGTGCATGGGTAAAAACGATTTGGAAGCTCCAGTGTGTCCCTCATAGGATTTTGTTCAACTTTCACATTTATTTTGAGTTAGAGGAACAAAAATAATAATAAATCCAGCACAACTTTTTTTTTAATTACATGGATTTTCACTCTTGAAATTATTTTGAGATAAAACTTTCACCAAAGGAATGAAACAATTCCTCTTGATCCCAGTGTTAAATTTTTTAGTCATATGGATGAATATCTTTAAGGCTGAATATAACAGCTCACTGAAGGTTTCCACCGAGAAACAAATATAAACACTGTAAAAGCAGTACTGGACTAATGGTTGGTGATGGTTAAAACATACAAGAATATAATGATGTAAAAGTTTTCTCAAGTTTGTATTAATGAAAAAAAAAAAAAAAATCTTCCCCACTGAAATGTGTTTGTGCTGCAGTTGAGGCATCTCAGACCACATCTGGGCAGCTACTGAATGCAGCACTCTGATTGGTTGGAGGGAACGCCTCCCTCCAGTCAGCCGGTCTGCTTCTGTTGTAGCAATGATGGCTCATGCGCGGTTTAAGTTTGCACGTATACTTTTTCTTTTACTCATTTATCCAAATAATATAGAACTACAACATGTTTGCAAGTTCCTGCTTGTTAGATTCTTCAGAAACTTACTGGGTTTGTTGCACTCTAAGCACTGGTGAATGAGCATTTCCAGTATTAGAAGTAATTCTGAAAGAAAAATGCTGCCTTACCTTGAGTCCAGCCATTGTGGTGTCTCTTAAAACTTTCCTCACAGCTGTTTAAAGCGTGTCAGAGCTCTTAATGCAGTCCCCTCGACCAAAGTCCACAGCAGCAAGCGTGCATGCCGGTATGAACTGAGTGAAAAGAGTGAAAAGAGGGGTTGGATTTATACTCTTTCCCATATGGTTTTAATCAAGCATTGACAGGCTCTGTGACGCAACAGCAGGGTCTCTGGTAAAGGGGAAAGGGCAGGTTGGATGGCTGAAATGTGCGCAAACAAGGACTAGTGCCACTGCCAAGACCAACAAGAACAAAGAGAGCAGTTAAAAGTTTTAAGCACAACACACAAATAGGTAACAAATAGGCCATTTAACACATGCAGCAAAAAAAGGCATCCATAGAAAAAGTTCTCAGGCTACAGACCATAAACTGAAAAATGAAATGAAAAAAGAAACTATATACAACATTACCATAAACCCATAACTAAACATAACATAAATACATGTAAATATTATAGGCCTACAGGTTATAATGAAGTAAGGAAAAATTAGAAGACTATAAATAATGGAAACAGACACAATATTAGTATGTTATAGCGACTAAAGTAACAGTCACCATGGTCAAACTATGGTGACCTCATGTGGCACTGCTTGTGCAAACAACTGTGTCATGCACATCCTCACGTCCTGCAAAACAACCATCTGGTCAAAAAAAAAAGTCTATCATATCTCAAATTTTCTACAGCCTGCTTTTATTGATTTATCTATTTAATACATGAGTGTTGTTCTGAAGACAAAGTAAAATGTCTGCATGGCAAACATGCCCTCAGCCTTAATGCCGCAGACACCATCTCCTTGGTTTTAATGCTCCGCCAGATGATCAGGTTGTACTTAATTCTGTCACATTTAACACATGCTGCATTACTATTTTATTTAAAGTGGGTTACTATTTCTGTACACCTGCATTATTAATTGACTTCTCTTAAAACCAGCATAACGCACAGGATAACCTTTGCATGCTGCAGCGAGCAATTCATTCTTGATATGAACAACAACAAAGGCCTCCAAAAGGCCTATACATTACTTAAAGCAAAATTTATTCAGTTCATTTCTGGAAATAGATGGTCAAACGATGGGTGCCTAATGTCCCCCATGCAGTATGTATCAAAAAGAATCAATTTTGTCTTTCTCATTCTTCCCTCGCTTCCCCTCTTGTCTATTTCTTTCTTTTTGGGAGGTGTTGGGGAAGGGTAAATGATGGCAATTCTCATAGCGAGGCGCAAATAAACTCGCCGCGGCAGAAGTAACTGTTCTCCGGCGAGGCGTGCAGTCAGGCCCGGGCCCCCCGCTGACAGGCAGTCAGGGTGCTGTGCCAAAGACGAGAAAGCCCAATGGCAGGAAAATATCACGTCCCAGTCTCCGGAAATTGATCTGCTCCTTGTATGGAGAAAGAAAATGAGCGATTTTAATTTCATCCCCGAGTCTGATGATAGAATTCTAGAGTATTTGGGTCCAATCCGGATGGTGTCTGTGTGTTTTAAGAGAGGCAGGAATAGCTGGAGACGGGGGAGATGCGACTGTTGTTGCCTACTGACAGTTATATCTATGCATGCGTAAGTGGGCCATAAATGCTTTGTTATTAGATGCCTGCTGAACTCAATGGCTTGATGGTAAATGGTACACTCACCTGGCAGAATCTATCCCCATATGCATAAACAGGCAATCTGTCTCTCTCTCTCTCTCTCACACACACACACACACAGTTACAAGACTATTTTATGATGTGATATGTGATGACATCTTTAGCCTTTCATAGCAGCTGGTGCCCACACTTTCCCGTACATGCAAGGTGTGTGCTATTTTTTGCCCCCTTACCCTATATTCTGACCTTTAAAGGGCCAGTAAGTTTGTAGATGCCCACACAGTCCTGAGAGGAGACAACTCATCAGGCACAACAATTGAAGTCACTTATGTGGGTTTACCATGAACGTGGATGACCAGCACAATGGTATTGTGTCTTAAAACAACAAGTATTTTGTGCAATATAGCTCATGTTATGTAGTATACTCTACACTATGTATCATTTATATGGTCACTCATGGATTCTCAAACAGTGGTCAAAACCTTAAATGAAAGACTTAAAAAAAGAGTGCATCTACAGGTTTATTAATCTGCCAAATATGCCACATATATTACATTCATACTGGTAGTTATATATAGATCAAGTGTACTTCTGATTAAATTAATCAGGCAGTAGCAAGTAGCACCAACTAATTAGTGTGTGCTTACACACTTTCCTGCTCTTGTTTCTCTACAGTAATGAGATTCTTTCGTTCTCTTTATTTGTCTTTGAGCGGAGGGAATAACAGCTGTTAGACACAAAGCAAAGCAAAGAAAAACACTGCATTATACAGTATAGGTGGATGTTGCACCTACACACAACATGAGATTGAGTCTTTTGTTCCGCCATCATCACAAACCACATCAGCCACTTAAAAAATGGTAGCGATGCAATTTGTTCTTATCAGCTACTTCTTTGTATTCTGCAAAGCTGCAGTAACTATGAACAATTTGCTCAACACATTAACAGGGGAAAAAAAGAAAACTTTACTTTGTGAAGGACATAAGTGCACATGACATCTGAATTGCTACCACCTGGCCTCATCTTGTGTATCACTGGTAGTTAACTGCTGTATTTGGATGTCACATTTAACAAGAAATAGCTTGGATTCTTGTATTTTGTAATTACAGCCCTGTTACCCGCTATTGCAGTTTAATGTTAAATGACTCCTGACATGAGCCATCCAGTACCACACACAGACACACACACACACACACACATCTGACAGCTCCATTTAACGCTGATTAGATTTGCAAGGACATGTAGTATACCCTCTCTGTGTCTCCTGTGCCTACTCTCTCTCTGTCTCTCCCTGAGTAGGTTGAGTATCTCCTGAATCCTATCTATCGCGGTAATGTTATGCAAATGGTTTAATATGAAGATAAAAGACTGTTGCAGCGTGTGGCGCTCTCCTGGTTCACAGCCTCGTGTTTCCAGGACGATAGCTCTAACGAGGAGGGCACTATTTGGGAGTCATTAAATGATGGCCTTCCTGACATGCACCCGCTCACCACCGCCGCCACCCACCCCGCGTTGGCCATTAAAGCGGCTCACACCCACACCAAGACACACACTACAGACGCCTTTTAGCGCCAGCTCCCAGTTTCTTACACATCACAGTGTCACAGAATAGAAAATTACACTCTCCTCCCACAGAGAAAATTGCTTTGGAATTGCTTGGTTATAAAGATGTGCTTTAAAGAGAGGGGGGTGCATGCAATAAAAAAGGACACACACAAACACAATTACTTAAGCACTCTAAGGACAATTCTTACAAGTTAATCAGAGGATTTACCAATTATTGATGTCAAAAGGATTTTGTTGCGTATCTCTTTGTGGCCTATGTTTATGTACTGCATGTGTTTCAAGGTATTTAGTATGCATTTTTGTCTGATGTTGTGTACATGTAATAAATAATGGCAACGCATACTGTACATGTGAATAGCAAACTCCAAATGAGTTGCTGCTTTCTGCACAGCTCCGGCTGAGTTATTAAACAAAAGAGGACACGAAAATAACCACAAACAGTCGAGCTGATGAAGGGAAAACAAAAAGTAATGCGCCATAGCAGAGACACAAGTGGAGGATTGAAGACAACAAGGTGAAAGGTGTATCACCATCAAGAGACAGGAGAGGCGTGACTGAGATGATAGAGAGAAAATACAAAGTGGAAAATAGTAGAGAAGGCAGAAAGAAGAAGAGAAAAGATACAAGATTGTACAGCAAAGATGAGCCAGAGTGGACAAGGAAGGAGATGAGTGGATGGATAACACCAATGATGCACGATGAGACATGACTTAGGTTACTAGGTTACAGGTGACTAGGTTCAAAAGAGCAAAATGACACCTACAGCAATGGAGAATGTATGAAGAGAAAGGATGTTTAGACCTCTGTACTGGCGAACAAAATCAAAACAAAATAGTGTGTCAAAATAAAGTTAAGACTGGAATTTGGTTTTCTGACATCTGTTGATCCACACCAAAATTTTTTATCTCTGTTAAAACAGGCTTTTAAATTTACAGTAACCACAAAACTAAGCTAAGAAGCAAACAAACAAACAAACAAAAAACAACAACAAAAACAACAATCCAAAAAACAAGCCACTGCAGTAACTGCTTACTGTTTGGTATTCTGTTTGCTCTGCTGTACTTGCACTGCCACAGAAAGACAGCCAGCAAGACAGCTGAAGCAGAGGAGCTATGTAAAATGTTAGCTAGCTAGTGAGATGGCCACAGCTAGCACATAAAGCTAAAACTAAACTGTTTTTCTCAGTGTAGTGTGTAAAATATAAAACATGTTTGATGAACAAACATCTGGATCATTCAGTTATTCCACATAACTAAATGTGGCAGTAGTTCAACCCAGTCATGATAGAGAATAAAAACCTATTGTTAGTTTAACTCTAACCAGCTGATTAACAGCGTAAGAGTAACTATCATCACATTTAAATATAACATTATAAAAGGAATACTTCATGGGATTTGGGGGCTATTTCATTATCACATAAATGTATTAAAGTGTAGATTGATTTATTAATTTGAGTTCAGTGTAGTGACTGAACAAGCAGCCAACTAGCAAAACAGAGATATGCTGCATTTAATTTCAATGAACTGTAAATAATCAAAGCGTATTTTCTTAAACGAATGAGTTAAAATGGAAAAGGAGGCTATAGATCTAATTCAATGATAGATACTGCATTTCCTCTAAGGTTCATCATAAATATTACCCAAAAGCAGAGCATTGTTTGGGTATTTTCCAGGTTCTATGGAAACGAGTTTTGAGTGAAATAAAGCTGAAGCTTCCACTACCTGTAAGTAAAATTGTGTATAAAAGCGGGTAATGCAGCTGTATTTATTGTACATAAATGACAGGAAGAGCCATTGGAAATGCTGATTTTACGCAATAGCAGCTGCAGTAACATGGAATTCAAACCATGCAAGTATCCAAAAACTAAGCAATTCCAGCAGTCAGTTAAAAAAACAACAAACTGTCTATATTGTTCTATATCTCTGTATTCATCTCTGCAACCTGTTACCCTCTTGAGATGAGCTCTGTAGTGGCATGCTGTAGTTAACATAAAATGCCCTGTGAGCAGGTAATGAGGCACACTGAGCCACAATTGTGAGCCTATAGGATATTCTGTCACACTGTCTCTGGGCCCGACCCAGCAACACATCAGACACCTCATCACAAATAGAATTAGCTCCCTGGACAGAGCCAGAATGACAGTGGCTGAATGTTTGGCTGGAGGCATAATGGCATTGGGGTGCTGGTGGTGTTTTCCTTGTAGGGGAACCAAAGAGCAGGAGTGTGTATCAGTTCAGACACTTAGTGTGGTGCCAGTTATACTATCCACCCCTCCCTCTGAAGCGTGTGGACAGGTAGTGAGGATGCCTCCTCTAAATCTGTAGTTTAGCTAGGTAGTTTTGAGGGGTAGTCTGAGAGGGGAAACTTGAGGTGAATGGTCTCTGGACAAGGAATGAGTGTGTTCAACATCAGAGAACGAGGAGGGTGGGTTTATATCTGTGTGGTTTTCTCGCCCAAGTGTGTGTTTGACTGGAGCAAGAGTGAGACTGATGTTATATCAATCTGGGAATGATTGTGTGTGTGAATTTTTGGTGTGTATGTGTACACGCGCCCACAGCTCTGTCGCTGTGTATGAATGTGTATATGTGTGTCTTGTCCCCAGCACCATCATTAGGTCGCAGGCAGTCCCAGTGTTGGGGGTGTAGCTCGGCTGCTCCTGCTCCTCTCAGGCCAATTTAGGGGGAGAAAAGCACTTCGATCCTGACCTGCAAGTCTGAGGGTCCCCAGCGGGAGGCAGCGCAGCCCTGCAATCTATATTGGATTTATTCCTTTCCCATCTACAGGCCCCACACACCCCACAGAGAGGAAGTCTCAACTGCACTCTCTCTGTCCCCTAAGACAATATGTTATGGTACACACATGAGTACACATAATCGTGTAAACACACACATGGAAACACACTCCGAGGCACACACACCTAGTCTATCTTCAAGGCACACTCCCCCACAGCAAGGAAGTTATACAGGCACACTTTCTGTCCCTGTGGGAGATTCACTGGGGTCAAGATATACTGAGATTTGTGAGAGACAGACAGACAGACAGGCATATAAGAGACAGGCAGAGAATCATCCAAGCTGTTGACAGAGTGAGTTATTTGAGGTTGACCATTGTTTCTCTCGTGGAAAATATTGTTCAGATTTATAAAGGCCAAGGTGTAAAATGCATTTTTTTTTATCACATTAAAGCAAGAAAAAAAGAATTTACATAAAACTCAGACAAGGTCAGGGAGAAACGAGGTTCTTAATTTAGTCTAATCAACTGTCATTTGCATCGCGCCATTTGCGCAAGGTATTGCCACTAACTGAATAAATGGACTTCTTCAGACTCAAGGGGGGGCACTCCGGTTTTGATAAGCTGGCAACATAACTGATTTGCATATATTACTTTGATTATCTCATTACTAGGATGATTCTTGCGGAATTTTTGACACTCGCGCAATCGAATTAAAATTAAGGCACGCAATCAATAAAAGGGCAACGCGGCTGTGAAAACACACGGCACCCCAGGTTTGTATGGTCAACTAGTGATGATGATGATGATGATGATGCTGGTGATGATGGTTATGGTGATGATGTGGCAGATGATGGTAATGGCCAAGATGATGATGATGATGATGACCTCTTCAGCTCACGAGCTCCTGGACTCCGCGGTAGGTTTTGTACGAGAGTCTCGGGCCCTTGATTCCTGTGATCAAAGCAGTAATCAGTGGAGACAATGGGGGCCGCGAAATTGCCGCTTTCGTGCGGGTGACCTATGCACCTGCCATGAATCCAAGAGTGGCCCGCAGGCGGCTTATGTGCCCCCCCCCCCCCCCTCAATCGATAATAGCCCTCACATCTTTCGTCCGCCTCAACCCATCTGTGGAATGATGAAATCGTGCGTAAAGACGCGCGCGTCTCGGATAATTTTGCAATGCTGCGGCAGCAATAACCTGACACATTGTCGGGAACGGGTACAGGCACGAGGGCCGTCAATTCAGCTGAGCTCCAAGTATCACCTGTCACCAAAACCCTCAAACCTGGACTGATGAGTGACCTTAAATATTAAATGTATCATTTGGTTTGATTTTAGTTTATATACGGCTTCAAAAATATACAATTCTCCCAAATTACGCATCATCTTCTTTGTGTTCTCACCGCAACATCTTCAAAACCACATTATGACAAGTGGCTCATTTGTTGCCATACACAATTTGCTTGAGGGAAGAAGATTTGGAGACTCCTTCTCCCCTCTCCTAATAGACTCTCACTCGTCTGTACACCAACCGGAGCAAAGGCACACGTCCACGTTTTAAATTCATGATGTAAATAATTATAGGCCTGGAAATTGATTTCCTTACGACCTTCTCCAGCAAACGAGGCCTCCGAAACCCCCCACCCCCCCACCCCCCAAAAAAGCTACTTCTGTTGAAGCATTAAGTCATTAATTATTTTCCTTACATAAGGACAAATTATCGAGTCAGTTGAACGAAATTAGAACCCTTTGTTTCTGATCAGACCGCATTACCGCTGGAAATTACGGATGATGGCTGCGTGCGCGCTCGCCTTTGTTGTTTCGATCATCGCCTGTCGCTCTGAACTCGCGCTAACAAAGTCATTAAATTGACTCCCTCTCGCTCTCATTATGCGGGCTGTTAATAACCGCTAATTAACTTTGCTTACGCGCGCCTTAAAAGCCTCCCTCCCCCTCCCCAGCGCACACTCTCTCTCTCTCTCCTTCCCCTCCCTCCTTTTCCTTCTTTTCCTGCTTGGCCTCTCAAGCAGAGCAAGTGTCCAATTATGTCAGAGCGCGAGGATGGATGGAGGATGCAGGGTGGAGTCGTCGTCACCAAGGCCACGAGCCCCTTCGTGCATGTTAGGGACCAGCATTTACGCGTGTTGCATTGGGACAAGCTTGTGTGATAACCGAAAGCTGATGGCACCGAATAGTCTTATTACTGCACGTGCAAATATAGGATATCTGTCTCCCACGGGTGGGTGGGGTATTTAACTTTGAATAAACAACTTCATTCTTACACGGACCATGCATACAAATGCATCTGTGGTCAAATAGGTCACACAGAGGCAGGAGGAAGGAAGCAAGGGGCAGTAAGTGGCAGAGATTAGGGAATTGATGAGAGAAAGGCGCAGAATATGATGCGTTTAGATGTTCAATATGAATGCAGAACAATAGAGTTTCAGGGTTATGTCTCAGTCTGTACATTATAACTACCGGGCCTTACCTGTTGGAGCAGTTTGCTGTTCCATCCAGGAGATGGCGCCAATTGAATGACCTGCAAGGCAAAGCACAACCTGCTGGTCCTAAACGATGGACTTCATTAGTATCACTTCCGTGGCCTTCAGTGTAGAGGACAGACTTGGAGCTGGAAGGGAGCAGAGATGGCTTACATTACATGTGTGGAACTGATAAAACTGTATGAACTCATGAGGTGTTTTGAAGGCACAAAGCTACCTGCTGACCTTAATATGTTTACGGCCAAGGCGCATGACACCAGAAGGGCGCACAGGCCCCATGCGGGATGTGGTACACAGCAGTACAGCAGCTACAAGAACAGAAAGCGCGCAACCCGGTGTTTCCCCTGGATATTATCAAGTTAGGATGTTATGAAAATACAGAGGAGGTGGCGGTGAGGTGATGCTGAAAACGGAAGGCGGCCTCTCCCCGCCATCTCTTCACCTGCACGTCAAATAGACGGAAAATTGAAAATGTGAAAATTGCGCTCAGGCTATTCCGTCCCTACCACCCACCACCCCCCTCGCCTCTAATGTATGCGAGTAATTAGTGCATTTAAACAAAGCGCGGATGTCCTGCTGGCTGAAATGGCGGCTGACATCTCTTTTTCCACAGGGTTAATAACAGTGTGCGGATAAATGAATCAAATTGTGGCCCCCAAATTATAGAGCGACTCTAAATACTCGTCTGTATTACGCACGTCTGTTTGTGACCGCGCAGGGAAAAGGCATAACATTTTTTTCATATTGTTATTACACTCATTACATTGATTTGCGTGCAAGTAAACAAGCTCGGAAGTTTGTGACACCACAAAAAAAGTTGCAGGGTGGATTGAATCTCACACCAGCCGCGTGAACAGGCTGCAGCTACTTATTCTATTTGATTACTGCATGTTTTATACAGATCATTGTCTTTATATTGTCTGATAACAAGCATATAGGCCTTATTTGCTACACATAAAAGCTACTTCTGCATATACATTTTAATTCATCTATGTTAACATTTTACAAAGCTCTTAAATGAAAAAAAGAACTGAGTTAGTTGGGTTTACCTCCACTAAGCGGCCTGCCCCTTAACTACTTCACAAAGATCTATGACGCTCTTATCCCAGTTCCAATCACAAAAAGCTATTGCTTAAAAACAGATGAAAGATATAAAAAGAGAATATCTTGTGCAATTTTCTGGACATATATTTTATTGTTATTTTTCGTTTGCTGCGATGGATGCTCCAGCCCGGGCGGATACATAACGGTGGGGAAGAAGAGGGGGAGAAGTAGAGGCAGAGAGAGAGAGAGAGAGTAAATTGCAGCTTGCTGAAGTTTTTGGATTGAATTCTGAAAATGATCCTTTTAACAGTGATGGGCTCTGAGGCGAGGATAGGGGTCATGCCATTCACAGCGGGTTAAATAGACTTTCATTTAAAATTACATTCTCGATCCATCTCTCCATCTCTCCCCCTCTCCACAGCGGAGTCCCCCGCACGCTATCCCGGCTCCCCGTGCGGCGTCTCATCACCGCCGCGCCACCCTCACTTTTTAAGTCAATCCGCAACTCCAACAGAGAGCAGGCAATTGGTGGGAGAGGGAGGGAGCAGGAAAAAGACAGACAGACAGACAGACAGACAGATAGATAGACAGACAGACAGACAGACAGATAGATAGATAGATAGATAGATAGATAAAATGGAGAAAAAAAACATATTAACCATATTAATACTTGATTTTCTGTCAAAACATTTTTTTTCAAACGCTACAGCTTCAAACAATTGTTATGTTTCTATTTCTATGTGACTCAGTCTCTGACATGGCTTTCGCAGGTGCTCTCTGGGGTTGAACACAAACTCCGCGCCAGATTTTCTTCCTGTTGGCACAAGGATTCAGCACAGTGTTCGTCTGCTTTAACCTATATACTGTACATGTGTTTAAAAAAAAAAAAGTCACTCATTAAAAATCATCACCAAAAATAGGCCGATTCCGTTTAATTAAACTGCATTATCACATTGAAATTAATAGTTGTATTGTTATTAATTATTATTGTTGTTGTAGCCTACATTATAATGAATTTATAATAATCTAAAAGTAATAGAAATAACATGAAATAAGGTAAAACAGAGGGACCTATGAGGGAGGTAATTGTGAAGAAGGGCAATTAGCCTACTTTAACGTCCTTTGGCATAAATAAGGAATTGATTGATTGTTTAAATCAATATTAACATTTATCACCGTCAATACTGTGTTGTATTATTGTACAAATAATGTAATACTAAAGTCCTGTAAGCCTACACAGGTACAGGACAACAAGGCTATATGTGAACAGAATAGGCTTTTTGACCTGACATAGTAGAAAAAAGCACAGGCACGGGTATTAAGAATATTAACGCTGGCTCTTTTATATTCAAGAGTCACTGTAAGCCATGACAGTATGCGACAGTGGGTCAGCATGTACAATACCAGGACCCGAAAACTGGAGCAGCTAAATGCAATTCAGCTATTATTCATTTTATTATTTACATCAGTATTTTCCCACTTTGCCATATTACAATGTACTCCGTGAAAAAAGTCCAATTTGATCATGTGTTATCTGGCCTACTCCTTCACTCACAGTCTCTGTACTGATTATTATTATTATTATTATTATTTATTTATTTATTTTTACCTTTTGGCTACACAAGTTAATAACACACCTGTTCTTGTCTGACTGTTGCCACCTCTGCCAAAGCCATCTTTGCATTATTACGTATACTTTCACAGAAGTTGTGATGATTTTTGTTGATTTTTTTTGTCTGTTTGTTTTTAACACTTTAATGTTATATTATATTAATGTTATAAACCTTAGGGCCTAAATGTCACGGTAAAATGAAAATCAAGAAAAGCGCCTCTGCAACTTTATCTGTTGAGTTCGTTCCACGGAGCAACAAATTCCATGTCGGGTTTTGTTGTCTTTCCCTCAAATTAACTTTAATCGTAAAATATATAAAGCAGCTCCGCGCTGTCTCTCTCCCCGCATACACGTATACGAACCAATCAGGCGAGCAATAACTGCCTACACGTATGCTGAGCTTGCGCGCGGAGCGGAGAAGCGCCTGGCAGACCGGAGCGCAGCGCGAGGCAGCCAAGCCGCTGTCTGTCATTAGCTGAGAGTGTGACAGAGGACTGACAGAAGAGGGGGAGAGAGAGAGAGAGAGTCGGGGGGGAGAGGGAGAGAGAGAGAGAGAGAGAGGAGAAGGAGGGAGGAGTGAACGGTCCCGGTTCAAACAGACACACCGGCCTGAGAGGAGAGAAGAAGAAGAAGAAGGAGAGCGCCGGACCCCGAGAGAGAGAGAGAGAGAGAGAGCGAGAGAGAGAGAGGGAGAGAGTGGGAGACTGACAGGCGTTACCGAAACTAGACGAACCAAAGCGTCGACATGAGCGGTCAGTTTGAGGAAGATATCCATGACCGGGGAGAGAGGAAGAGCAGCAAGTCCCCGACGCTGCTCTCCTCTTACTGCATAGAGAGCATTCTGGGCCGCCGGAGTCCCTGTAAGGTCAGACTGATCGGGGCGCAAAGTTTGACGGGTCTGCCCGGCAGAGGAGAGCTCGACAAAACGGCTGACGGTAAGTTTGCTTTGAAGTCTACAATGGTTAGCTAGGAGCGTTGAACAGGATAAATGCGCAGACCTAACAAATAAGCTGGTTTTATGCTGAAAGTCTAGAGGCTAGTAAATGCCTCAAGAAGAGTTTCTTTTCATTGCTTGCAAGTCAGCACTTGTTCCACAGAGAATAATCTCGTTTGTTTCATAGTAGTTGGCTAATAAATGTTTCCCAAACTAAACAGTCGTTGTAAAGTCTGGGGGGAATTGTTTATAGGCCTATGAGGAAAATATTTACTTTGCTTTTCACAGCCATTTTGTCACTCATTTTGACATCTTTGACACGCTTCTTTCTCAGGGTCAACGAAAGACCCCCTTTCCCTCAGCGCTGACATGCACCTGCCACCCAAACTCCGCCGACTGTACGGACCCGGGGGCAAGTACCTCCAAGACCACGCAGAGAAGCTGGACAGAGAGCGGCTTCTCCTGGAGCAAGCCAGCGACAGCCTCAAAATCAGCCAAGCGCCGCAGGTGAGCATCAGCCGCAGCAAGTCCTACCGGGAGAACGCGTCGCTGAGCCGGGGGGAGGGCGACCAGAGCCCCGGGGAGGGCTCGGAAGACGGCAGCCTGGGGCTGGTGGAGCTCGGCCCGTTGAAATTCGAGGAGGACGGGGGGAAGGAGGAGGAGAGCTGCGCGGACACAGCCGCACTGTCCCCAAAGGACGAGGAAAGGGAGAGCTTGAACGCCGGGGATGGGGACGTGAGGGACGGGGAGGACAGCGTGTGTCTGTCAGCGGGCAGTGACTCGGAGGAAGGGATGCTGAAACGGAAGCAAAGAAGATACAGGACTACCTTCACCAGTTACCAGCTGGAGGAGCTGGAGAGGGCTTTCCAGAAGACACACTACCCCGACGTCTTCACCAGGTAAGAAAAATTCAAACAGCACAGTTTTTTTTTTTGTTTTTGTTTTTTTGAGTCTGGAACAATTCTGTTTTTTAAATTAAAAAAAAAATCTATTTTTCTCACATTATTATTGTTATTATTATTATGATTATTACTCTGAATTATAGTCTACGTTTACAAATTAAAAGCCACATTTGTAGGCCTATAAATTCGAATTTAAATGCATACAAAACGTCGATAGCCTATTATATTTATATTAGTCTATTTACATTAGTCTACAGTAAAAATGTGTTGAAACAAAATATTATTATGGTTATTATTATTTTTTCAGGTGGCTATGTCTAATACAAATCCACAAAAGAAACGCATTAAGACACAAACATGTTCTCTAATAATTCCATGCACTGAAGGTGATAATTAATTGCATTTATTTTTAAATAAACACCTCCCGAGCCCATAAAATTTTCCAAAAACAGTCCCAGTAATTCCACACGTCTGTAACAGGACACTGTGCGGATCACACCTCATAAAATACCCCAACACCAAGCCCGTGCTTTGAATAAGTGAACACAATAGGCCTGTAAGTGCCAACACACATGGGGACGTTTTGTTACCTGTATCTGCCTGTGTTGTTGCAGATGACAGCGGTATTATTCTCAGGAGGAATAATTAAGCGGTGCAGCTGCCGGACATGATACTGAACACAGAAAAAAAAAGTCAGGGCCTAACCTCAAGCCCAAGAGAAGGTGTATATGCACAGATACACACACATTGAACTACAGGGCTTTTTAGTACGAATTTTCTGAGGGTTTTATACCGGTAGAAATGTTTTATAAAAATAAACTATTAGGACTTTTATATAGTAGGTCATAAAAATAAAATAAACTCACATATTAATAAAATTTAAAACCTATCTTCAACCAATTTAACATTTTGATAATTGGCACATCCGCGTTTTATGCTTGAAAATAAAGGCTTTTCTGATACTAGAGGACACATGAACCTACATTTTTCTTCAATTCATTTTTCTTTTAGCATTGGGATTATTCATATTTTCCAATCGATTTACTTTAAGGCGACTTGTAGGTCTAATTTGCGCTGCAAGCCCATCTTGCAGCTGAAGGGAGCGTCAATTGCTTTGTGGCAGCCTAGTTTAGATGTCATTATTTCAACCATTATGTTGTTACAGTGACAGGCCTGGGCTAAGGAAAATCTAACAATCACTAGGCCTATTTCTACCCATCCGTGACAGGGAAAATAGAATATGGCTATGGCGTCTTTCTGCGGTTCATGCCAGGGAGAAGGGGAAAAAATCAAGCCTATTTTGGTCGTCTATTGTTGACAGTGAACAACGGGAGGGGACAAAACAGCAATTCTACGTTGCTTCCAAACGGTGGCCTGTAACCTTGAATCTTTTTCTTTCTGTCTCTCTGCCTTTTCTCCCTTCCTCTTTCCCCCCTCCTTTTTTTTATATTCTTTTCAGAGAAGAGCTCGCAATGCGCCTGGATCTTACCGAGGCCCGTGTTCAAGTAAGTGGCTCTCTGTTTATCTTTATCTGAAAAGAGAAGCCTGTGACTTGTAAATCAAACAGGGGGAAAAGCAGCATCCTCTAATGTTTTATGTCCTCTATAAAATGTCCCTGCTACACAGCGCTGGATAATAACCGGTGATATGCGTCACTGATTGAGGATCAACGATTACGGGCCAATTTGTGGCAGTAATTTATTACAGTAAAAATGTGTTAAATGGCCCCAGTCGCTGCGCAGGGAAGGTCTTTCCTGTTATTGAATGTTATTACACGCGAACAGGGGACGTTTTAGAGGCAATTAAGCCGACGCTGGCGATTCATAAAAAGCTCACTTAGTGCAGGAGCAAACACTGTCTGTATTCCTGGGATGAGATGGTGTTTGAATTCCCATCAGAGGGGACAGAGAGAGAGAGAGAGAGAGAGAAGAGGGGCGAGGCCGAGATATGTGTGTGTGTGGGAGTAAAAGGATGTGTGTGAGAATAAGAGGGGGGGGGGAGAGGGAGGGGAGGGGGAGAAAGAGGGGAGGGATAATGCTATTTGATTTCCCATTATGTGATTGCAATAGACCTGCATTGATCCGATGCTTTGCACTTGGGAGCGAATGAGAGACCATTAAAGGTGTTTGCTCCCCCCCACCCCCCCACCCCCACCCCACTCCCTCCACCTCATCCTTCTCCCTGCCTCTCCCTCTCCCTCTCCCTCTCTCTCTCTCTCCCCTCTTCGCCTTTACACTGAAAGCGTGGCTTGCATGTCGAAAGCCCGGGCTCATAACCAGAGAGACAGTTCAAACACGGTGGAAACTCCGGGAGGGTTATGGCCGACGGTAAAACAACAGATGTCTCTTTAGGGGCCGTAGGTGAACAAATCACTTAACGGGCGCCATCAGGAGGTGATAAAAACTCATAAATTCCCGAGGGGCTGTGTAATGCTAAACAGCCCTCTGGGAATAATGTGTGTGTGCGCCTAAGTGTGTGTGTGTGTGTGTGCGCGCAGTCCCTGTCGCTCAAGCTGGTTCGTTCAATCACTTTCCTCATGTTGACATTTTGCTCATTGTGAGAGCCCCGTGCTTCTGCAGTGCAAACTGTGCAACAGTGGATGCGTGGGAAAGTTAAATACTCTCTTGGATGGAAGTCACTTGTTCTACATCTCTTAAGAATTTAATTTAAAGCGCATTAATTGTTATTGGAGCCAGTTCAGCGGTAATTTTCTGGATCTTTTGTTAACACCGCTCTTAATTATCTCCCCCCCCCCACCCTGAAGCCCGTCTACAGGGACGGGGGGTTTAATTAGACAGAAAGTAGATTTAAGGGACCGTAAGCGGCAGGGTTTACCTTGCAAGTAATTACCACTGACTTTCCGCCTGTTGGCCACCACCTGAACTAGACAACTATTAGAGTACACTGACACAACATTCAATAGAGTCTGGTCATGTTAATTACAATGAAGCATTGCAGTTCTATGTTTAAGTATTTATAACCTGCATAACTGAACACACACGTGACTTGCCTTTAAGCATCTCCCTTGTCATTTAGACAGGAGGAACTGCCTCTTAATGAAGGAGAAATAGGTTATTTATTATATTTATTTCCTCCTCCTGTTTCTACATGCAGCCTTTTTTAGCACTTGAACATGTATCTGTCTTACAAGAACCAAGATTTACAATATGTTGTACAGCCTTTGTCTCCTTTGTCTTCTAACAACTTTATGAGAGAAGTGCCCATATTCATCTGTGCACCATCACCTCTGCCCTCAGGTGTGGTTTCAGAACCGCAGGGCCAAGTGGAGGAAGCGTGAGAAGGCCGGGGTGCAGGCCCACCCGTCAGGCCTGCCGTTCCCAGGCCCCCTGGCGGCGGGCCACCCCCTCAGCCACTACCTGGAGGGAGGCCCCTTCCCACCCCACCCACACCCGGCCCTGGAGTCCGCGTGGACAGCCGCGGCGGCCGCAGCCGCAGCCTTCCCGGGCCTGGCACCACCGCCCCACAACGGCTCGGCCCCACCCCTGGCCACCCCGCTCGGCCTGGGCACCTTCCTGGGCACGGCTGCCATGTTTCGCCACCCCGCCTTCATTGGACCCACTTTTGGCAGGTAAGCTGCACCCATACACAGACCTCCATTGGCCTTAATATCTATTCTTTACAGTCATTTACATCCACCAATCTCTGTACTTGCAGGACTTCATGTTTATCCCTGTATTTACAGTAAATGACTACAATTTTGTAGTCAAGCACATGTACAGAACAATGCACAGCAGCAACCCAGCTTAAAATAAACTCCCAACACATCATGCGACTCTAAGGACTGATGGTTACCGTGATCCTCAGTCACACTGCATTACTGTTTATCTCAGTGCCTGATTATAAATATGTTATACTGTTAACCATTCACAGTGGTGTGTAATCACTCTGTCAAATGCCCTAATAAATTAACCAAATGTGTGATCCTGCAAGACAAGCTGTGAAGAGGGGTGGTGCCGCACACTCCATATGCCACAATTAGCTTCTCATTTGCTTTCCTCTCCTCTATTATACACCATTATTAGCCTTATACTCTCCAAGTTATCTATTATATTAAGGAAGTCAGCATGCAATAGGTGACATAAATCTAAGAAGAAATAAAATACATCTGAGGGACAGTGAAAATCTTAATTAACAGGTCAGGTTTTCCTGTTTTACTGCTGTTACACAGACTGCATTCTGAGTCAACACTGCGCCCTAATGTAAGGAGACAGTGGTTATGAGGGAGGATTAGCTTGAAAAAGAAGACTTTTGTGTTATTTTGGAATTTATATTTTAAATTTGAATATTGGCAAACATGTTTAGCATCCATCAGTGTTACAGATGGTTACATTTCTGTCTTCTTTCAGGCTCTTCTCCAGTATGGGTCCCTTAACCAGTGCTTCCACCGCTGCAGCTCTCCTCCGCCAGCCTGCCCCTCCCGTAGAGAACCCCTCCCACGCGGGGCCCGTCCTCCCTGACCCTTCCGCCTCTTCCTCCGCCTCCTCCTCTTCCTCAGCCGCTGCGGACCGCAGGGCCTCCAGTATCGCCGCACTGCGCCTCAAGGCCAAGGAACACTCGGCTCAGCTCACCCAGCTTAACATCCTGCCCACCGGAGCCGCAGGGAAGGAGGTGTGCTGAACACTCAACACCAGCTCTAGGCCTCCCTATCCCGGGCGTATACGTCCCATTCCATGACACCCCACCACCACCACCACCCCACTCCACCCACCTGTTCCCCACTTCCACAAAACCCATTCATACCTCTGGAGGCTGATGTCCTGATGTCCCCTGTGTTCAACCATCCCCGTTACCTCATGTTTCCCCAACAAAATAGCACGACCAAATTCAAAAGAGCACTGGCTAAAAAAAAGTGTGTGTTTGTGTGTGTGTGTGTCTAATAATTACAGCTATTGTGACACTATTTCACAACTGCAACAATTAGAATATTTTAAGCTTAAAAAATGTAATTCTTTTCAATATTTCCTGACACTTTAACAGTAAATTAAACTTGAAATTAGGTTCCTGATCATTCACTTCAGCTATTTTTTTTTTAAAGTACATTGACTCATGTACTGTACTTTTTTCCATCTGATGCCATTTTTAAAATTAATGTACTTTTACCTTTTACCACTACATTACTTTACTCATTTTTAAACTGAAATTTAAAAACATCTGTTGAGCTTACAAAATAAAATGTGTGTGTAAAAATGTAAAAAATTAGAGCCAACCCACTACAACAGTAACATTCTACTGACACATTAATGCCTTAGTAATATTAATTCAGCACTGGGGCAATTTTTCTGCATTCAGTAATTAAATTTTTCTACTTTAGGTTTATTTAAAATGGTATAAGCTGATGCATGTTACCCATATTACTTCTATACTTTCACTTCAGCAACAATCTAAAATTATAACTTTTACTTGTAACAGAGTATTTTACAGAGTGCTTTGGCTACTTTCACCCTAGGAAAAAGGATCTGTCGGCACACACAAACACACACGCATACAGAGCTGAAGAACCGCAGGGGAACCCAGACTTTTAGAAAGGATTCTTGTGCTACTTCAAAATGTGGACAACTCGAGTGCTCGACATTAACACTGCTTAATCTGTATGCATTGATGTGGGCTGAGCCAGTCTGCGTCTACAATAAAGGCGGGTTGGAGGAGCCCCCCCCCCCCCCCCCCCCAGAACCAAAGGAAACCTG
The DNA here is from genome assembly GCA_033238685.1 of Lates japonicus. Classification (NCBI taxonomy): domain Eukaryota; kingdom Metazoa; phylum Chordata; class Actinopteri; family Centropomidae; genus Lates; species Lates japonicus. The sequence continues at coordinate 9,368,109 of BRZM01000020.1, read as the reverse complement.
TCCATAGACCTTCCATAGCCTTCTCTACAAGCCTGACTCCTCTCCACTGCTCGCCTGTCCTACACTCACTCTCAGCAACACCCTCTATATATCTATATATATATTTAATCTCCGAATCAAACCGGAGTTATTTATGGTCTTTTAAATCCACGTCTGTGGCAGATCACCCCCCTCTCCCTCCCTCCCTCCCACACACACACACACACACACACACACACACACACACACACACACACACACACACACACAGCAGTAGCATTCCACTGAGTCTGACTCCAGGACACGCGAGCAAAAGTCGAGACCTGAGGTGTGTCTCCAATGACGTGACTGTATGAAAGAAAACTGTACATATTGTGTAAAAGAGGGGAAGAGGTACGACAAAAAAAGGATGATTTTCAAAACAAGGTCGTGTATATTTCAGGAGACCGTGTTTTGACCATTTGCACTCGGTGTAGTGTTTAATGAATGTCGCCCTGTGTAGAATTTCACCTGTGTTTATGGATTATTAGGTTTTTAGATAATTATTTATGTCAAAACTTTTCCCCGAGGAACTGAGTGAAGGACAGTTTTTTTTTCTTATTAAGTGATTGTAAGTTTCCTGGTTTAATAATGCTAATTTGAATAAATTACATTGGTAAAATGAGTTATCTTTTATTATTTCAAATTCCTTTAGGACTGACATAGGCCTAAACCAGGAGAAATAAACAATGTGAAATAGAATATTATAGAACTATTAAATAAAAGGTGTTATGAAGAAATTGTGTTTTCTGTCTTACATTGAAGAATAATTTCGCAAATTACAATATAAGCAAATTTCAATTTATGGGATTTTTACATTTATTATAAATAATTTTAACGTTACTGACTACTGGAATGTGAAATAAATATCAATCCAGCTGATGTTCAGAATGCCTGCAGACCAGCTTAGAAGGATAAAAAAAAAAATTCGAGGGGAAATTTATCGCTGCAGAGAGCAGAGATGTAGGCGCACAGCTCCACCTGAATAAGAGAGAATATATAATCCAGTGCGCTGCGTGCGTCTATCCTCCTCTACGGAGTTGACAAAATACTGACCATATATTCATGAGCTTAATCCCCCAACATGTGAAACGCGCGACAAAGGCGAGGGGTTTTCGATTAGATCGCCCACTTTATCTGGGGCGGCCCCCGTCTCAAAACTTCCTTTAAAACCCTTTAAAAGCGCTAAATTGGTCTTAACATCTGTAATGCAGTGTCGATGGGAGCGAGTCCCCTTTGTCATTAATGAAGTAACAAACCACTTCATCAAGCGGCTTTCCACACACACACACACACACACATACACACACACCTCGTAGAGTTAATTCCCCCAAATCCCCCCCTCTCCATTGGATCTCACTACTGATTCAGGACTATTACAGCAATCAATGGTTATTCTCCTCCGTTTGACCCATCTATGGTGCCGGATCAAATCGCGTGAAATTACCCCGCGGATTAATGTAGTCCCTCTTTTTATTGTCTGCATCTATGAAAAAAACCCTCTTCTTATTCCTTCAGCGCTCTTGTTTTATAGATCTGCAGGCCCTATACCTGTTAATCATCCAATTTGCCTACTCCAAACAAGCAGGAATTAGATCCGATAAAGGATGGATGGAGAGATATATCTGTACATGAATTTATCCTCCTAAAACACACACACACACACACACACACAGCCAGCCTCATACAAAGTCACCCAGCTGCTCTTTGGAGCATAATGCAGAAAAGGAGGAGGGAAAAAAAAGAAAAGATAAAAACCAATTTTCCCCTGTGCGCACAGACCACCATCTGCCATGTTTTCTAAAATTCCTATTCTTTTGCTCAAGCTCAGTGGAGCGTGTGTGTTTTTTTTCCTGTATGGCCCTCTAGGGTTTTGATGAGATTGTCGGGGGAGTTTTAATCTTATTGTGAATATAACTAATGAATGGCAAACCAATTTGTCCCTAATATCTGGGGAATGCCGGGAGGCGGGTGACCTGCTGAGAGCGAGGCTTAAACTTTCTTTGCAGCGCAAAAAGGCGAGAAAATTGAAATGCTGTAGCGGGGCAATGGCTCTGGATTTATAAAGTCACACTTGTTGGATGTGTGCTCTTTCACTCAAGACAGGCATGTAGCCTACTAGCGTGGGCCATGGGGCTCCGTGAATGATCACCACAATGAATGTTGATATGAAAAAAAGGGTCAATACAGTCCAGTCATGCCGCATGTCTTTGCAAATTGGTTGCAAAAAGAAGAAAAAAGCCCAACATGATTTGGTGGACTGTATCAATGCGCTGGGCCTTAACGCCACCACCCGCCTCTCACAGGTTAAATCCAGGTGTCCGGAAAATGTCCTCCGACTGACTTGCACCCATTTTAATCGCCTCTATTCCCCTCATATACTCCCCTTTCATTCCACCCAGCGGTTGGACTTGATTTGGCCCGTGATTTGGATTCTACCTGGCCCTCGTTTCTCCCACCGCGTCCCTGCCGCCTGAGAGAATAGGCCCAATCACTCCACGGCCTCAGCCACGGGATCGGTCCTCTACTCAGTCCCGCGGGAGAGGAGCTCTAAAAGGCGCTTTGATGAACACCCCCCCCCCCCTCCTTCCCACCTACTCCCCACCCCCCCACCCCCTCCTCCCCAGGCGGAGAACCGCGGCACCCGATGAAAAGACCCCTGAATAGCAGGGCCATGGCACTCCGCTCCCCTCTCGGATCGCCCCTTAATTCCCCGTCTCTCTTGCTCTCATCCAATTAGCTCAGTGTATTAAGCGGTTTATCGTCTCATAACCGCCCTTTCAGCTCCGACAAGGGAGACACTTTGCAATAGGACCAGCTCTCCTTTTGACACCCTCTCTGGTGCTTGTATGTTCCGCTGCGCTATGAATAACAGGGACAGAATAGGGGACTAATTCCCTCATCAAAGCCTACCTTGTCCATCGCTGGTCAAAACGACAAGCAATAAAGCTTAACACGACAATACAAAGAGACTTGTTCGACCTTATTAGCTTTAGCAGGGTCGAATTAATGCAGGGACTCAATTTGACTGGGTTTAGTCCAAACTGAGAGGACAAAACGGGGGCCCTCACTTAAAAACCTGCAGCCTGGGCAGTGGGAATATAGCAGGCCGGTGCACATTCACTGTGAGCTGAAGGTTGATTAAGTCTAAGGAAAATAGAAAGCAAAAACCAGGCTAAGCAACTGTGGGAGAAGTAGTTGAGCTGATATGATTTAATAAATATGTAAAGTTATGAGCAATAGGCTGCAAATGCACTGAGACACTTTTTCTCACACACAGACTGTTCTATCCATTGCATAGTGAATCACGGTTTAAGTGTTCAGCCCACTTAAGGTTGCCTTCACAAGTCACAGTGGTTTGAAGTGATTTGTGAGGCGTGCAGTGTTTATGGAAATGCACACCGCAGGATGGAGTAAAAAATCCCCTGACTGTATTAACACAAAGGAGAATTCTTGGAGGAAAATGGCGAAACACTTCAAGTAGCAAGGTACAGACTGAACTTTAACTACAGCAGAGGAAATACATACAGTATTTAGAAAGTGTAAAACAATTTGACAATATGTATATCTGTATATAATGTCAGATATTTTAGAGTTGTCCCTTGAATGTTCCTTAAATTAGACAAAAGTAGACATTCCTGTCTACTGTCAAGTGTTTTTTTTTCTTTTTTACTATAAGTTCCTCAGTTGATTTCCTACAAAATGTGCTATATCACAGTACTGAGCTATAAAATTACATATACCATAAAATGTGACTTTATCCAAATCATCCATTCTTGTTTAGAAAAAACAGAAATTTCTCATTAGAAGTCAATAGCAGCTGTTTCTCCACCTGAAATCAAGTAAAACTCACTAAATCACATCTATATTTTAAAGGTTAAAGCTGGTGACTGTCTATTCTTCTTACTGCCAACAAATGCCATGAAAGGACCAAAACCAATGATGTGTCAAGCCAAGTTCACACACCCATCCAAAAGATATAAATCTTTAAAAACAGGACACAAAGATGCAGTTTCATTTTTTTTAAAGGCACAGTGATTTCATAAAACAGCTGGGCACTGTAGTTTTTAGCAAACATTACTCAAACAAGAATAAGCAGTGCATTTGTTGGGGGACTATTTTCAGCTGCGGATTAATACAGATTTGGTGCATTAGCAAGTATTCACAGCAGCAGGACCGTGCATGTGGCTTGACTTTAAATAACCTACAGTGCATATGTTTATATTAATGAAAGAACACGTCACCCAGTGTGACAGAAAGACTCATTGATGTGGTTTTCATAGTTTTTGGACAACAATAGAACTCTACAACACAACAAGATCACTTCACTGTTTCTTTTGGTCTTTTCATGGGATTTATTGACAATAGGAAATATTCTTTAAATATGGTTATAAATGAAGCTAAGGGACTTACTTTAACTAATTTAACTCACAATTCTATTAAATGGGGATATTTTGTTGATTTTTCCCCATTTTCTTTTTTCAAACTTAATTTTCATAGCATGTTTATTCTATTATAGTGTGTAGTAGTAACACAGGAAACACTACTGGATATCCATTCACCCATTTCATCATCATCCCCCACGTGGCAAATAACACAAGATTAACATCTTATCCATTAAGCTTTTTATTGAGGTTTCAGTATCAAAAAGATTCTCATCAATATCAAAATACCCAACATGAAATATTCTAGTTATTACAACAAAAAAAAAAAAAATCATTACATAAACCCTCCTGAGCAACACAAATTGGATACATAGAAAATTACACGCATTAAAACACAATCTGAACAGAGGAGGGAGGGTGGGGGTGGGTTTGGGGGTGAAATGGATGAAATGACATCAGTTAAACAGAGGCAGAGGAGGAGAAGGAGATCAGCTGTTCGATACGGAGACAAAAGAGTGAGGGAGCAGCGCGTGTGGCCTCTTTCACCCTGTCACTCCCTGCATCCTCCTTACTCCTTTCTTTCATTCTCTGATCTGACACACACGCACACACACACATTCGGGATGAATGGTGGTAATCAGAACAAGTGTCCGATCGCTGCAGGCATCCAGTGGTCTTAGTGGCCGGGGTCACTATCATTGGCTAATTAGCGGCTTTTGGAGTATTCTGGCTGCTCTGAGTATAAGTCATTTTTACACACACTCCGCCCTTTTGTCTGGGCACAGCTAGCCTCCAAACACACACAATAGACGGTCATTTAGGTATGATTGCTACTCCCCTTTACCATACAGAGTCAGGGTGATGGGGTGAAGCCCTAAGTTTGTGCGTGTGTGCGTGTGGACAGTGTCTATGTGAAGAAACTGGAGGAGGAGAAAGGTGTGATTGGATTTTAAGCCACATAACGAGCCCATTAGTTTCAGGGAGGATGACACGGAGGTTAGCAGACCGAGGCCTAAAATTATCTGTCCTGCTGATATATTTGGAAAGCGAAAACCGAGAAAACAGATGTGGTTGAATGTGCAAATCTCCAGCTTTGAGTCTGATGTTGAAGCGTCTTGGAGGTGGTGTCTTTACAGATGTGTGTGTGTTGTTTTACTTGAGGGAGGAGAAGGCCTGGAAGAGTTTGGCCAGGTTAATCTCCGAGTAGCCGCTGGTAGCCAAGGCTTTGTCTGGCACTTCCTTCAGCCTCCGATACACTTCCTTCTCAGTCCGCCACCAGTTAGCTTGTTCTGGAGGAGAAAGGAAAGAAGAGTTATCACTGGCAGAGCTCAATACAAGATCATTGAGCTCCTCAGCTGCATCAAAGTCAATACTACAGGCTACGGCAACATGCGCATTTCAAACTAGTGAGGGATTCGCCTCCACCCCACACCCACCCCACATGATTAGGTTCTGCCCAGTCCAACTGTAAGAGTAGCAGAGAGCAGACCGGCTTTGTCTCGTCACTAATAAACACTGAGGAGCGTTTCACCCTTAACTGGAGAGCTAACCGATCCAATGCTATCTGCCAGTAATACTATCACTTTGAGGGGCCGGGAGGGGGATCACGCAGAATTGGACTGATGGGTCGATAGCGAAGCATGCACACACGCACACAAGATCATAAGATCGATAGAAAAGCCCAACGAGAGCATGGAGTCGATATCTTGTCCCTGTTATCCCTTCAGATGGGCCATAATAAAGCCAGAGAGAAGACTGAGAGCTGACTGAAACCAAGCAAGAACACACTATCACTCCATGTGGGATAATAGTGAGTTGACTGGAGCAGACGCTGGTGAAGAAGCAAGAAAATGGAAATGAGCAAGACAAAGTTTTGTTTTCTATTGATATGATTTTACAGCATTATTCCTTCTCATTCATACTGATCATGAACTGAATTTTCCACCTTTTATATATATTAAAAAAAGAAGAACCAAAAAATCTTGCAAAATTTATAGACAAAACTGGTACACAGCTCAGGAAAATCTGTCGAATCAGATGGTACTAGCAGCAAATAAAGGCCAATAAGCTCGTCTGATTGTAAACAGTAGTAGTGCATTTACAAATGTCAAAAGATAAACAGCAGAGACACATTTCCATATCCAAGGTTCAATCAGGTAGGAACAAATACAACAGGTAAACACAGTGGTTACAAGTGATCATAAAATAGGGAATTTATATTTCAATGGGGGGATCAACTATAAAAACTGTTTTCTGCAGCCATGCTTACATGTATATGGTACAGCGCTGTTTGCTGATATGAATGTCACCTGATGAACACAGAGGACTGAAGATTGTAGTAAGAGTGAGTAAACGTGATTTTTTCCCCCAGTCTCTGAGACTTTGCAAACTGCAAGAATTTGCACTGTAGGAATTTAAGACTGTGAAGGAGAAATTCAAATATCAAGTGTTTTATAAAACTTTCTTGAATAATTCTTTTTAGGAACAAATTTGAGAAATTACTAGTTTCCACAAAAAAACTGGCAATGAGCATGCTCCACCCATTTAGGACTGCAACTAGAGCTAAAACAATTAGTCAACTAATGAATTAGACGACTGACAGAACATTGACTGTACTATGCAAAAATGGCAAAAATTCATCAGATATTGCTCCAGAAATAAGAATGTTTTCAGATTTATTTTTTTGTCTTCTATGAAAGTAAAGGGAAGATTTTTGTCTTTTGGACTGTTGTTAACACAAAGCAAACACTTTGAAGATATCACCTTGGGCTTTGGGAAAATATGAGGTGCATTTTTCATGAACCTCTGACACGGTAAATTAAATCCTCTCATTTAGGAAGATGGAACAAGTGAATGTTTGGTATTTGTGCTTGATGAATGACTAACTAATGAATCAATTGTAAGAACTGGTGTTGAGTTTTTTGTCCATCAACTAATCAATTAATCAGCTAACTGTTTCAAACAGTGAACATCAGCAATAAGAGGAAAAGCAACAGTTATAATCCTTAAAACATGTTTTCAAGACCACAAGTGAAAAAGTTGTTTTTCTGGCTATTCTGACTGCCATTTGTGTGTAATTTATCTAGACGACATGCTGTATATAAACACACACAAGCACGCACACACACACACAGTCCATATGGTCGGTTGTCATGTCCTCGCCATCTCCACAGCCCTATCTCCTGTCTCGTCCTTCCTGCCCACTACATTAGTGGCTGCTGGATAAATACCAGCCCACTGACTGCCCAAGGGAACAAAGGTTAGATACACAGAGATCAACAGTGTGAGACACACAGACACAGAGACATACATACACACAGACACACACGCACAAAAACAGAACATACAGAGACAATTGATGGTAGTTAAACACTTAAAAAGCATACTAACTCACAGTCATGGCGACTAAAAAACATCCATGTGACAAACAGTAATCACACATGCATGCACACACACACACACACACACACACACACACACACACATAGAAGATGGTGTGGTTGACTTAAACGCCAGCAGCAACTATTACCAGATAATCCTCTTGTTAGCAAGGACAGGGATGGAGGGAGAAAAGGGGAGAAGAGAGGCAGGGAGAGACAAACTAGTCTATTTATCCGGGGAATAGAGGGGGGGTGATGATGCATGATCAAGCGAAAGCAATCATGTCATCATTTCTGAAAGGTAGGAGAAAATAATTCTCCCCCCTCCTCTTCCCCCCCCTTGCTCACTCCCTTTCTCTTTTCCACCTCAATCACTGTGTGGCGAACAGATAAAAGAATGATTTAAGAGTCACAGAGAGGGAAAGAAAGAGGGAGAGACCTTGCTGCAAGTCGGAGCACAGTGGGGAGTGTAGTTCAAATAAATAGCCTCCCTTAAAGAATGAGTGTGAGGCGGAAGGAGAGAAGAGAGGGGAGACGGCGTTGTTGGGAAGGCCGAGACATGAAAGAAAAAGAGAGGAATGGAAATAGCAAGACAGAGATGCAGACTGGAATGAAAGATGGAAAATGGCGTGTTGGTAGAGAGCATACTGTTGCTTTAGATGCTGAAAACTTTGCATAATTAATAGCATGGGATGGAAATTTGTCAATGCAGGGACCATCTTTCTCACCGTCACACACACATTCATGTGGACTCCCGAGACACACGCGCACAGTGAGTGTATCAGGGGTTATCTTTGCTCTAACTAGGTGTTGTCACACACTCATGCACACTCTGGCGGTGCTGGGCACGAGTAGATCGGGGCTCTGCACGCTCTAACTAGGTGTAAATACAATAACAAGCCTGTAATTAAGTGAGCATGATGAAGTTAATGGAGATCGGCCATTCCGTCGGCCGCCTCCATGAATATTCTATTAGGCTGGTGGCGACGGGCAGCTGGAATAGCAGTTAATTTAATCACCACTCGGAGCACAGGGAAACTTCTTTGTGTGAGTGTAATTGCACAGAATGAATAATTGATTTGACAATCGCACCCGCGGATTTTGCCACCCCGCTTTGTATCGCCGGAGAAAGGGAGGGGAGCGTGGAAGATGGAGAGAGAGAGATGGAAGAAAATTGAGAGGCAAGAGAGGGAGAGGAGGAGAAGAGAAAGAAGGCAGAGAGAGAGAGGGAGAGGAAGAAGAGTGGGAGGGTAGAAGAGGACCAAATGCAGAGCGCTGAGAGGTGGCAGGGAAGCTGTCGGTAAATGGATCATTAGAAAAGCGCAGCTCAAGGACAATTTATATTTTATCAATGCGGCAAAATTACATTATTGCTCACACACGCAATCATACTGCCCACACTCAAGATTGAGACCTGGAGGGGAGGAGTGATGGAAGGAAGAGAAAGGCAACAGATAGGCTGAGGAAGGGAGGGAGGGGGGAGATATTAAAAAAAAAAAAAGGATGAGCAGGGGAGACAGAGAAGAAAAGTGACATGAAATGATTTGAAAGTCATCGATATGGGATGTTCCCAGCTAAGGAACGGACAGCATGTTTTTTTCATGGTGTGTGTGCCTCTCTCTCTCTCTCTGTGTGTGTGTGCGTGTATAATCTATTAGAGATCTCCTGCAGCGGATGAAATTACCTCCATGTTTTACTCAGTCACAGCAATCAGGCACAAAAATGCAATGTACATGTAGATAAGACAGGCGCACGGTTGCAAATGTGCGCGCGCACACACACAGAAACACAAACACAAACACACTATGGCACTGCAGAAGCCACACACAGTCAAGCTGATCAAATTACATTCAGCTTTGACTCTGAGCTCTTTTATGTAAAGCTATTTCACTTTAATGTGCTTTGTTGTGTATGTTCAGTCCACATGTAAACGTACACACTCTGAATGGCTGGGTGAACCATTATCAACAAAACTAAATGACAGTACTGTATTGTATAAGTATTGTCATGATACAGTTTTGCCTGAGGGTTAAGTAAACACCAGAAAATGCAAACATTAAAGGATGAGGCTGGTGATATTCTATGTCTTTATCGACAATAAATCCCACAAAAAGAGCCACAGCCAGAATGTTAGTTTGTACAGTCTGTGCAATGTATAGTGACTTTACTATTAACTTTATTACTTACTATCTAATGATCCTGGCCCTATTTTGAGGTTTCAAGAGAAGTTACCTTACTTTTTCCACTAAAAATCCAGCAATTCTATCCACCAGACCTCCCTCCAAAAAAAATCTGTGAAAAATACATGAGACACTCCAAATCCCACAACATAGAAATACAGTGATCAAGTGTCAGAAGTGTGGACAGTATAGACTTTGATAGATTGAAAGTAGCAATAGTAGAAATACTACATCTACTAGTTGTACAAGCTTATTACTTTAAGTTAGTTAGCAGTGTTTTTACACCCTCCATATCCTCTATTCTGTCACTCCCAACCTGTATGGAATCTGTTGAAACCTAGCTAAGCGAATGCTAAGCTAGCAGTTCAAACAACTATGAACATCTGTCATTAGTGAAGGTGGAGACTTGCGTAGGACTGAAGCTGCTGTCACTGCTTTCAGTTTGGTCTTTATCCATCCATTTACCTGCTGGTATAGACGTTAAAACAAAAGTTACACATGTAGCTAAAGTTCTAGGAATACTGGAGAAAAGGTAAATCATTTCCTGAAACAACTGGGCACTGTAGTTGTTGCAATTGTTACTTAAACAGGAGTATTTGCTATATAAATAGCAAATTTGCTTGGCAGCTGTGCATTTATACACGTGTTGCACTAGTAGGTATTTCTGGCTGCAGGATGGTGTATGTGTGATATAGTCAAAATAAAGTGCACATGTTCATAGTAGTAGTAGTAATAATAGCAATAGTAGTAGTAGTTAGTACTAGTAATGAAGGAATATGTCATACAGTTCAACAGTGTGGCTCATTGATGTATGTTTAACTCTCTGGACAAAAGAATGGAGCTCTATGGCACAGAGGAATAAGATATATCAGGCTTTGGCAGACAATACTTGTTTGTAGGATCAAATACATGGGGTTTGTTGACAATGAGAAAAATATAGGTTAGTTTAAACAATGGTATTTTCTGTTACTGTATCAAAAGTCATATACCAAGACCACTGATTATATTCATCAACTATCAGCGATCTCAAATAGCGGGGAAAAAAAGCAGTTGCATATAAAACTTGTATCCACTAGCCCAACGTCTACCAAGCTCTTCTAGTGGTCACAGCTGAAGCTTTCTCATTCACTACAGAGCACCATCACCACCAGAGAGACAACACAACAATTTAAGTCGAGTTGGTGTTGCAAATTTCAATAGGTATATATGCACACACTCCCACAGAGGTTACCAGTCTATGCACAGACACACAACAGAGTAGCATAGGGTGTATAGGATTGTATGTCTCCTCCCTGTAATCTGAGCACTGTGCCCCCTGGGTGTGTAATGCAGTAATATGGGGTATTACTGCCCCAGGACTGAGGGATAACACCTTAAACCTATATTTTATATCAGCGTGAGTGTGTATATACATGCATTCTCCTCTATCTGAGCAAAGAAGAGAGGTGTGTGTGTGTGTGTGTGTGTTGGATATTAATCATCTGCTGGAGACAGTGGCTTGTCAGCGTTGTCAGATGGGCCTAAGAGATACTGTGATACAATGTAAACCATTATAGTTACTCACAGTGACCTATAACTGCCTATACAACAACACATGCTCTGTTCAAGTCCTAACAGATCTCCTGTAAATATGAGCTCCTCATTGGGTAAAAACTATAATTACTAGAACACGAAACGTTACGTGTAGGCACAAATATCTATCAGTATCAGAAGTTGTGAAATCATTTTCAGCCATATTTACTTTATATTAATCTAATGCTTAATGTTACTGAAAACATATCTAAATGCAAACTCCTTAGTCTGATTTTGCTACTCATTTTTGTGGCCATCACTGTGACTCTGTCAAGTCCAAGCAGAGAAACAGGAGACTTGTTATGAATGTTAACTCTGTAGAGTGCTGGGCGGTGCTGAACAACACTGGTAGCAGAACAGTACTGGGTGTTACAGACAGGATGCAGCCACATATTCTGCCACTCAAACTGATTTTGGGGACGATTCGGGCAAAGCGAAGGGCTTGTGTTTGGAAAACCATCTGACAGGAAGGGTGATGATTTGATGGACTGGCAGCTAAGAGAACAGAGGAAAAGTACTCGGTTCTGGAGGCATGACAGAGCCAGTAACAAGTAAACATTTTAATGTCCAGACATGGCGTAGTGGTTAAAACGTGCAGCTGGTGGGTGGTCCAGTCCCCCCAGAACCCTCTGTTCTATGTCCCCTGACAGGTGACCCTTTACAGCCCACTGAGACACCTTTCAGATCATGTCAAGAGGAAACTGAACCACCAGTTTACACTCAGTTCACGTCCCTCTACAGCCTCAACACACAATTGTTTAACTTAAACACAGAAAGAGATATAAAACCCAAAAGGTTTTAGGGGTTCTGAGAGCCACCAGAAACTTGTCTCTGATCTTTACGTATTTAACGTCTTTCTGAAGGTCATACAGACTAAAACATGATAAATACCAGCAGTAACAAATTTTAAAATGAGTCAATCAACCAATCTGGGAATCCAAAATCACTCACTGGCTGCATTGCTCCAAGCTCACAGACAGATGCAACCTGTAGCAACATGTCATAAATAGACTTTGTGTTGGGAACAACTGGTGTACAGTATTGTCTGCAAGGTTAACACAAAGTGTGTCTGATTTCAAAAATAGGAAGTGAACAGACAGCACATGTGAAATGTCTCTTTTTAGCCCAGCTTGACTGATCTGGTGTCAGTGGTCCAAAAAATGCTTGCGGCTGTTGCGAGACAAGATGCTAAACTGCTCCACAATCATCAACCATGTGTTGTCTACTGAACACTATAGGATGTGCCTTCTAGAAATAGCACATTTCCAGGGCTTTACCACAAAGTAAATAATGTAGTTTATTGTACTGTATTGTTTTGTGAGGTGCAAAATGCGACTGAAACGCTGGAATAGAAAGCACGGAGCAGATCAAAAACACTGCAAAGCAAAGGAACATAAAGAGAGGAGGAGAGTCAAGAATTGATTGGCGATGATTTCTTGCATCTGGGCAAAGACAGAAATAAAAGAAAGCAAAAATGGAGGCTATAATCATGTTAGTACTCCTTCCCTTCCCTCCCTCCTCTACACCAGTCCAATCCCTCTATTTCAGCTCCCTCTATCTTCTGAGTGGTCATCTGTTGATTACACGTTATATTTACCTCTGCTGTCTCACTCTTTTGCTGCCTCACTCAGGTCCAGCCCGGCGCACGCTTGCAGCATTCAGGCATACATACATAAATAACATACATACATAAATATTTAATCAAATAAATAAATCACTCGGCCCAGCGGCCCTTTCTAATCAAGTGACATCAATCAGGGAGAACTATGGGTAAAGAGGCCTTGTAGCTGACGCCTACTGAGCGCGCCCAGAGCGCTGGAGTAGCGTCTATTTGAGTCCAAGGGGGGAAATATACGCTCCATGTCCCATTATAGGAGAAGGGCTATCCTTTCGTCAGCGCGCCCATTACTCCCCCTATCATTTCCCCAAATCTAAAACCTGTTTTCAATCAACACAGCCAAACGAGTGCCTGTCCAAGAGAGGGAGAGAGAGAGAGAGAAAGGAGTGAGAGAGCAAAGGAGAGAAAGCGGTAGAGATGGACAGTGAGGGTAGGGGTAGAGGGAGAGCGATGGAGGGCTCTTTCCTTCTTTCTTCCAGTGATTGGAGCGTTTTGCATTCTGTATGTGTGTGTGATTGAATCCGTCTCCTAAATTAGGGCTGTCGACTCGAGGAGCTGAATGTCCTTAACCCCCCTCCCCATATCCAATGCCCGTACTCCGTTACTTGTGTGTGCGCGCGTGTGTCTCACATCATTGGTGAATATTGTGAGTGCAGCCTGGGTAAAAGGTTTATGTTGAGCCATTGATTGCTAATGCTATGTTGTATGTGTATTTGTGAGGAAGCATTGTTAGGACATCAAAATTCAAACTTCAATAGCAGCTCTGGTAACATGATTTCAGTTCCAAAGGCAGTACTGTGGAATAATAACAAAAACAGTGAAAAAAATAAAAAATAAATAAAAAAAAACAACTTACTTTTCTCATCACCCTGTAGCACTTTGTTAACAGCATAATCCCAGTCAAAGATGAACCTATAGAAGCAGAGCTGGTTGTACAGGGCCTTCTCGGAGTACAGTGTAGAGAGAAAACACAAACACACACACACACACACACACACACACACACACACACACACACACACACACACACACACACACACACACACACACACACACACACACACACACACACACACACAGTGTTACTTGAATAGAAACACAAGTCTGCTGCACACACTGATGGATTTAAAAAACCTTTCACATAATGTAAAACAGCTAACCTGTCCGCAATATCATACCCTCCCACCTCCCCATTATCTTCTTTCTTTTTCTGTACTTTTCCTGTTCTGCTAATGCAACATTAACACCATATCACACAAACCAGAAATTCATGCATCTGAAATGTTCATGTCTGCCTCCTGGTTGTAATTCAATTCAAAAAAGTCAAAGGTAATGTTTTTTGACAGCCATGACATCGTGAAGACACTGCATTAAATTCACTGGAATAATCTTTATGAAGGATAATGTGAGGCCAGGCATCGCTGTGACCTGCTGTGATGGAATGAAATCAACTGATAGCAGAAATACCAAATTCTGCAATAACGTTAACATAGAAACTGTACTTAATGTGGATTGGTCACTTCATTGTCAAACCTCAATCTACTTAATAAGTTCAGTAATAGTAGTGTTAGGCAAAACCACCATGGCAGACAGTTACATCTCAAGAAAATATGACATTAATGCAGTTACAATTGATTTAGCTTATCAAAAATAAGCTGTACACTGTTTGTCCGTGCCCATTTTCTACTGTTAACAACTATAAATATGTAACACAAGGACAATAACTGTTTTAAGCTCAACTACGAGGCTAGCAATGAGAGGAAGTCATATCGGAATAATCACAGAAAGCTAAAATGATTAGTCAGTTTATCAGATGGTTGATCAGCTTCATTTTTTGACAGCCCAAAGTGCCAAATCTGTGCTAGGTCCAGCTTCTCAAATGTGAAAAATCTTACTCAACATTAACCTGAAATTGTCTGACAATCATAGGCACTGGGAAGCTGCTAAGGCTATTTTTCTCACATTTTATAGACAAAAGAACTAATCGATTTAAAATATATTCAGCTGTTTAATCATTAATGAGAATAAATGCTCAAGAATCATCAGTTGGAACAGTAATAGTAAGCTTTTCTTGTTCTTGTTCTGGTCCTGCATACATGGAATACATGCAGAGGTACTATCATCTCAAACTCACTTTGATCTCATTCAACAGAAACACAATGTGTCACAATTTGCTGGGTACAGATAACAAAGCAACACTGCTACTATGTCTTTTATTTCCTGTTTGTATACAAAGGTTATTCGTTCCTATTATTTTAGTCAGTTAAGAGCAGAGTCAAGATCAAGACAGGGTGTAAGAGCACCCAAAACAGATGAACAAACCTGGTTTACCAGTTTGAGAAGAATGTAGATTGAATGTGACTCCACAAATGTGCACCCTACTCATATGACTATACCTCCCTGAAAACATCTCCCTTCCTCTGTGTGACACAGTAAAGCAAGAAAACAAATTTGCTTGCTTTGTTAATCTCCACTGCAATTAACTGGAGCCACACGACAGCCTGCCAGAGGGAGAGAGAGAGAGGAGAGAGAGAGAGAGAGAGACAGAGGATGAGCAAGACGGAGAGGTGGGAGGGAAGAAGAAAAGAAAAAAAAAAGAGCAAAAGAGAGAAAAGATAAAGATACAGAAAGAAGTGAGAGATGGAGAGAATCAGAGACAGTGAGGAAGAGAGAGAGAAAGAAAAGAGGGGATCGGGCCTGAAATACCCTCCCTCATAATAGTTTGTTGTGATAAGCCATTGTGAGAGAGGCATGCGAACAGACGAGGCTGTCAATTTGATTAGTCATTATACTGCATGTTTAATTGCAGTTATTGGCTCGTCATTTCCCTACATGGAAGGCGTAAGCCTTCAGCCCACCATCGGGTGTCGCGGGTGCTAACTACACCGGAAAGGTCTAATGTGTCAATATCTGTGTGTGTGTGTGTGTACTGGTGATGGTGCCATTCTATACAATAAACGTATGCGTAATTGTAATTTCAGTTTTTACTGCTGTGGCATAATCAAGTGTCAAGAGTATCTAATGCAACTAAATGTAAACTATGTGATGTGTGGATATGAGTGTGTGTGTGAATGTGTGTTAACTCTATAGCTCTTACACTTTATTTGCACAGCTGTTGACCATTGATGCACTGCTAGTCAACCATACATCCATAATGGGCCTCATTGAGTTGACTAATCATTGGCAACTTTTGCTTCCTTGATCCTCGGCTCCTGACTGCATGCTCATACACACGCTCCGCCTGGCCTGATGGCCGTGGCCAGTGCCACACAGGTGACTGACAGTGTCCTGCAGGTTGTTGTGAATTTGGGCCCCTCAGCCTCCTTTGCTACCTCGTCAGCCAGCTTTCTGACTGTTTCAATTTGCTCCACAAATCTGCAGCATTTTCAGCCTGACTATGCCTAAGGAGCAAACCAGCTGTGAAATTGCCTCTCTCCCGGGAGCGTAGGACCCCCCAGCCCCCACCTCGTACCCCTTGCTCCTTTGCCTCCCTCTTCCCTGACTGACTCCCCCCTTCCCCCGCTGACTCCCCCCTTGCCTGACGCGCATATACACATCCTCATGCAGTTCGTCAAGGAAGAGGGATGTGTGAGAGAAGAAAGACAGAATGGAGACAGGATGTATAGAATAAAGGAAAAGTAAGAAATAAGAAAAGGAGGCTAAATCATACAAATTGATCCAAATCACAGAGCAACAGTCTAAAATGGCTCACACAATAAAACGAGCACTCAAGACTTCCTCAGAGTCTTAAAAACACCTGTCTCTATCTTTTAGGAGACACACATGTACGCATACACACACATCCGACCTCCAAAGAACTTTTGCGCACTATACTGTCGCTCAAGTACATCACTGAAGCAGTTAATGAAAAGGTAGTCAGTCAGACAATATGTCTGACTGAGTGTGCGAGGAAAGACAGTACTGCAGGCCAAACAGAGTTTATAGTGGATGGAAAGTGTGCAAGCTGCTGAAAGACTACAACTACTCAATGCCTCGACAGAGATATGGGCTTCAAAGAAAATCTTGCAGCACTACAGTTGCAAACAAGGCCTCTGCGTTACACTTTCCTCCATACTCTTCTCCAGCTTAGCTGAAAACACGCGTTGTAAATACTGAAGCCACAATATCCGAGTCCCTCACACAACTGCAGCTGCAGAAAGAGAGAGGGAGTGAGAAAGGGAGGGAGATGGAGAGAAACAAACATACATTTTCCCTCAGCTGTGAGGCCACAAGGCTTTAAAACTCTTGAGCTTTTTAGATGCGATGAGCGTTATTGCCGGTTGTGGTAGTCACGCCGATCAGCTTCACAAGACACCATAATGAGTCAATATATGTAAATCTTTACTAGGCAAACACGGCAGGAAACAAAGGCATTTAACTGGTGCTCTCGCCCGCAAGCCTCCAACGATTCAGCACCGGTAATTTCTCCCCATTGAAAGGCATAATTGCCTGCTATTTGAAGATATTCATGCTCAATTTTTGAAATTAATTTCAATTGGGGGGAAATGTAGAAATGTCAGCTCCAGTGAAAGGGATTTGATTTCAATTATCCTCACTCAAAGGACTGTGATTTCCAAATACACTTAAGCAAAATTATGACAAGAATTTTTGTTCGGCAAAATTCAGTGTTTAAAGAGCGATTAGGCGATAATGGGGCAGCTTTGAGCCGGCAGTGAATGCAGCCGTCTCCCTCTGAAAGGCACTCAATTATCTCTGATTGCTCCCGCTATAATGTATCAAATAGAGATACCTGCTATTGCCGTAATTTGTGTGAAAATTAACATGCTGCAATTTCCACTAGAGGGAAAAAGGGAGCTCTAATGGGCGCCTGAGCGTACATCAATAAAATGAGGAGAGAAAAAGAGAGACACAGAAAAGGGAGGGTGAGAGGAGGAGAGAAAGAGCAAGCCAGGAGAAGAGAGAGTGAGTGTAAGAGCTAAGGAGGGAGAGAGGGGAGGGAAAGAAAATGAAAAGAAAGGAGCAGGGGGAAGAAAGCAGTGAATAAAAGGGGAAGAAAAGGAAAGTTAGGACAGAGATTTGAGACACGGTGAGAAAAAATAGCCTATTGGAGTTAAGCGCTGCAGAGGGAGGGAGAGGAGAGAGGGAGAGATGAAGAGCGAGGGAGAGAGGAAGAGAAAGAAATTTAATTTACTGAAAATATTACAAATTGCACCTGTGCATAACTCCCCCAAATTACCAACCAATCAAGGCAGAGTGCCTATTACTCTCCCATTACATGGAGATCAGATCACGCTCTGAATCTGTGTCCAGAGAGAGAGAGAGAGGGAGGGAGAAAGAGACGAATGGAAGGAGGAGAAGAGAGGAGAGGCAGCACCCACAGCGATGGTAAATGTACCATGATGCAAGAGAGAAAAGGGAGAGCAGAGTCACAAACAAGACGCACCTTTACAGAAGCTCTGGCACAAACAAGTGTTTTTAGTGTAGCGTACACAAAGATAAAACCCTGATTGTCTTTCTGGCTGGTGCTGATATTAGCTTGATAATCTGTGATGATACTGGCAGATAAAAAGCATGAAGGGAATGTAGCCAAAGCGATCCAGCAGACAGAGTCTGGCTGGATGCACAGAAATCTAATGGAACTTCCAACAAACCAAAAACTTTAATTTAAAAAAAAAAAGAGAGAGACAACCTCTCAGCTGGGACTGCTGGCTGTCTCATCATCTTCTCTTCTTGTTTGAGCACAGTCTTTCTATCACCAGCTCAAATAGCCATGAATGGCCTCTTGAGCACTTTGCATAATTGGCAGCAATTTAATATGTAAGCTGCAAGGCTATTAATCTTTATGCAATAGCCTGATTCAGACAACAGTGTAATACTGAAAAAAGTCAGTGTTAACCTTATATGAATATGTGTTACCCAGTCCAGAGGTCAAAGGTCAGGGTCAGCTACTGTTACTAGGATTTAAAAGTCTTGCTTAAGGGCACTTTAGGAAGACAGATGCTATAGTATGCCAGTCTAAATAACAAAGAGTAAAGACAGTCATTTACTCCTATTTCAATGTTACACTTAATACAGCATTCATTATGAAACTGCTGTATGCAGAGCTCATTAAAAACTCAAAGACATTTAAATTTTACACTACTTTTTTCTAATTAATGCTCTGCCTCTGATTATTCAAGTTATCTAAATAACATGTAGCTGGTGTACATTATAAGATACAAGAGAAGAAACACGTTTACACTTGCAACCCACAACAATACTAGCTTTGGGTAATGTAAGCTGTTTTAAGGTAAATCTTTGACTGTACAATATGACATGAGCAGATATTAGGTGTTTTCTGTGTATCCTCAGGCCACCAGTGTAACACTGGCAGATAATGGTAGCAGGTTAGAAAATCAGGACAACACAGAATCAGAGAGTCCTGTATTCTTGCCCTGGCTGCCTAAATGATTGATTGCGAAGCTTGCTCTGAGCTTACATGTCACACAAAATGAATTTATGACAAGAACACTACGCTCTGACTGACTTTAACACTTTCCTTTACCGCTAAGGAAAAGCAGTGTATGACACCTGTTTGTTTCTTCCCCTCCTCACTCTATCTCTAGCAGTCAGGAGGTTGTAGCATGATGTTATCGAGCGCCAACCTATTGCCAGTACAGAGATGCTTCAACCAGATGGTCAGACCGCATGTGTGCCATCAAACACATCTAAAATACATCCATTATCATCCATAAATTTCATTTACAGGTCAGTTTAATGCAGTCATGGGTTGATAATGACACATTTAGTAAACATTGTACTTTGTATACCAATTTTATGAACCAGCTAAAATCTGTATCCACTTATCAATTAGGATGCGACATAAGATGCTTCACAGTTGTAAACCAAGCAGACAAAGTAAATGGTATCCTGGATATATCTTCACTCTTTACCAATGTAGCTTTTTCCCCTTCTTTGTAAACCTAGCATTAAGCTTTAAGGCCACTGCAGTGAACATATTAACCCTTCCTAATGCAGGAGGAGACATGGGGAAAACCTGGCTTAATTTGCCATATCTCTTAAATCACAGTAAAGGAAGTATTTTAACATGCAGCCATTTGCCTGCTTAAAAATATGCTTAAAGATTAAAGGAACACTGTAACATTTGGGGGGAAACGTCATAAAATTTGAGAAATTCGGATTCTGACTATGAGGGGGAAAGTACTCTTTTAGTTTAATTACTTCTTTAAACCATTTTTCACTGAATCTGGCTTATTTTATTTAAACTATTTTATACCTTTAAGCACCATATACCCTTTGCCGGTTATGTCTGTTGTCAACATCATCATCATTTACCTGTCCTCCATAGATGTACATAAAAAAAAGTCTATGTAATGACAGAGTATGGAGTCAAACTGTGGTAGAACCCAGGTAAAATGAAGACAGGCTACAGGTTTTAGGATAGAGAAAGGGTGCTTGAGTGAGCACAGAGAGTTAAATGTTTTATTCAGCCTGCAGTTTAAAGTGCCACGGCCCTCAGGCACAGCAATGGCTGCCTAAGTGGCTACAGTGACAGCAGAAATTGGCCTTCTGGTTTACAACCTGTCGCCACAGAGCCAGACACAGCAAAGCAGCCGGTGGGGTGGTGGGGACAGATAGGAGCAAGAGCACGCAAGATAAAAAATTGACAACACAGAGTTAAGGCAAGGGTTGAGACAGGAATGGTAAGAATGGGACAGAGAAAGAGATGACAAAAAAAAAAAAAAAAACAGATTGAACCGTCACACTCAAATTGAAAGGGAGAGTGTTTCTTTTAAATCCAGTGGTCAAGCTAACAAAGTGTTCATAAGGCGGCTACAAGAGCTAGACAGACAGATGCTTTTAATGGCTAGACTACCGTCCAGCTCTAGTGCTTTCAAACGTATGAAGGGAAGTATGTGTGCGCATGGACGCACCAATGCACACACACACAGAAGCTGGAGAAGATCGTTTTTATCCGTCTGTATATATATGGTGTAATGTGATACTAATGAGAGAGATGTACAGCACGTATGAGAAGGAAGACTTCAGCTCCATAGCACCATCACCTGGACAAAACATACAGAGTCTGTGTGTTGGTCTGTGCATTCATCACAGCCTCAGACAAGAGTGTTTATGTGATGTGGCAGTTTTTGTGTGTTAACCTCATCCTTGTGCGTGTATTTCTCTAACCCAATAAAGGAATGCATGGTTGTGTTTGTGAAATCATACGTGTCTGTGTTACCTCAGGTCTGAGAGTCGCCCTGGTGCAGGCAGGGCAGATGGGTCCATGGCGGGAGAAGGCGATGGGCAAACGTCTGGTCCTGTTCTGACAGGCCTGGTCCTCACACACCAACCAGCCCTATCAGAGACACATAGGACATATTGCTTCCATCAGCTGTGAAACTTCCAATCTTAAGAAACACTGCAAC
Source organism: Lates japonicus (assembly GCA_033238685.1). Taxonomy (NCBI): domain Eukaryota; kingdom Metazoa; phylum Chordata; class Actinopteri; family Centropomidae; genus Lates; species Lates japonicus. The sequence goes on along the minus strand of BRZM01000020.1, from coordinate 9,346,566 downwards.
AAATGGCACTGGGAAAACATGAAGGACATTTTACTGTATTTTCTCACATTGTATAGACCAAATTATTAATCACAAAAATAATAGATAAGTAGGTATTGCTTTTTCATTCATAAGTTGAGACACATCCAGAAAAAAAGAAAAATGTTTTAAAATATATAGACCCATTTGTTAACTTCCATTCTATGATTTTCAAAGCATTTATCAAACTACCTGCATTTCCATTACTGCTGTACTCCTTTTAAATAACTTTAAATTCAAGCTTTCTTTGTCCAAATTGATCCCCAATCTCAAAACACACACTGCCAATAAGGTGCGTTTCCTTCAGACAGATGAACATAGAAGGGCTTGCATCAGAAAAGACATTCACAGCAGCCTTTATCACCCTACGTGATTACTTATTTATAAAATGTGTTCATGTGGGCATTTATTTTGTCGATAAAGGTGTTCTGAAAAATTGACAAAAAAACAAACAAAAAAAAAAAAAAAAAGAAAAGACACTTTAAAAACTGTTTCTGGTAATGAGGAAATTTTGCTGAAAATTGTTGCTTCCATTTAGCTGCTCTAATTCTGCACAACACTCTGACAAGAAAAGTACTTGGATAAAAGAAAAACAGGGGCTGTAAAATACAAACAACTGCAAAAGACAGGCAGAGAAAGAGGTTAAGAAAAAAAAAAACAACAACAACAACAACAGAGGTTTACATCTGACTTCACACCCCACCCTCCTCACTCTCTCCCTTTACATCTGAATGTATCTTCAGCTGCGTGTGCTGTGTGTCGTGGTCCTGCTCTGAGTACATGTCAGACAGGCAGAGCAGTGGACAGCCAAAACGGCAGTAGTTAGGACCGCCTGGGGTGAGGTAGTGACCCTGGGCAGGTGCTGTGGTCTAACCCTTTCAATCTCCCCGTATTCTTCCAGACCCCTCCTCCCCCTCTGCTTCTTATGCCCTGTCATTACTAAGGGGGGTTTAAAGGGGAGGGGGTTAATGCCCAACTAATGACATGAGACCACCGCTATCAAAGCCTTTGCTTCTTTCCTCCATCTATCTATCCTTCCTTCCTTCCATTCTCTCAAAATAAACCCCTTCAAAACCACTGCACCTGTCTTTCTATCCACATCCCCCTCACACATACAGGCATGCACTGCTTCTCTGATTGATTTTTACGTTTGCCTTTGTCTAGTCTCTTGATTGGTTTTGAGCAGCAGCCTAAAAAGAAATGGTGAGGGTTTTTTTCTTTACTGCCAGCTCTGCAGTATATAAATCATGTTCCAATGTGCAGGAACATTCAGGGACCTTTTATGGTAAGAAGCAACTAGAACAAACTGTAGCTGGTTATGGGGAGAGGGGTTACCTGTATCTGTTTCCACTGCACTCGGGAAACCTCTTCAAAGACAAACCCGTACAGTAATGCAAAGCAAAAGTACACATGCTGTGTAAAAACAGTGTCTATAATTCAAAATTCTTTTTCATGCTTTATAACTGAATAAATAGTGCAATTAAACTTTGACACTGATCAACACAAACATACGCTCAACTCTGTACAAATAGATCCAAATCAAGTACATGGAATTACAGCAATTACACCTTTGAGTGCATGTGGATACGTTCATACCCCCTGAACACACCTGGACACTGTAATCTTCCCTCTATTGTCATTTGCAAAACTGCTTAAAGTCTGTAAACTTATATGGGGACTGTGAGTGAAGAGCAGTTTTTAATTTCTGCTACTGTAGCCTCGACCTTACATTTGAGGTTGTTGTTTTCATATATTACTGATAATTGATTGCACATAAGAGCAGGTTTGCACACACACACAGGCTTAGACACACACACACAGACCCAGCCAACCTCCTCTAAATGAAAACCAAACACACACGGTCACTCAAACACCCACATATATCCCAAATCAATTAGAGAGTCTCAGAGTTCAGAGTTTTACCCACAAAGCTCACTCACGGGACTAATTATCTAAACACCTCCACCGAGCTTGTACAAAGAGCTGAGCATCATGTGAAATGAGACTGCTCCACCGTCTCTGATAAAGACATGTCCAGGACAATGGTTCGCGGAGGTGCGAGATAAGGAGCATGAGAGTGGGCGGCTGTTTGATCTCCTTCTTTTTTGTGTATTTCTTATGACACAAGCCTTGGCACACACTGCTGTTCCCATGGGGCTCACTCACATTCACACTCACTCACACACACACACACACACGCATACATGCATTTGCCATTCAGCGTGAGCACAAACATATTAATCGCTTCCCATTCACATGCATTAAACTGAATTAATAGGACAGACTCAAGTGCCCAGGACACATACACAACTGAGAAGGCTCAAAGGACAAAAAACTACCCACAATGCCCTTCTGCTGTGCTACTATGACCCAAAACCCATCCACACAAAAAATAAATAAAAAAATAAGTTAAGATTAAGTGCAGCAGACCTGTATGAGCCACACCGAGAGGACTAAAAACAAGGAGCACACGAGGAGCGAGGCTGGCAGAAAGAAAAAAAAATCTAATTGAGGCATTTCGCCGGAGCGAGGGTGGGGGGTGGGGTGTACAGTCGGACGTGAGAGAATAAAGGCTCATAATTGCATAATTATAGCAGTGGATACCTGACACATTGAATGCAGACGTCAAATGAGTTCCACATAATTTAACCAAACAGAGGCAAGACCAGGCCACGACAGGGCCCACCACGAAATATACCCTCTCCTCTGCCTCTCCTTCTTTGTCTGTTTGGTTTTTTTTGAACACTCATCTCTTCCAAATCCTCTCTTACAATTTGGGGTCTGATACTTTAACATCCTATTACTTCTTTATTTTCATATGAAAGCTGCTGAGATATGTTTTCAGGAGTTCATCTTTGGTCTTGAATGTGTCGTTTTTGAATCTTGAACTCCTTATTGGTACGGCCGCTTAGTACTAAAACAATGAGTCGATAGCCGATCAGTCAATCCATTATCTATACCGCTTATCCTTAAAGGGTCGCAGCGAGCTGGAGCCAATCCCGGCTGACACTGGGCAAGAGGCAGGGTACACCCTGGACAGCTCACCAGTCTATGACAGGGCTATGAATTGATCAATAACCAACTACTTAATTGATTATGAAATATCATTAGTTGTAGCCCTAGTCAAACTTTACTTTCATAGAAGACTTGGAAAACTTCAAGTATTCACATTTGAGAAGCAAAGGCCAGAGAAGTTTAGCCGCTTTTTGCTTAAAAATGGCTTAAACAATGATCAAAATACTTGCAGATTCATGTTTTGTCAATCAATGAATTCATTAATCAACTAATAATTTCAGCTCTATTGTTATCACAGTGGAGAAGCCTCTCTGACATGACTCCTGTACCAGAGGAATCCACCTGCACACACACACACCCCCACACACACCAGAGAGAGCTCTAACTGGTTTTTGTGTTTCAGCAGTCAACACTTCCAGCTCTAAAGTGAATAGACCTAAAATCGGTCTACTTCACAAACACTCTCTCACACACACACACACTCTCTCTCTCACTCACTCACTCACACACACACACACACACACAGTGAATAAAGCTCAAACGGTTCCACTTTGTACCTCCTCCGCTTAATCAAAGCTTCTCTATTCAACAATTTGACCTTTTGTTCAAAACAGGATTATCACCTTCTCTGGTCTTCATTCACCCTTTCTCTCTCTCCCTCCCCCTTTCTTCTCTTGCCCCTCAGCCCGTTTCCAGGGGCGACCCGCATGACGAGGGTAATTGCAATAATTTGTTAAATGCCATGGCAACGGTGGTTAGATGGGAGGGGTTTTTAAAAAAAAAGAAAAAAAAAAAAGAATTGGGTGGTTCAGGAAACAAGTGAATCTCTCATTTTGCCAAAGACAGCGGGATGAGAGGAGGAGAGGATGACAACAGTGTGTATGTGTGTGTGTGCGTGTGTGAGAGAGAGTGTGAGAGTGGAGTGAACAAGTGTTTGCCCATTCTCAGGGTGCAGGTTTATTGATAATGGTGGGGATGAGGTGGGTGGGGGGCAGGAGGTAATTTTACTAATGATTAATGTCTCTGTGGTCCAGGCTTAGGACGCCAACACACATGTACATATATTCATGTACACACACACGTGCAACGCATGCACACATACACACACACACACACACACACACACAGAGGTGCAGAGCTTTCACTCTATCTGGCCAGACAAACAGCTCTGTTTGAACTCTCCCTCGGCCTGAAAGGAATCCTTAATTACACAATATTACCCCTCTTCATTGCCCCGCTGTGTGTGCTGTGTCCACTGCTGTTCAGCCTCCAGTGGTGTGTGTGTGAGTGTGTATGTGTTGCTGTGTGAGGTGTAAGTATTCAGTGGTAGCAGCTGTTTCACACATCGTGACAAAGGGGTTGAGGGGGACTCGCTCCCCACACATTCACCACACTAATTGATTTCTGTTCAGCACTGTGGGAGAGTAACCCCCACATACACACACTTTTACAGACAGTGCATTCCACTCACTCAAGACCAAGGTGTTACAAGCTACCAGGAGAAAGAGAGAGAGAGCCCTCTACAAAGACAACACAGGAATCCAGTTTAATTCACTCTCAAGCTGCTCGTCAGGCGCTCAGTACAGTGACAATTTGCCCTCTATACTTGTGCATCACATCCTGTTTCTACAGAGTGATATAACACACTGTACTAACAAAGAAGTAATAATGCATAGGCGACTCTTAAAGTCAATAGAGAAGTAAAACGAAGTCTCCAGCAGGAAAATGATCTATATTTTTCCAATATCAATATGCATCTATAATAAATATAAACATCTAGACATTATGTCATTGCCATTTATGTTAGGATAGAACTACCCATTTTTCAAATTATCTTGTAATGGCTTGATTATTTTCTCCATTGTTTTGTCTGTAAAATGTCCAAAAAAGAGACAAGTGTTCAAAACTATTTCCTAAAGCTGTAGATGATGCCTTCAAATTGCTGGTTTTGTCTGACCAACATCCCAAAGCCTAAATGTATAAAGTTTATATCAAGAGAAAAGCAGCAAATCACAACAATTAAGAACAAGGTCATTTTGGAATGATAAAAGTTTATCAAAAAAACTTGATGTTTCATTTTCCATTGACTAATTGGTTAATCATGTAATTGTTTCAGCTCTACATATTT